>JAJEJO010000837.1:390194-623912 GCA_020662805.1 Glaucomys volans
CCATTTGTGTTCAATGAATCAATAAGTAAATTAAAAAAAAAATAAAGCATGTAATAAAAGAAAGATGTGTTTTGAGATTTGTCCACATATTATTTTGAATTGTAACTATTATGCCTTAAATATTTATGTAAAAGACTCTTTTATTTCCAGCACCCTTTGCTGAATATGATTGAACTCAGAATCTTTTGTAGACAGGGTTACTCAAAATACCATTGGTCGACTGCTGCTGGTTTGTGACAGTTTAGATACTTTGCAGCAATTTGACATTGTTGAGACATCCAATGGCAAGATGAGGGGACTTACATTTTTGAACAGAGTACAGACCTTTTTAGTTATTATTAAGTCATGAAGTGAGAGATATTTGATATAAGCTTCACATAACCCATGCATAAAAGGGTAATGTTGAAATTTGATATTTTGAGACTAGTTTGCTAGTTGTAACTCAAATTTAAGAGTCAGAATTTAATTAAAAGAGAATTTAAATTTAACTATAAATTTACAGGATAAATTGATAGAACTAGCTACGAATGAAGATTAATTAAAATAGTAGGTTAGTATTTCAAATTTGCATAAAAATAAAATATCCTCAAAATGCCAAAATTGCTTTAAAGCCACTTTATCCACTTGCATCCATACACCTCTTTGTGACTGGTTTCTCTATTCTGAATGTATTAAGCTGAACATAAAAGAGTTTGAATCCACGTTACTCCCTGCAAGTGGCATTTCCATCAGTCCAATCTAGATCTGAAAAGTTAACAATCAATAAATGGGCACATTTGACACATTAAAGACTAAATATTATCAAGCAGAGTGTTTGTTCAAAGTGTACCTATTGCAGTTAGAATGGGGAATTGCAATTTCACTTACAGATTTTGGTTGTGTCATGACCGCAAAACAAGGGTAATAGTCATTTTCTTTCTTATGGCTTATGCACATGCTTTCCATGACAATGTGACTAACTTTTGTCATTCTTTTCCTTTTCTCAAATCTAATGGTTGTTCTCATATTTTAATTGACACATAATTTTATACTGAATCCAGTAGGACAAAAAAGTGGGTGCATATTTTTATGACTTTTAAAACCTTATTTTCTGGCAATTCAGTTGTATGTTATTTTATAAAACATCTGCACACAATTGACTGGAAATTAAAACAAAACAAGATTCATCCTTCAGCATAGGTCCTCGAAGAAGCACTGTTTGGGACAGTTCCCTCTGTCCTTCTGTCTTTAAATTCCCTTTCTGAATTCTACCTGATACCTTGCAATTGCCTTATCAGAGGACTTATTGCAAAGTACTGGAATTGTTATATTTTTTATTTCCTCCAATAGACACTGCAATCTTTAGGATGTTTTTTTCTGTCTCTGTACTTAGCACTATTGCAGTGTCTGCATACAGGACACACTCAATGAATGTTTATTGAAACACTTTAAAAGTTCTTTAATTGATTCCTATAATACCTAGAGTTACTGCAAGCATCTGCTGGTTTACTCTGGCTAATCTGGAAAGAAACCTGGGTAGTGGTGGGCTGAGGGAAGCCATCTTCCCTAGTGCCATCTTCTCTTCAACAGGCACAGGGCCTCAACTCTTCTCACCGTGCTATGGGAAGTGGCACTAATGTGGAAGAGCTGGAGTCTCACAGTATCAGTTAGCCTTTAGGTAATAAGACATTTCAGAAGAGAACACCCTTCTCATTATTTTCAAGGAGTTTTTCTGGTTCAAGAGGTCAACAAACTATGATCTGAAAACCAAGTCTGGACCCCCGCCTATTTTTGTAAATGAAATTTTGGGGTGACACAGTCATACCTATTCTTACATGTACTGTATTGTCCATGACTGTTTTCACATATAACAGCAGCTACAATCAAGAATGGAGTAGCTACAACCAAGATCTCATGCGACCAACATAATTGAAAGTATGTATTATCTGGTTCTTTAAAAAAAATAATCAATTGTTAAACCCTGTTATAGATAATTCTCTTCTTCTCACTCTTACAACCTTATATCTAATCCAACACTATATCTCATTTATTCTACCTTCAATAATTGGCAATGAAACTCTTTTTCTCAACTGTGTTTTGGTTCCAACTGATATATTCAAGTTTATATGTTATATCAATTATATCAGTTAAAACAATCTACTTTTTGGTAAATGACTACTTAAAGCTACCTCTGGAAAACTTGGCTAAGCTAAATATCATGTCAAATGTAAAATATGAAAGTTGCTAAGTTTTAAAAGTAGGTTGGAAGTGAACTGCTAAGATACTATAATAAAACTACTCTAATTGTGTTTGATTATATTTTGTTGTTTGTACCCAGAAACACTTTGAAACAAAGGGTTAGTCCCCAGTTTAACAGTTTTACAAAAACAGGTCTCTATCACTGGACTTTTAATTTCTTCTCTCATTAAATTGTTGGAAAGTTTTAAGTTTAGAAATAAAATATCTTTTGGTTTTACAAATCAGTGTTCACAAATTTAGTAATAATGAAAATATAAAAATATTACATATGTATTTTCATATGTATTATGGATTACACAAACCATTTTACATGCTGTTTCTTTCTTTAACAGATAATCAAGGCTAGGTGAATTAAGCAGCTTGCCCAAAGTCAAATGAGTAGTAAACAATGAGAGTGAATGGAGGCAATCTGACTAACACACTTAATCCAACCATTGCTGACACCATTTCTATTCCCTAATATGGAAAACTGGGGCCAGTTGATTAATAGCTGGGACTAGGATTTAGTATCAAACGTCTGTTCTCTTGCATCCTGCTCTCATGGTCAGTCCTTTTTTTTTTTTTTTTTTTTTTTGGTGCTGGGGACTGAACCCAGGGCCTTGTGCTTGGGAGGGAAGCACTCTACCAACTGAGCTATATCCCCAGCGTGGCTAATCCAATTTTTAAGAGAAATATTTTTTAACAGATTATCTATTTCTCTTAATTGTATTATGACTATAAAAGTCCTAATTAGGGAAGTATATTAGTCTTCTAGGCTGCCATAACAAAATACCACAAATTCGGTGCTTTAGACAACAGAAATTTACTTTCTCCAAATTAGGGCAGCTCAAGTTCAAGAGCAGGTTTGGTTTCTGGTAAGGTCTTTCTTCCTGACTTTTTCTAACATTCCACCTTTCAGTAAGTCCTCCCAGGGAATTTCCTCAGTGTGTCATACCTTTGGTGTCTTCTTCTTCTTAGGAGGACACCAGTCCTCTTAGACTATGGTCCCACCCTTGTGACCTCAAATAACCTTAAATACCTCTGAAAGGCCTGATCTTCAAATGTTGTAAAATCCATTTATAAGGGCTTCAATTTACAGATTTTAGGGGACATAATTGGTTTATAGCAGGATATTTAATGAAGAAACATTAATGGCAATCTGGAAGATACCCTTCCTCCTACAACTGGGTATTTAATAATACCTTTTTAAAAATGGTTTCATTTGTCCTAATTAGTTATACATGACAGTAGAATGGATTTATGCATTTTGATAAATCATACATAAATGGAGTATAATTTCTCAGTTTTCTGGCTGTACAGATTATAGGATCACATCTTTATTTGTAATTTTTTTAAAGGTTCATAAAATGTTTAGTTCCTGGTCTCCACTTCTTTCCCTTGGATCTAAGTCTGGTACCATTATCATCATACTTCTCCCACAAGGAAGAACCCCAAATTCTTCTAAAGCAAATGCCCTTGTCACTGCTCCTGATTCAAACTCTTTCACCTTTCTCCTCAGGACTCTTGCTCCATCAATTACAATCTTTCCTCTTGTTTCATTCTCTCTCTTTTGACTTTTCTTCTTTTAACCCACAAACAGGATGATGTCCACAATTCTGACACAGAATGCAATCTTTTGTGGTGAAAGCATCAGTTTGAATAATCTTCATTCTCTGTCTCTTGCCCTCTTTTTCCATTTAATTCTCAACCTGTTGCATATTGACATTTTGTTCTTATCTTTCATTCTGATTATAATTTTTCATTAAAGTTATCATTATTTTCCTTTAATAGTCTTTTTCTGAATCCCATTTTTGAGCTTTCTGAAGTTCATGGCTCCACTGACGGAATTCTACACCTCCAGCCATGCCTGTGGGACCACACTCAATTATTCTGTTCTTGTCCCCAGCATTTCACTTTCTTGATTTTCCTCCTCTCCTTCGATATTACTTCTTGTCATGTGTTGCACACACTTCTTCATCAGCCACTCCTTCAAGAGAAGTCATTCCCCATATTGTGTCCTTTGCCCTCATTCTACTTAATTGATGGAGTTATTTTTCTCAAATATTTATTGTCCAGGATATGTTCAGTCTTATTTTGTACCTGAAAAACCTACTGAAACTTCATATATGAAGTAAGTAGTTATACCCACTTTATGGAGGGTTTGCATCAGGGTTTCTCAAACTTGGTGCTGCTGATATTTGACCATAGAGTTTTTAGTTGCAGGGGCTGTTCTGCACATTGTAAGATATTTAGCAGCATCCCTGGCCTCTACATACCAGACACCAGCAGCAAAATCTGCTGACAAAACAAAAATTATCTCTGGACATTGCCAGTGTCTCCTGGTTGACAGCAGTAGACAAAATGCAAGATTTAGAGAGCTTATACAACTTAACTGAGACCATAGAGACAGAATTTGAACTCAGGTGATTTTTACTATAATCCATTTGTTGTATACCATATTAATCACACTTTTTTAAAAGGTCTTCCAGAAAAGAGAATTTGTTCTTAAGACTATTGTTTAGATTCCCAGGTCAATGACATTCATGTCTAACTCTTTGAAGTCTCCAGATCTGTATTGTGGTCGTTTTTCTCAGTGTATCTCACTTGCTCCTCAAATTCAGCTTAGCCATAACTTCATTTACCAGCTTCCATCAGGACTTGCCCCTAAATTTCTTGTCTTCCTGAATGCTATCTCTGATCTTTTCCTGTTACCCTAGCCCATCCAGTTTACCTTTGCAATCTCTTTTGAACTCATTCCTCCTTTCCTTTTCTACTTCCCCTGCTGCCATATTCAGAGTATTGACACTCACACTCAACCTCAGAAGCATCCTATTTGGTTTCAGTGCCTTGGTTCTCTCTCACTCTACTCTTCTATAAAAGATTCTGCAAATAGCTTTACAATTAGCATTTAATTTTTTGGTCCAGAAGCAACAGCCTAAAGACAATATAACAGGCATAGAATGGCCTTGGAATCAGACAGCCCTGAAATTCTAATCCAACTTTGCAACTCTGTTTCCACAGGACTCTTGTGATGATTAACAGACATGAAAGTGCTGAAATCAAATCGTGATATCTAAATGCCCAAAAGATTCACAAGTTACCTTCTCTGAATGTTCCTTTCCACTACTGATCATATTATGTATCCTTTATAAATTGAATCCTTTTAAGTCATGGTTTTCTGGTTCTGATTTAAGTTAGTCACCTTAATAATTTCCATTTCTTTCTTGTCTACCCTTCCTTTTCAGATATCTTTTTGGCCTTTACTATTTATTTCTGACATTTCAGAGAAAGGTCATTTGAGCTCTCTTCTATCTCATACTTTTCTGAAGTCTTTTATATTTGTTTATTCTTCTTCGGGATAAAGAAAGCAATTGACAAAGAATGAATAATCTCCCCAGCTTTAATTGTCATAACTAAGCTCCATGTATCAATTACACGAGAAGAATAAATGTCAAACTGACTCTTTTAGGATGGTGATTATTTCATGCTTGGGTGAATTTACCTCCCATCTGTATCTCTTAAGATTATTTCAACCCAAATTGCAATCTGGCCCAGGAGCAGTGCAACATTCTCACATCTTCACTGTTGTGTGTGATGGGGGGCAGGTGGGACACTGCTGTAAAATGACTCTAGACAATAATTTTAAAATACACATATCTTCTGAATCTGTAATTCTACTACTATGTATCTTTTCAAGGAAATACTTCTGAAGATGGGCAAAGCTGCTTACTGCACAGAACTTGTCACAAAAAATAAAAATAAAAATTGATTAGATGTCAGACTACATTTAAAGGTCTAAGAAGACAAAGGAACTCAGTGATGCTCATGCTAAACTGTCAGGGGAATATAGTACAGTGATATGTTCTGATGGGCTTTGGAAACCAAATTAAATCCAATAAGCATTTCTCTACTTATAAGCTATGTGTTTTAGTACATGACACTTAGGATCAATGAAGTTTAATTTATTTTTGAAGTGGAAAGAAAAATATTCCTTGCAGCTTTCCTGTGAGCAAAACTGTTTAATTATTATTCATCTATTTAAAAGTGCATGTTTTTTTTCCTTAACAAGTTTTATTGGAGTTTGCACCTTGCCCCCTCCCCTTTTTCTACCCAAACCCTTCTTCTTCGCTGCTATTCCCAACCCCCCCTTGTTCTGTTTCTTCTCCCATGTTTTCAGATCTGCCGGAAATCAAAAGTGCATGATTTTTTTAAATGCTTCCCCATATATGGTCAAAGCAGGGAAAATAATTTAGGTAGAATGATCTCCCTATTTAATGAAGTATACCAAGATGTCAATAGTAGAATAGTAATTACCTTGGAATGGCAAGATTATATTTATAATATTCTCTTCCATTTTTCTGTAGTGAATAGTTATGTATATTATTATGATATAATCTGTTTTAGAAATGTTAAAACAAAAGACAAGAGAAAAATAAATCTTATGAGTCTCATGAAACCTTACTAAATAAAAGTTGTAATTTAGCCCATGTGGGTTTCTGTTGAAATGATAATGGGTTATGGCCACTTCAGCATGGAGGAAGACCTCTTCCTTATCAACTGCCAAATAATGGTTTGCCTTTGATCATCTGGTTTTCATTTAAAATTAATTCAAATGCATGACTGGGAAGGGCAGTAGACAATATGACCACTACACTTCTTCCAAAATAGTAAATTCAGAAAGAGTCTCCTTTGTAAGTAAAGCTCAGCCTGGGAATGAGGCTGCATCATTATTGTGGTTGATGCTAATCCAATTCATGCTTCTATGCTGAGTTTCAAAATGAGTACCAACTGCTAGACATATTGAAAAGAAAAGGAAAGTCTTAGATCTTTATGACCCAGCTGGGCCTGTAATGACTGTCTCACCAGGGAAGTGTGCTTACTAAAGTAAGCAAAACCACTTAACTCTACAAAAAAGTGAAGCGAATATCTAAAGCTGAATTCAACTTTCATTGATTATCCTGTTGATTTTCATACTGATTGCTAAGCTTTTGTTAAAAATGGGTCCTAGCATCTTCCCCTCCCTGCTTTATCTCTAGAATATGAGAAGAATAATCCCTTCCCAAGTAAATGCCAAAAAACACTATGAAATTTCAAACATTACCTTTTTATTTGAAGACAGGAAGATTGATGTTTAAGAATTAGACACTGAGAATTTTTGCATATTTCCTTATTCATTCATAGAACAAGTTTATGAGATCCAAAGGCATCACTGAATCTTTAAATAACAATTTTTAAAACACTCAAGGGATAAAAATGCAAGCCTCAGAGACATAGTAAGGTTTCAAGTATTTACTAGAAGAAAACAAAGTATTCATTCACTGGTGTAAAACAAAACACTGATTGTAATTAACAAACCAGAGCTGTGATTAAATTATATTATATTAAAATGATTAACTGTGAACTGCAACATTAATTTACATTCATCATCTCATTGTCTCAAAAAAAAACATGCTTCTGTCAATGGACATCTCCATCTGAATGTCTGAATACCACTGAGGCAGTCAACATATACATAATTGATTTAACTGATCACTTCCATCTCCACCTGTTTATCACTTGTATGCTTGATCTATTGTAGACATCCACCAAGTCCCCTATGCTAGAACCATTTCTCTCTCACCTCCCACATTAAATTTTTTCATTAAAATCTGCTTTGAACTAAAGTTTAAACTCCCAAACCCTAATGAAGTCGCTTAGGGCTGTTGTGGCAGTATCCTAATATTCTCCCTGCTTGAGTTCTTCTGCATTATAATCAATCTTCCTCTCCCTTCCTTCAAAGACATCACAATGCAGTAGCAACAGGTCTCTGTTGGTAATTTATAGACCAGAGGAAAAGGTCCACATTCTTTTAGTTTAAGATGCTAAGATACTTCTTTATAATCTCTCTCCATCTCCTCTTTCCCAACTCATCTCTCAGCATTCCACTAGCTGTCTGGTTCTTGTTCTGTAAACCATCTCTTCTTACCATAATCCAGTCATTACCCTCCAAAGCCGTTCCAATTTCCTCTTTCCATATGCCCTTTTCTCAGCAGCAGCTGTCTTTACACCCCCTTCCTCCTTTGTAAGACTCCTACTCAAAAACTTGACTCACTTGTCCCTTTGTCCAGGAGGGTCTCTGGATGCTTTAGGCAAAACACATTCTTATACCCTCAGGTCTCCCCAAGTATTTGTTCCTACAGAAGATAGTAGATTCTCATGTTATTTATATATATATATATATATATATATACACACACATATATATATACATACATATATATACACACATATATATGTATACATATATATATTCATGTTATTTAAATATATATATAATATAATATAATATATATAATATAATATAATATATATACATATATGTGTATATATATATATATACACACACACACATATATATATCCCTGGATCCCATTTTATGATTTGGTTTTGAATCTGTCCTGATTCTTGATTTATTGCCTCCCAGCTCTAAGTTCATTCTCTTGACAGCTCCTTGAAATGAATTCTGATATTTAGGTTTTATTCTTGCCAATTGGCATTGAAACCTTGTCAATAGAGGGCATTGGAGAGATACTGCAGGAACAAATGGTTTTGCTTCCTGATTTCAGAATGCTTGGTGGGCTTTTGTGGCTTCTCCAGGGTCCAGCTACCATAGTACCTAGCAGCCAGCAGCTTCTCCAGTCAATACCCCCTCGGGTGGTTTTATACCTGCCTGTGAAGAGCTTTCCCAGGAAACCTGCAGTGCTGATTTCCTGCGTAAGTTCTATTGACTTGGCATTATAGCTACCACACTGCCACCCAGAAAATTATGACTGTGTCCTTCTCTTCCCTCCACTGCCCATCTTGGATAATTGACAATGTATGAAGACACTCTTGGTTGTCACACTGGACAACACTGGTCTAGTGGAACATAGAGGTCAGGTGTTGCTAAACATTCTATAGTGCACCAAACAGACCCCTGACCTACTCACCACACACAAAAAACAGTCATCTGGCCCTAAGTGTCAACAGTGCTGAGCTCCAGGAACCCTGCTCTTAGTCATGAATACTATTTCACAATTATTAATTAGGGTTATATATTCCTACATCTGCTATTTGTATATTCTCTAGAGTTCTCTTCTTACTAGATAAGCCCTTATTACTCTAATCCCCTATTAGAGTTATTAATTGTTCACAGTAAATTCTCCCTGTTCAAATTACTATATACTGACTCTCTCCCAGTTGGACCCAGACTGATCCAGGATCTCTCATTTGTTTACTTCAAAAGGTATTTAGTGACACCATGTTTAAAAGAGAGGATGTAGCAGTCCACCAGATAAATATAGTTTATATCCTCCTCAAGCATGTAGTTTGTAAGTCAAAACAAACAAGTGCTGTAAAGGAATGAAAAGGCAGGTAAGGGATGGTACAGTGAAAAATAACAGGAGAGTCCAACTTCTTAAGAATGGGTGAGGTGAGGGAAGTGAATGCTCTAGATATTTTAAATGAAGAAATTGAGTTAATAAACCAGAAAGTGTTCTATATATTTTAAATAAAAATTGAGTTAATAAAACATAATTTTCATGAATTAATTTCAACTGTTTAGCCAGGATTGGTGGAGCATTTGAACTGGTGAGGTCCTTGTCCATTCTGGGAGCCTTTTGGAACTCAAATATTTCACTCACTGATTGGTCTTTTTCCTTACAAGAAGTAGAATTAGTTTCAGATTTAATTCAATGAAAATATCTTAGTTTAACTCAAAAACCATCAATTTCTTCTTTTTCAGGTGAATTTTTTAAATTGTACATTACAGCATTTGTTCCTTTTCATGATTCTAAGCCTCGTGAAGGCAGCTGTTTCTTTTTATGCATTTTCATATATGACAATATTGAACCTAGAGTCACATAGTAGATACTATATAGGTATTTCCTGAATTAATAAATGGTTTCTGTATTGGTTATTTAAAATATAATGTGATACTGGTGAAAATACTGAAACAGAAGTCATGAAACTTGCGCTGTAATTCTACCCCTAGATCTAAAGAGCTTGAAAAATTCATAATCCCTTTGGGAACTACCTTTCTCATTTTGAAACTAAAGGACTTGGAAAGAGGTTTTCTAAAGTCTCATTCTGCTCTGCAATTCTAAGATACTAACAAATGCATTAGTATTCAAGAATGTAATTTGAATATACTTGACACTTCTGGGCCTCAGGTTTCTTTCCTATATAAAAAAAGTTGATCTACAAAAGGGCTTGTGGACCTACGGCCTTTGGCCTAAATGGCAGAGTTAAGCCTTTGTGACATAGACAGTATGGCCCACAAAGCTGAACAGATTCACTGTTTGGCCCATTGAAGACAAAGTTTGCCAAACACTAGTCTACCTGGTTTCTCCTGATTATTCTTTTTTTCTTTTTTTTTTTAAATTTTATGTTTTTTTTTTAAATTTAATTTTGATTCACTGAACACAAATGGAGTACAGCTATTGTTTCTCTGGTTGTACAAAAAAGTAGAGTCACACCATCTGTGCATTCATAAATGTACACAGGGCAATGATGTCTGTCACCCATTCTATTATTATTACCCCCCACCTCTTCTATGATTCTTTCTGACTGATCTAGTATAATTGCCTAAATTTTTTAACCATGTTTTTAAACAAAGTTAAATTTGTATTATTTGGCCAATTAACAGATTAATGAGGTTGGACTTTTACTCTGAACGAATGCAAAATGTTACTAAGCAACAATTCTGTGGGTTTGTGACACCAGGTAAAAATAGGAAATTATCTGTAAAACAAAGATGGAAATAAGCAGTTACAATTTTTACATCTTTTCTCTTAAATACTCTAAATAGTAGATGTCTGGAGGGCTCACATATGGAAGGAATACAGTGTATGAATTGATTCTGGGCCTTCTCAGTGAGCTCCTTAGTCAGGAGTATGTGCTTCTTGGAAGGACTTGGAGTAGGCGAGTCTCCTGTCATTGTAATAGGCACACATTATGAAGAGCTGTCCCACCAACCTTTCTCCATGTCTTGAAAGCACAATTACTGCTTCTGGACATACTCTTTTTTTACCCAATGGAAATATGCTTCTTTTATCCTTAGATCATGCTTGCTCAGAGCATGGTATATTTCAATTGACATCATTAAACTGAACTAATATAATGTCTCTCTTACATCTGAAACTTCTGGATTTTTATCTCTTCTGCTTAATAAATACTTTTTTAAAAGAACACCAGTCAAAAACAGCTCCATAAAAAAGACAAGCACAAATGATCACAGCTGACATCATTCTACCAAGGCACATTTGTTTTCTTGTAATCATCCTGCCAGTATCCTCATATCACCCTAGCTCTCTTTTTCTGGAAAATGAACCAAAATAAAATCTACGTAAGCTGTCAGAAAGGATGAAGCTGTGACATACCTTAAGTTTATCACCCTATCAGTTAAGCAAGGTGACCATAGGCAATGTGGCACATGGATTCCCCATAGTCCTATCATGTGGAAACAGAATGGCAAACTAAATAAGGAGAGGGACATTATCAACCTAGGTCGGCCAATTACGTTTGGGTACAGGGTCCTTCATGAGGCTGACCTGATTGGTGGGATTATAGCATCTCTCTCCTTAAATCCTCCAAATCCTCCAAATCTTTCTCCACCTGAACATCTAAAATAGTTTTTTGGATTTTCATGATTTTTCAGTCTTATTGGGTATGTCATCAAGTTGCAAACAACTGTTTCAGAGTAATATCTTAAATTCTAATTAGTTATTACCAAAATTAATGCAAAATCTGAAGCAAAGTCCTATAGAATGAAAGAACAGAATTAAGAGGTACAGAAATCAAAAGAAAGGTGTGTGTTGGTAGGTGAGGGGAGTGTAACAGCAAAGGGCAATGCTTACAAAAGAGAAAAGGAAAGAGGATGTGGGAACAGGGGATAGAATATCAGATTTAGGAAGACAAGTAGGCATGGCATCAGGAGGACCAAGAAGGCACCACTGTCAGTTTAATAACCAGGCACTTCAGATCAGTAGTCTATGCATTTGCTTTAGTGAAAAGACAACCTGATCAGAGCATGAGGGGCGAACAGAGCCAGACAACTTGGGATAGCACTCAACTCTAATACTTTGTTCAGTCAGGGGTCAGCCTATTATGGACCACAGGATAGATTCAGTCCATTGCTTGTTTTGGGCATGGCCATAAGCTAAGAATGATTTTTACATTTTTAATGGGTGGAAACAAAGTCAATAAAAAAAATACTACTTGATATATAAAAATGATATGAAATTCAAATTTCAGCATCCATTAAAATGCTTAATTTGGAACACAGTCATGTTCATTTATTTATTATTTTTTGTTGCTCTGGCACTAAAACAGCTGAGTTGATTAGCTGAAACAAGAATCATTTGGCTCAAAAAGTCTAAAATATTTACTAGCTGGATCTTGATGGATAAAGTTTGCCAACCCCTGGTTTAAGCCATGCAGCTCTCTATTGTTTCACACTTGTAGCTCCCCCAAGGAGAGAAACCTCCTGCACTTAACACATTTTGTCATTTTTCTTTTGGGAGGGGTGTGGTTTACTGATCATATATTCTTCCTTAAGCATGCAACTTGGTGAGCCTCAGTGCATCAAATTGCTTATCAGAAACATCTATAACTTCCTCCCTGGGAGGATTAGGGTGAATATTATTTTCTTCATGTTTTGATCTCTTTTGACACTCTGGGTCCTGATGTAGATGGTGCCCATGGTCCTGTCTGGCTGGTCTACTATGTGATCTACCTAGTTCAGAGCATGTATTTGGAATTTCAAGTTTCTGAACATCTGAATAGATGCAGCAGAAGAGAATGGAGAAGGCACCAACCCCCAATAAATAACAAGCTAGGAGGAGATCTGGGCAGAAACTAGCAAAAGCGCAATTTTTGAAGACTGATGAAAGTGTGGCTAAAGAGCTAGAAATGAGGTCAAATCCAAGGTGACCTGTGGATGGTAGAATAACTGAAAAGTTGTGGTATTTACACTGGTAAAAGAACAAATCAATCTAATATAGACACAGATTTGTATCTAACTGAGCTGGTCTTATTGTTCAGTTTTCAAACTTTTGTTGAATTTGTGTCTTATTCATCTCAGCAGCTCTAATATTGAACATAGGAAACAGGTATTCATTATCTCTCTCAATTAATAAATGTCAGTGTTTCCTTGTCTTCCAATTAAAAGGTTTTTAATACTTCAGTTCCAGTTTGGGTGCTGAGAAATAGTCTTTAGTTTGCCAATTCAGGTGAGTTTTTCTCTATGTTCACCTGTCTTGGTAACCTGTTACTTTATTTTTTATGGATCTTGTGATCAGCCTGGGACTTAAGAGATGCTCCCTGACCATTAGTCTAGTGGTAAAAGTTTTAGCACTCTTTTAAATATATAGTATGAATATTCCTATAACAGTCAGGCAACTATAGTTCTGGGAGGTAAAATGCTTGAACTACAGTCACCCCCACCTCCCAGGTCCATAGAGATACCTTAATTTCTGAGACTGCCATTTGCGATTCCCTACAATCTTGTGGTTGTCAGTCCCTCCCAATTTCATCACTTTTATGCTCCCACACAATGCATTTCCTCTAAACTAGTTCCTGTTCTCCACCTCCTAGACTTTGAATAATACAACGGTCCCAAGAAATGCTTAAATATCAGTGTCGCTGATGAAAGGACCCTATATCTGCCATAGGGTATGTATATAAATAATTCTGAGTTTTTCCTGAGGTTCCATGAAGGGTCTCAGGAACCACATGAAGTGATTTAGAGACAGAGGGGAG
This sequence comes from Glaucomys volans, assembly GCA_020662805.1. Taxonomy (NCBI): domain Eukaryota; kingdom Metazoa; phylum Chordata; class Mammalia; order Rodentia; family Sciuridae; genus Glaucomys; species Glaucomys volans. The sequence goes on from JAJEJO010000837.1 coordinate 404,190, forward strand.
ACCCCTGGTTGGGGGAGGGGGTCCTATCCTCATGACAGTCAGAAAAGTTTCTATTTTCTTTCTAATTCATTTTATTGAAACAATGGGCTTGTAACCACAAAAGTTTGAAAGCCATTGGTGATAAGATATTCTTTTAGCTTGACATTAATAGAGGTTAACATCAACATAAGTAGTGGCCAGTATAGCACCAAAATTGACCAATCAGAATAGATGCCGGTCCTGTTGTTTGCCAGCTGTCACCGCTTTTCATGTGGGTTTAAGGAAGGATCTTAGCTATCCTCGGAATCAAGGGGAATCAGATGACCAGTGCAGTAATTACAGATAAAGGTGATATTCTTATATCTTAGTTCCTTGGGGGGAAATATATAACTCCTTAAGACTTACTAGTAGTTATAAGTTGCTGTCCTTGACAATGACCTGAACAGTCCTCAATGTGTCAGAAAAAATTATCTTAATAGGATTTCTAGCTTCCCATGACAATATAGAAGTAATCATTGTATAACTGATTACTGAAAAGTGTACTTTGGTATTTACTTCTTTTCAGGGATTCTAAAATAAGAACACTAAAGGTACTTAGTTTTTTATACATTAAAGAAACTTATTATTAGATTGTTCCATTAGACTAGATTTTTAGATAATTTCCACGAGTTTTGGAATCACTACAGATGGTTACTAAGATAATGAGTGGGCTGTGAGAACAATTCATCGTTTTTTGAGGAAACTATGTATCTGTTTATCACTTTTGGGTTTGTGAATGAGCATTTCTTTAAAAAAAATTCTGACATGCATGATTAGTTACAATAATGTTCTTTTGCTCTCCCTCTGGAATGATAAAGCATAATCACTGGCTTATGTAACATGGTACCTAGCTTGTAAATTTGTGAAGAAAGCTCCTTCTGTTGACAGTTCTAATGTCTGCCATCTGTTTGCATGGGATGAAGCCCTGATGCTCCTCTAATTGGCCATAAATTAGGTATCAGCAGCAGGCTTTTGACAGGATCCTTCAGTTACAGTTTCATTTGAAAAAAATAAAAAGCTGTAAATTCAACATTTGGTGGGAAGCCCAACTTCTCTCCTGAGAGTATACAAATGTACTTCTTGAGTTCTTAGACTTGAGCTGTCTTCTCTGTTTTTATGTTTCAAGCTAGACCTCTCTTAAGGTATCTTCTCTGTATGTATCTCTGAAGATAATCTTATTCTGATTAGAGAGGAAAACTGCTAAATCCAAGGAGTTCCTGTGCCTTTCTTGAGAAGAGGATGCTTTGTCTTGAGTTCTTACTGCATGTTTTGTGCTGAGCATACAACTTCACATATGTTAAATTGTTTGATTTTCAATCCCAGTTTATAATTTATGTAATATTATCCTATTAGCAGAAAGAGAAACTGAGTATGAGAATTGAAATAATTTGCCCATATTCTCATAAAATTGTGCAGTCCAGATTCAATTGGTTTGCCTACACCCATTCACTCTACATTGCATACCACACATGACTAGATTTGGAAAAAGAGAGAAAATTAGGACAAAGGGCAGAGATATAAGTGTGATGCTATTTGATGCTCCTTTATCTCTTACATTCTCATCTGAGTAAAATGAAGCAGTGAGACTAAATGACCCTTAAAGTCCCATTTGGTTTTGTTCTCTATTGTGCATATTAATCTGGGCTCTACCATTTACCATGAAACCTTATCAAGTAATTAAAACCCAATGAGCTTTGGTTTCCTCTTCTGTAAAATACCCTACTTTCCTTCCTGGTGGAATTTCCACCTTCCCTACCCTGTGAAAAGTGTCTGTCATCAAAGATAGAAGGTTGTACCACAAATTAGTCTTAGTGCAATATGGTCATGGCTCCCAAACAGATTCTCCTTCTATATTCTTTCTCCATTTCTCTGTCTCGACAATATCTCAAATTTCTCCCTTGCACTTTACATTCAGTGAGATGCTGAGCCCTCTGGTTTTACTTACTCATTATTATACATTCCTCTTATAAATGGTCTCATGATCACCAACTGGATTTAGACCACTAACACGATACTCTGTCTTCAGCTTCTCCCTTTAATTCTCTCTCACAGTATTCTCAGATTGGTCTGCCAAATACATTATTGCAGAGACACTATTTTGCCACATAAAATTGTCAGAGCTGCCATTAACCCAACATTTAGAGTCCCGGTGAACCAGTGTCAACGTGCTTGTGAACTTATTTGTTATATCTCTCATGATTTTCCACAGTGTCACTGGCCAGTTAAGTGACCCAGAGCTTCCTCATGAGTAGTGCTCATGCACTTCGCTGTGTTCAGGCTGCCTTTCCTATGCTTCCAGATCCAAGTAATAATGCCATTTCTTTTCAAAGCCTTTCTGATTCTCCTCTTTTTGGATACCCTTAAAAGTTTATTCTGGACTCTTCTTACTTCTTCCTTACATGATGGTTATTTTTAATATGCCTCATCTCTTATAGAAGCTAACCCCCACATGAGCTTCTATAGTACACTTTTGATCCTTCTCCAAGTATAATGCTTTGTATTTGGTAAAGTCCCCAAAAAGCATGAGTCAAATAGAACTCATAAATGGATAATTGTGGATTATGGGAATCAAACAAAGAATAACTATTTCTGAGATAGTCATAGAGATTACTATCATTTGATATTTGTCTCATTTCCTTGGTTCTAATGAATCAGCACAGAGGGAGCCTCAAGAGTAGATTTGTGAATCAAGGGGGATCTTTCTCCACCCAGAGAGCCTTGCACTCAGTATCTAACTCCATCACCTAGGCATATCATATCTGGTCCCTCATTTCATCCACACAGATGTTCACTGCCTGTTTTACAGTTCTCATAGGGTCAGCCACTTGGCTTTTTGATAAACTTACCCACCTACACTGCCCAAGTGGGTCTACCTAGTATATATGCATTTCAACTGTGTTCTTGTGAAGTCAATAATCTCATCTTTGTGGTTTGGCATTCAGGTAGCGGTAATAGCAAACCTGAATGGGTAGGAAAAATATGTATAGGCATCATGAAACACACTTTTGATGTCTCTAAATATATATGCCCATGTCTAACACTGAAGCTCCAAAAATGTCTAAATGCTTCTAGCATAGGAGTCTCTGTATAGGAGAATAGAGCAGATAACAAACACATGCTAAAAGCATAGTCTATTTCTTAACAAAAATAAGAATAATTCTAAAAAATTTACTTAAATAGCCGATATTAGTTGAGTACCTTCTAAAGAAAAGGACCTTTGACAAATACTTTAATCACATGTCAGCACCAATCCTCAAACGATCTCTCTGATATTACATTATACACATTGACTAATGAGCTAACTAAGGTGAAGTTCACAATGGTTAAGAACTTTATTAAAAACCACAAAGCTAGATGTCAGAGTCTGACACTTCTAAGAACAATATGGAATAAAACTCAAATATAGAACTCATTTTAAAATGAAAGAGTATGTTATTAACAGCTTTATAAAATGGTATCTAATTATAAACACGTATGTATGTTGCTGATATGAATGTGCAATATGCTTAGTACAGGAATGTACTTACTCTCTGTCAATCACAAGGCAGGTTACAGCTTCTGCAGCAATGACATTTGCTGTTCTCACATCTTCCCTGTATAAAAAAAAATATAGACATTAGGATAGAACAACCTTTAATATCAAGGAAAATTGTCCATTTTGATTCATTCAGGAAACCTACTAAGGTATATAAACTCTTCTGATTTAGCCACATTCAACTTTAAGCTTTGTTCATATCACAAATTTCTTTATCTTAAATAACCACTGCACCCTTGTTATTAATCATGCAAATCCTGTAGTTATAATCCAGTTATTAAAATTTTCAAATTTCAAGTTTTACTTACACACGTGGAATAACATTGCATATCATCATTTCCTTTGCTCTTTGGGGAATTCATGAATTAATTGGAAGATGACAAAGATAGTAATGGACGTGAATAGATGAAAGTTTTTAAAGCATCTGAAGACATAATTCTGGAAATTGAGTATCTAATCCACTCATGTATGAATCTGTCATTGTTACCTTGAGAACAATAGATCTGTTTTAATTATTTCTCTACTTTAGAAACCCTGCTTTTATGTATCTAACTATTTGGCAGTTTATGACACACAGCTCTTCACCCATTACAGAGCTTATGGTTCAAGAGTCTTCAAAAAATCTTACCCACACCAATTGAAGGATGCAAACGGTTTCTTTTAAAGCATTTGTCACTACAGTAATTTTATTACTCTTCAATCTCTTCAACCTTTAAAAATCTGCCATGATATTTCCTGCTTTCTCCAGTAGTCAAATGTGATAAATCAATATCTACAATTATTTTCAGTCACTAAAAATGTGATAGCATTATTTTAATGATTAATATTAAATCATACTGAAAATACACTATTTTCCTAAGATAAAAAGTTTCTATGCAAATTTAATCAATGATAAATATGTTAGAAATACATTACAGAAATAAGTACACACAACATTTCTATGTACTTACATACAAATAATTATAAACAATATAGTACTAACAATTATATTCTAAGAATCAGGCTTTTAAAAATACAAATGATGCTAGTGAGTATTTATATTTTCAAAATTTTGGCACAGACTTCTGAATTCTGTATTTTTACCATCTTTCATTGCTGCTATACCATGATGGTGAGGTTACACATGCTTTACAGAAACATAGAAACAATCAGTATTTAATATTTCGTAAAGCCAGTTCCCCAACATTAACATACTTTTAAAGAAATATCTTTACATTATTAAGCATATATTATTTCAAATAGACATGAAAATTATTTTTCTACTTCTCAAGAAACCCACATTGGGCTTCTGGTAGAGGAATATTACATTTATACATTATTTTAAGAAGGACCTTCTGGTGACATTAAATTTTCCATAAAAGAAGATGGCGTGACTTTCCAGATACAGTTTAATATCTTTAAATAAGATTTCATAATTTTTTCCCTTTAGGTCTTGACATTTAATGAAAAACTATTCTTAGGTGTTTCACATTGTATTTCTCTATAAGGGACATTCTTTTTGATTTCTGCTTCTCAACAGTTATGTTATTAAAGAAAAAAATCTCTCAACTACTATAGATTTCTTAATCCAAACATGATACTAAACTCTCCCTTGACTTTAAAATTTTTATTATAGTCTCATCAACTCCCAGTATGATCCTCCCACTGCCTCCCTCACATTCTCTGCCTTCCAGCCAAATTGGCCTCCTTTCAATGACAAGCACATCAACTCCTTCCTGCCATGAGTTTTTCATAGCTAGGCCTACAAAACTCCTCCCCAGCTGTCTGCCTAGTTCACCCCAGCTTATTTTTTAGATTTCAGGCAAAATGCCTTTTCCTAGGGGATGCCTAGGTGAGGTTCCCTGTTTACTTCTTCTCATCACCCTACATATTTCTTTATACAAGCAAGAATCACCATTTTTAACTTATACATTTACTTATGTATTCATTTTGCTAGTATCTCTATCTCTCTCCCACTAGACAACACTAGGGCCGGGACTATGGCTAGTTTTATTTCCTATTTACTCTCAAATACCTGACACAAAGGAGGTGCTTATAGTGTGTGCTTCAAGAATGGATGAACATCATATTCCTGAGCCCTTGGGTAGTGAAGCAGAATTCAGGCTCTAGAGTCATAAGCTATGTAAGCCTCAGTTTCCTTGTCTAAAAAATATTGGTAAAAACCAATATATTTAATAATCATAAACAATACTTTTGCATCTGCCACTTACTAAGCATGTATCAGTATATTTTGTATATTAAACAGTTCACAAAAATCCTATTTATTCCATATAACAAAGGTGATTATTCTATCTCAAATTGATATGTAAGGTTAGAGGTTAAGTAATATTCCAAAAGTCAGGCATAGATAACGTATACAGCCCTGGGATTGAACATAGATCTGTCTTCAAAATTAGTTCTTTCCACAACAGTATACTCTTTTTATGTCCCTCTGTCAGAGTTTAATTTGAAAACAATTCTAATTTATTAAAATGTAGAATAAATTTGGGGTAATAGCCATAATGTCTATCATTATGAAAATAACATTTAATTGTTAATAAAATCAGCATTAATACACTTATGGGTGCCCAACTGCAAAATGAATCTGATAAGCCATTTTGATTCTCAGGCTATTAGAACTCCTATATATGGTTATGTCCTAGTCTGCTATGTTGCTTTATAATATTGTTACATAATAATAGAATGCCAAGCTCATTTTGTACTGACCTAATGTTGCCCCTGCAATGTCATTATATTTCTACTATTAAGGTGCTTAATGTCTTGATGTTTCTGTATGCAGGTGTCTACAAATGGTATCCCTATGCACTCTGAGAGTTTTCTCCTACAAAAGACAAAATGCTATCTGATCTAGTATTGATATATGTGTGTTTATATATATAGAGAGAGATATAATATATTACTATATATATACACATATAATAATGTGTATTATATATACACATATATATAAATATATATATAATATATATATAAATCTTTTAGGAAAGACAGTAAGGAAACTTCTAATGAAAGAATATTATTGATAAAACCTGCCAATTCTGTGACTATATTGTATGTTTATGTCCTTTGTGGTCCAAGGAACATAGTAAAAGCAAATATCATTTGAATTTAGATAGGAAATATCCCATACTCATAGAATGCAGAGGTTCTAAAAATCCATGCTTTCGTTAAACATTTCTCACCTTATATAGGTATTACCACACTGATTTCACACAGAACACCTACGAAGATAACAAGGATTTCAGTAATGTGGTTTAGACATGGGAAAAGGAAAAGCAGGATGAGTGTTTTATTTTTAAAAGACAAGCTTTCTTTCTATCTCTCTTTCTTTTTCCCAGTTTTACTTTTTGGCAGTTCAGGGTGTTTAGAATTTAGAATTTTCATCATATTAAACTCTGATACTGGAGCACATAAACATTATACTGTTGTGAAAAGAACATGCCTTTGAGGACAGCCCAGATATGTATTCCATTAGCACATACTAGCTAAGCCTGACTTGGAATATTACCTAACCACTTTAATAGCTTCTACTAGCAGAACATAAAAAAAACTTTGAAGAAAAAAAATTGACTGTGAAAGAATTTTATATATTAATAAGATAATGCCCAACCTATTTAATTAAAACCTTTCACTGTTTATGCTGCCTCTGATTGCTCAGCACACTAGGCTTGTGCCTTTGTAATAACTAAATGTATGTGTAGCTACATAACAGTCCAGGTCTAACATGCACATTGTCTTTAAAAATAAAATCTCCTGTTCATCCCATTCTGTGCCTGTATATTAGTTGTTTTCAGCATGACAATTAATAAACATGTACTACTGCAAAAGGAGCTGTTTATCAGATTAATAAATATCTTCACAAACTTTCTATTGATTAACAAAAAAATCAGTCAAAGCTATGCAGTTTAGTAGTGGTCTCTTTTTAAGCATTTTTGGAGGAGTTAGAAATTCCTTTCAATGAAATTATAGAGCATGAAAAAATATCCCCAAATATTGCAAACAGTTTTCTGTGCACTGACTCTGATATTCTTTGAACTTCATCACTGGAATCTTCATCATCGCTGTATCCCAAAGTAGAGTCACTGTCAGTATCTGAATAATCCATAGCAAGGGTTTACATTGACGACTGTTTTTCTGAAGCAATTTTCTTGTGTCTCCTGGCTACTAGAGAACACTGTGGGACTTGGATATCTCAGGAGAACAAATGCAAGAGTGCATGAGACCAAAGCAGAACATAGTTTATGCAAAGTAGCTGTCAGAGTAGGGGCTCTCCCTTTTCAGCTCTGGAGCAGCGTGACTGCTGTCAACAGTGTTCTTGCATTCCCTCAGTGCCAGCCCTCATGGAAACTGACACTCCTCCAGTTGCACATGAGCTCACAGCAATCCATTGGTCTGAGCCCTTCATTCTATGTCATGTGCACCAGTTTAATGATTCAGTTCAGTGGGGTTCACATAAGACAAAGCAAATCCTTTCAACATCAAAATCAAAAGCAATCTTACTACAACAAGTAGGATAATCAAAATGTATAGGCTACAACAAGGATCAAGGGGCCACATAAAATGAAATTATAGTACTGAGTTAACTATGAAGAATTGTAGAGCTTGTGGCAAATCTGACTGTGCTATTTGAAAACTCTATCCTGAAGCAGATAAATGTTTTTAAGAAAAACATGTAGGGCCCTTTAGGGATTCCACTTCCCATTTAGCCCCAAAGCTATTTCAACATGATTTATACCTTCAACACTCTAATAACACTCATATACTAAGTGCAAAATCAATTAGTACATGGAAATTATTACTACCTTATAATAATTCTTAGCATAAATAAATGTTAACTACCATCACTTTAGGATCTTCTGATATCAAGGAAGCATGTAACCCTTTTAAATAAACTTTTTTTCTTGAAACCCTGTTCCCTAATTTTCTATAATAAATAAATCTCCCAATTATTTTGTGATACTATTTTCTGTTTATTTTTCCAGATCTTTTCCACCAGTCCAAGGAACCATTGATAGTTTTTATTTTTCCTCCAACATTCTGATTTTGACTTGCTATTTTCTAGCTCTGACTTCACTCACTGGGGAAAACTCACATTATCCCATGTAATCAATGACTAGTTTTATATTATTGTCTTGAAAATCTTTATTTCTTACAGTCCCCTATATTCTAGTAGATACCCTCATTTTAAAGTCCCATTACAATTTTCAATTCAAAACTATATCATTTTCTCCTAGCCGCATGTGGGATAGTGAACTGAAGTGGAGATACTCCCTAAGCTTCTGCCATCCAATAGGATAGTGGCTTGGATGGAATAAAAGTTGGACCAACAAGGAAGCAGCAGCAGATCCAAACTCAATTCTTCTTGTCTGGATTCTCCATTGCTGCTGTGATTGCCTGCGGACATCACACTCTAGCTCCTTCACTCTTCCAAGCAGACTCTGCCAGTGATTCTCTAGGGCATTTCCAGAAGCCTTCCAGAAGTATCTGACTGGGGTAGCATCATTGATCTCTCTTGTTCTGAGGCTTCAGCCTCTTGGACTGCATAGCTACTAGTTCCTCCAACTTTCCAGCCTGCAGATGACCATTGTGGACTTTCCAGTTTCTGTTCCTGTAAGCCAATCTAATAAATACCCTTTAATAATTGTACTTTCTGGTGGTTCTGTTCCTCTTGAAAACCCTGACTAATGCACCTTCTCAGACCCTGCTCAACTTTGGGCCATCATCATCTCTACCATGAACCACTAATCTGGTCTCCCCAAATCCCCTGGTCTCCACTCTATCTTCCTTCTAATCCTATCTTACTTTGTCACACATTTTCCAAAACAAATTTAGCTATGTCAGCTCTCTCTGCACTAGTACTTTCAAAGGAAACATTCTCAGAAGATATTTCAACATTTCTTTTCGTGTTTAATGTCCTACACTATCTGACCTACACCATATCACCACCACCTGAGCTAACGTCTGCTCACTAGAACAGATAACTATAGTATGTCCTTAAAATATGCTGGCCACTATTTATGTTATGCCTGAGGATATGTGACTGGCTCCCTCAAGAATCCTTTCTTCCAGTTCAAATGTTTATCTATAAAAATCTTGATGCTCCTTCAATAGCATTTCTAAAGAATAAGAAAATTTTAACATAAATATTTCTACATATTAATTACATAAAACATTAGAAAAATTTAAAAATAACACCATCTACCAGAAAATAAATAACATTAACACCTTGGGAAATATCCTTCCAGACTTTTAGATTTAAATTTTTCATGAATGTAATCAAAATAAATTGTTAATTATTCCAACCAATATTTACTGAAAGTAGTTACCTTCTGAATGTCTGAACTTGCAGTCTAGTGGGGAGAGAGGTTAAATTTGTATGCAAATGTTTAATTGAAAATGTTGATCAAATAAATCTGAGACAGATAATTAATAGGGAGGTTCTGACTCACAATCAGGAGAGAAGATGCACTTTTTGAGGATATTAAAAACTAAGATTTGAAAACCTGGCACGGTAGCGCACACCTGTAATCCCAACACTTGGGAGGCTGAGGCAGGAGGAACGCAAGTTCAAAGCCAGTCTCAGCAACTTAGCGAGGACCTAAGCAACTCAGTGAGACCCTGTCTCTAAATAAAATACAAAATAGGGCTGGGAATGTGGCTCAGTGGTGGAGTGCCCCTGGGTTCAATCCCCAGTACCAAAACAAAACAAAACAAAACAAAAAACCAAAAAACTAAGACTTGAAAACTGAATTGAGTCAGCAAGATGAAGAGTCAGAAGGACTGTATTCTAAGGACAAACTCCAGACACAATAGCCATGAGGTAGGAAAGAGTTTGTTATAACACAAAGAAGTTTGGAATTCAGGGACTGAGGAAAGAAGGCAGAAGCCAGAGAAACCAAAGTGAGAGCCACATCAGTCACTACCCATAAGGCCGCTTTCAAGATGTATATTTATTTTTTTAAGGGACTAAACCTCCTTTCCTCTACCATATTAAACAAAATCTTTAAAATGAGTTGGAAATCTTAAATTCAATTAGAGGAAATAAATCATATGCCATGATGGAATAAAGGTCCAAGGGAATGAGTTTACTTGAATAATTTCAGAATACAGATGGTTGCCCCACATAATAAAGTAAATGTTACTAAATAGCCATCACCTACTAAGGAATTTACATTAAAGAATAATTTATTCTAAACAGAAAGCATGAATTCTGCCCTTTAGAATCCTATAAAGTAGAATATAGAATAATGAAAAACATATATAAGAGCCAATGTGTTTTCAAGAATATGTATCAAATCATGATCAATGTAGACAAGTTTAAAGCAGATTCATTTCCTCAGTTCATTCAAAGCAGTCTATAGTTTCTCATCAACAATGCAGACTCATGATGTAATTCTCTTCTTAAGATAAAGAAAACATCTAGAATAGGACATGAATTCAAAATATACTACAAAGGTTCTCCTCCCTCCCTCCCTCCCTCCCTCCCTTTCTCCCTTCCTCCCTTTCCCTTTCTGTCTTCTATATGTAGTCTCACTTTCTTGCGCAAACTCATAATTCTCCAGTCTCAGCCTCCCAAGTATCTGGGATTATAGGTGTATGCTAAGCCAACTGATTTTTGACAAACCTGCCAAGAATACACAAGATGGTCTTTTCAGTAAAGCATTCTCAGAAAACAAGATATTTATATACGAAAGAGCTGTGACCCAGGTAACTCACCATATATAAAAATCAACTCAAATGGATTAAAGAACTAAATATAAGAACTGAAATTCTGAAACCACTAAAAGAAAACATTCAAGAAATACTACATGATGTCAATCTGGGTCAGGATTTTTCAGACGTGATCACAAAAGCATGAACAATAAAAACAAAATGAACAAATGGGATTCTATCAAAGTAAAAAAATTTCTGAACAGCAAAGGAAATAATCAGAGTGAAGAGACAACCTACAGAATGGGAGGAAGTATTAATATCTGGAATGGGCAAAAGATCTGGTTGGAAATTTCTCTGAGACATAGAAACAGGTCTATGAAAAACTGCTCAATATCACTAATCATCAGGGAAATACAAATCAAAATCATAATATATATAACCTTGCTCCAGTTTGAATGACAGTTATTAAGAAGACTAAAACCAAATGTTGGAGATAATACAGAGAAAGGAGAATTCTCAAAAACTGGTTATGGGAATGTATATGAGTAGAGTCATTGTGGAGAACATAATGGAGGTTCTGCCAAGAGTTAGAACTATCACATGATTCAGCCATACCACTACTGGGTGTATATACAAAGGAAATAAAATCAATGTATCAGAAAGACATCTGAAATTCCATGTTCCTTGTGGCACTGTTCACAATAGCCAAGGCATGGAAACAATTAAATGGCTCAAAAATGTGGTATACATACACAATAGAATACTTTTTAGCCACAAAAAGGTGAAGTTCTGTCATTTGTGATATGAATGAACTGGAGGACATCATGTTAAGTGAAATAAGACAAGCACAGAAAAATTAATACTTCATATGTGAATGCTAAAAATATTGATCTCATAGAAGTTGAGAGTAGAATGGTAGCTACCAGTAGCTGGGGAGATGAGAGAGAAAAGGAAATAGGGAGAGACTGATCAAAACGTATAAGGCTACATTTAATAAACAAGAGTAAGTGCTGGTACTCTTTTGCATGGTAAGATAATAAAAGCTAAGAATAGCACTTTGCATATTTTTGACAGAAGAAAGTATTTTGAATGTTCTCACAACAAAGAAATTACAAATGTTTAAGGAGATGGGCATGTTCATTACCCTGATTTGATCACTACCCAGTGTTTATGTGTGGAAACCTCTCATTATATCCCGTATCTGTAATTATTGTGTATCAACAAAAAACAAATAAATAAAACAATCTAATTTGTTATTAAAAAAAGAAAATTATTCTCTGTGTAGAAAAAATCCTGTATTATACATGAAGTAATTCCTGGCTACCTGGATAGATATTTCCATTTAATATATGAATTCACTTCCTAAGAGAACATATACCTTCTTGGATGGATATCCAGGAAGGGTGCAATGGCTAAAAAAAAGGGTGATTAAATTGGAAGAATTCAATTTTCACATTCCTCTTTATGTATTACGTCTGCTGGGGTGATAGCATAATGAATTTTTTATCTGACATGAGAATTTCACATTATGTGGTATGCTTCAATGACAACGAGTATAGATATTTACTAGATTGAACCAAATGAAATTACTTTTTTAGCATGTTAAAAATAGCTAAAAACCAGCAATTTCATATGGTTCAACCTAATATGTGGAATTAGCAAAAGAGGAGGAAGAAGCAATTGTATTTCTTTTTCTGTTGTGCTCCTTTCTTGACATTAGCTGAGCTGAGTTTCAACAAGAACCCATACTTCTTCCATATTCCATAGATGAATGAATTAATTTCTATTAATCTTAAGACATGATTGACAGTTTTTATTCCTTCTCTCTAGTCATTACAGATAAATTCTCTCTATATTTCATTATTGCTGATGTAAGAAATTATCACTGAAGAAATTCTGAGACCGAATTTGTTTCTTGTTAAGGTACAAATGATAATTACTCTGTATTTGATTTTAAATATTAAATTATTTGCAAAGACCTTATAAGTTCAAAGAATATCTCCCCACTAACACACCAAAAAAAAAAAAAAAAAAAGAGAGAGAGATGTTTTAGAGGGAAGGAAGAGTTTGTTGTTTCATATTATTATTTTATTAGCAAATTAAAAATACAGAATTAGATATCACATTGCTATTGTTTTCTTAGAGGCCCATTTGGTCAGTTTCTGAATGATTTAGAGACATTTTAAGGGAAAAAAAAGAGAAGAAAGAATGTTTTTCTATTTAAATTTTGCCAAATAAGTCCTGGAATATAACATAGTAGATGTTTAGATGGAATGATTTTTTTTTTTTAATTCAAGCTAAATGTTCATTTTCCTCTTATTCCTAATTTTCCCTTTCTCTGAAGTAGACTTCAAAAAATAATCTGGACTAAGATAAATCAGGTTATACTGATTTTACTTTTCAGACACTAATGCATGAAATTTTTAAACGTGACAAGCTAAAGAAAAATTTGAATTCAAGAATATATAAACAAATGATTTAATGGGGGTTTATGGGGTCATAAGTATATAATGGAATAAAATAATGCATCTGATCTTCCTTTTGTTTCTCTCCTTTTGCAGAATGGAAAAATAATTTTTCAATTTTCCCTATTTTGAAAGTAGAAGAAGTGAAACCATATTAGAGTGATGGCTGTATTGATGGACTACTAAACTCAACTAACACACCTATGAGATGACTGTTAAATTGCAGAGTCACATATTTCAAGAAATTGTTACCTAAATGCTAAGTGTGTTCTTTCTTGTAGGGACTTCTCAGCCACCTATCAAGAGAATGTCTCCTATTTCTTGTTTTATTGCCAACTTGATATATGACCTTGAGAAAATGTCCCATTCTTCATTTCAATTTTTCGCATCTAGAAAGGTGATCAAAATCACTGTTTCATTTTATTTTGTAATTAGTTAGGGTTTTGCAGACATGGACACTTTTTAAATGTTCTAATTACCATAGTTTTCAGTACTCCTGAGATGATTCATCTGGAATTCCAGAATATTTCTTTAGATCAAAAAGGATATTACAAGTATGTAATTGCGATCTATTATTTGAACAGTAAGTGGCAATTCATAGAAGCTTTGAAATAGATTTTCATAAAATTTTTTATGTCAGTGACTAAAAGTTATCATGTTCACTTTGAATTAAAAGTACAAATGCCAAATCGCTGCATACAAACAAAATTCCTAAAATCAGCATTAATTAGAAAAAAGAAAACCAGGCATTTGATTTATTGAACACATCAGTCAACTTTGACATCTTAGACTTACTTTTACCTGCCTAGCATTTGTTATATATAGACTTATAAGCACTGAAATAATCATAAAATTTTTAGTATATATACATTGAAATAGTCCTAAAATATTTGGGACTTAAATATCTAAATGTCCAAAATTTATTTAATATGTCAAGATTTTCCAGAAGCTGATAAAAAATATAGTGAGGAACAACTTACTTAAAACATGAGCAAAACAGATCATTCAAAAAGAAGGAAAGAAAAACCGCTTTAAACTTAAGCCAATGTAGAATATCTTACACCCAGCAAGAGAATTATAAAAGTACCTGAATATGATGCTCATAGAAATGCAATCCAGTACTGTTTATTAATTTTTGTTGCAATTATTTATTCTAAATATATACTCACTCTTTTAGCAAAAGTAACTTTAAAACACTACTATAGCATTATATGTAGAAATAACATGGGAGTTAACCTAAATACTCACCAACGTGCAATCATTTAAATATACTTTTATGCAATAATAAATGAAAATGTTTTAAAGCAATTAAAAATCTGAAGAGGACCTCCCATATTGCAAGTGAAAAGACCATGGTGCGGTGTATATGTGCTATTGTTTGTATAGAATGCACACATATTTACACAAATTAGAATAAATTAAGTCAATGGATCTTTTCTGGGTGAATAGAAAAAGCAATTACACATAAGAAAGAGAATGTGTAACTAAAATAAAGGGAAGAGAAGGAGAATTTTTTTAGCTTTTGAATTTTATTTGATAGATCTGAATTATGTGTCACAATCGAAAGATATTAGTTTTTTAATAAATACACAAAAATAATAGCAATTGCATCTACTAAGCAACTTCTGGTGTGGCTATCAGAGTTTATCCATTCCTGAGCTACCCCTCAAACCTCACCAAAGTCATCCCCGGGTATCAGGGATAGAGATAATTTATTCTGGTGCAGCCTGATTACACTAAAGAGATACCAGCTTGGCGGGTAAAAGAAGTAAAACATTTGACACAGTATATCCTCCAGTGTCATTTACAGCTTTGACTTTTGCCCCTGTTTCATTGGCAGCAATCATTGGAACACGATGACAAACCAAGGAAGATATTTTTTTCAGTAAGAACATCCGCTTCTTAACACTTGTAGCAACCCTTGCGACCATGAGGGTAGCATTTTGGATCTGTTAAAAAGTTAAGCTATTAATTATATGCATATTTATAAAAATATTTACATAGATGTCCATGGTTGTAGATAATAATCCCTATATGTAATATTGCTTTGATATTATTTTTTTCCACTAGTAAATGAGAAATAGATTTTTCTCTTTATAATTTTTCATAATTTAATCACACATCAGCATTAACCACAAATGTTAACACTAAGCCTTTTCATCCAGAGAACAGAACTTAGTAGCTTAGAAGAGCACGTTCAAGGGTTACTTTATTGAGGTTAACATATCAAAAGCACCACTAGTTAGTGGTGTGATCTGGAGTCAGATACTTCAGTTCTCTGCTTTTCAATTTTCTTGTTAAAAAATGGGAAAACAAAAAATTTAACGGGGTAATTATGTGAAGAATAAGCAAGCAAATATGTAAAAAGAATACTTGCTTTTAAAGTGCAGTCAAGGACTTGAGATCGCATTGGGAACTGTAGTATGAAACCTACAGAAATAAATGAAAATGGCTTTTTGCTACAATACAGAGGAGAATGACATCCATTCACTTATTCATTCATGGAACAAAGTTAAATCCAAGTTACATAGGATTTCAGATAAATATTGAATACTTTCTTAATATAAGCATGTCCCATGTAATAATGTACTTATAGTAAAAAGTATTCATTATCTAAAATTCAAGTTTAACTGGATATCCTGTATTTTATCTGACATTCTTAATTAACATTTCTGAATATTATTCTTAGCTAGTAGTCCTAGATGCTTGGTATACAGAGGGCTGGGTAAAGGACAAAGTTGTTGGACTCCAAGAGTTTACAATCTGGTTGGTGAGACAGATATTGACCATTATATGGTAGTGAGATCTGAGTGTGTTAAAGGAGTGAACAAAGTGACACCTAATCACGTGGGAATGTCCCAGCCCTGACTGGGAGATGGCATGGGGGAATGAAATGAGTTGATGGTGGAAAGGATCTGGGAAAATATAGTAAGAGGTAATGAGTCAGGTAAGAACTGGTGTGCATATAGGAATTAGTCAACACAGAAAGTGAGGTGGTCATGCCACCAGAAACAGCCTGCGAAAAAGCATGAAAGAATATTTTCTCCAGGGAATACCAAATGATGAATAATGGCTGGAACCCTGGAAGCAAGTAAGAAAGAAAAGAGAAATGTGGTTGGGAGCGTTGGAACTGCAGGATTACAAAAGGCTGTATGTTGACTAAATACAAGTACAAAATTTAGCGTTTTTTTTTTCTTTTACTACATTGTTAAACCTATATCAAATCTCTGGAAGGTAGAACAAATATGAGGACTAGCAGGGGGCAAAATGTGGCCAATATGTTCAACAGGGGTCTGGGTTTATTATTTTGTTTTCTTTTTTCTTGTTAAGAGACTAAAGAGAATAACTTGGGAAAACCATTACATTCTTCCTGGATGACTGTGAGAAACTAAAGTTAATGGCCATACTATTAGTTATCACCAAGAAGTCTTCTCTTGCTTCTCACACACTGCTCTCATTGTTCCTCTACTGAATATGCCCATGTGTTTCAATTTGCATGACAATAATGGACAGCTGGGAGACATTTGGAATACTTATCTTCAGTTGCTTTTTACTTCTGGGTCCTGTAGCACTTCCTGGACACCCACTTTATATTTTGCAGCCACTACTCTGAATGCTAAAGTGCTGGTGCACCATCTCCCTTATTGTCAGTGAATAACACTTAATTGACTACCTACTGTATCCAGGAGCACTAGGAAGGTAGATAGCAAAACCATAACCTTGATATAAATTCAATAGATAAGTTGATAATCACAAAGCATCTATGGCTACAAAGTAGAGTCATTTTGAAAACAGTTGTTGCACAATTGAAACTGACCAAAAGTTTCAGAGACATTGATGCTTGGGAGAAACAACAATTATGGAGCACTTCTAGCCAGGTATTTGCTGCTTAAAAGCAAACTAAATCATAAAATCAGAGGCCAGCAAACTGTGCCCTGGGCCAAAATCAGTGAGCAGCCTATTTCTGTAAAGTTCTCAAGCTGTGAAAGATTTTACACGTTTAAAGGATTATTTGGAAAAGCAAAAGCAAAGACAAAAAAAAAAAAAAAAAGAATATAGAGAGAGATACCACCACCCTTGATACATAAAGTCTAGAAAATTTACTATCTGGCCTTTTACAGAAAAAGTTTGCCTATCCAGGAATAGATGGAACAACTGAAGCTTATAGTCATATAGGTAAAAAGAGGAGGATCTGGATTTTAACTGATATTTTCTGTTCTCAATGTCCATGTACCTTACACTAATTTGCTATCTCCCTAACTTTGGAATTATCTGTGTCCATCAGCTCCAAGGCTGTAACCAAAGGGTGTTATTCTGGGGTCATGTTGGACTTGGTCATCCTTACAGTGTAACAGCACAAACATGAATTCACATTTACCTAACTGCAAGTCCACTATTGTGCAAAAAAAGAACTTCTCTGCCACTCCCTTCCATTCTTGTGATTTTATGCTTCAACTTCCTGAGGCTGGATGATTTAATCAGGCCCATACATTTAATTAATGTTTTCTCATCAATAACACAAAATGGAATCTATACTGCAGTGAATTACTTACTGATTCTACAATAACTTTTGCAGACTGTATCTTCAATGACTCAAAGAAAAAAGTTCAGTAAATACAATTGTAATTTAATAAAATAACATTTGATAATCTTTTAGAAATCAAATGACAAATAGCCTGCTAATTAAATAATGTCTTAGTGAAACTTTTAATAATCTTAATTAAGGTATCTAGTGGTTTTAATTATGCAGAATTACAGCATAAGGCTTACAATCATCTTTTGCCACCTTCCCTCTTAATCACAAGGCTGAGAAATCTCATATTATTACCAGATGGTCATAGCATCTAGTGTTAAGTAGAACAATCAGTCATCTCATTCCATCAGATCCTTGCTATACTATTTTCTTTAACCTGCCCAAGACTGTGAACCCATATCTCTTATGAACAAGGTAGCCAACTCTTCTTTTAAAAATCAAAATGTACTATAAGGATTAGATTTTTTCTTCTCTCTCATTCTCCCTCTCTCCCTCTCTCCCTCTTTCTGTTCATCCATCTATCTACCCTGTGAAGTACTATGACAGATATAGTGATATATAATGCCTAGTCCTTACTTTCAAGAAATTTATAGTTTAATAAAGGCAATGCATGAGGTTGAAAACAAATCTTTATTTCATATTAATGATAATATTAGCACCTATAGAAATTTTAGTTAATAATAAGTGATATTGAATCATATGTGCTAACTTCTTTCCTATTGAGGGATTTGCATCTTTAAATATTTGATTTCTAAAACAATTCTATGATTTAATTACTATTATACTTCCCCAGAATGATTAAGGTTAGGCGAATTTCCCAAGGCCATAAAACTGATAAGTGTCGGAGCAGAGCAGATTCATAGTCATGTAGTGTGTGTGTCTTTAGGTACCATACACTGTGTTTCTTGAACCATAAGTTATCATATCATATTTAATCTTAATAACAATCACAACAGTGATACATTCTTTAGAATGTCTTCTCAGATCATCATAATCACATTTCTTTAAGAACATCCTGTCCTCCAAGTCCAGCCTTTAATGACCCCTTCCTCTGCCACTAGGCTTTTATGCTCATAACTGCTTGGAGCTAAATGGCCCTGACCAAGCTAATCGATCAGATTCTACTGAGGAATAATAGGAATCAAGGACACTTTTACCTGAGGACAAGTAAAAATGTGAGGGCTCTAGCTGCTGTATGGACAGAAAAGGCAGAGTAAACTGGTAAACATGAGGAAAGGAGAAATGAAGAGGAAAACTGAGATGGCAGGCAGAAGTCTACTTGCTTTGAATGGATTTCTTGATGCTCATTATAATTTTGAGAGGTCAAGGAATCCTATGAACCTTGGAGTCTGTAAGATTCCTCATGTCTATCCAGGATGGTCCCTTTATGAGCCACACTGGCTTGAGTTGGGCTTTGATACTTACATATTCCACATATGATTCAGGCCTCTGTCTCCATTTTCAGTTGGAAGGAAATGAATCTCTAGGAATTTATTAAAATGTAAAAATAATTATAAAACAAGTGGGAAAGATAAAAATCTCCCAAATAAGAATCTGGAAGGAAAAGAAAGAAATTGTATATAAGTAGAAATCTTAGGAGGCTATGTGAAAGAGGAGACATTTAATAGGTGTGTTGATGTAATTCGTTGTATAAGAGTATTCTAAAGAGGGGCAGCATGAGTCATGCTGGGCTCTGGAGAGTTCACCTTCGTTGGAACAAAGCAAATGAAGAGATATGGAAAACTTCTTTAGAAAGGTGGTCTGGGGACAGATTGTAGCAGGAAGGGAATACAAGACTATGATATTCAGATATTTCAATGACTTAAGGGCATGCAGGTAGCACAATCATAGGCTGTAAGAAGATCCCTAGGGTACTATGGAGTAGCATGTGAGAAGAACACCACTTGGGAGTTCAACAAGAAGATAAAAAGAATCCCAAAAGAACTCCTCAAGATTCATTTTGTCTTGGTTAGATAGATAGCTGGTCTGCCCTGTAGAACTTCCCACCAACACCCCATCCCAAAAGCCAGTAAGAACCACACCCACAAAACAGAACAATGTGGATAATAATGCAGGTATATGAACCACTAACAGAAAATATGTTGATACATGACATACTGTGCTGGTATTGATCATTCTTTTCCCTAGAATATGTATGGTTTTAGTTTTCTTGTTCATGAATATGTATCTGGGAAGAGGGTAGGGGTAAATCAATGCATAAGACTCAGATAATTATTTTGAAATATAATTTAACTAAATTAAAATATGCAATAGTATGACCAGGACAGAGAGATGAGTAGATGGTACTGTTTTGCGGGAGCTATTTAGGCACAGACTTCCTAGAAAGAATTAGGTTAAGACTTAAAAAAATGAAGAAATTGAACAAATTATATTATGTGCATATACAAATGTCTCAAGGAATCCCACTATTGTGTATAATTGTAATGCACCAATAAAAATAATTTAAAAATGAAGAGTTAGCCAGAAAAGGGAAGGGAAGGATTAGGTGGCAAGTGGGCAGAAACATCCCCAGGAGGGACAGCACAGAGTTGAGAACCAGGGGAGAAACCACCAACACTCTGATGATTTATGTGCTCTAAAATAAAAGTCAGAGGGTAAGGAGGTAACAGGCTAGAGAAAAGAAAGAGGCAGATCACAGAGGACCTTGAGAGAGGTACGATCTACTTATCACAAGATATCTCTCAAATTACACTGCACAACATGTCTCCAGGAAACTGTTCAGCACGGAAGCATTTCACCTTGATCCTCAAGAACAAACTATTTATATCTAGAGAAAGCCTAAAGTTAGACAGGATTAAAATATTCCCATTGACCTACAAAACCTCTATCATCTGTCAGATCCTAACTTCCAAAGTCATATTTGAATTTCCTATTGGTGTGAAAGTAACAGAATGGTGAAAATACTGATTGTTATGAACCCTGCTGAAATATTTTAATAAGAATACAAATATACTACAAAATACTTTTGTTATTTGTAAATTCTATATTACACAGTAAGAGTGTCAACAAAGGCCATCATTACATTGCCAAGGGAGCAAAGTGGTTAATACAAAGTATTAGTATAGTAGTTTATATCTTTGTGCATTCAGTATGGGTCAGACACCATGCCATGTGCTCTGTATAACTTGCTTACTTTAAAGAACATGTTATCAGAAATGGCTTTTATAAATATTCCCCACTTTTCTCCCCCTTCTATCTCTGATATTTCCTATATGTATTGTGTGACAGAAGGAATGTTGGCAGGGGAATCCAACATACTAGTTTCTGGATGTTTCTGTTTATATATGGTAGATTGTTACTTGACCTCACTGACCCCGAGTTTACTTATCTGCAAAAATGGAACTATAATGTTTGCATCTCATGCTGATAGAGATTCAATGAGATAACCCAAATGAAAACCTCTGGAGCGATTTCTGCACTTGTTGGCATTAGTGAAAAGTTCTTGGCCATGCTTAGTTAGGTACTTTCTCAGTTTAATGGAACACTTTCTATCTGTGCACCTGCATTAGGTAATCAGCTTTCACAAGAGGACAGCAATTGTACCTCCTCTCAGAACACATAGTTCTCACAGAATTGGTCACACCACATAGCAGCAGCTACAATGAACTGACGGTTTCAGGCTATCAGGGTATTACTGAAAATGAGTGCAATCATGTTTCTATTGAGCAATCAGTCTGTTTATATTTTTTGGACATTGGACATTATATTGTATGTAACTAAGCCCTTTTTTTTTTCTGCACTGTTTGCTGGGAAGCCTGGCTCCAAACCATGACCCAGCTCTAAAAGTCATACTGGACCTCACAAAATAGATTGTGGTACTGGTTTCATTCTCTCTTCCTCTCACCTCTCCCCTGCTTCCACACACACCATTTCCCTTGCTTCAATTTCTTAGTGTATTTTCTGAAGGTATTAATCTTTCTTCCTCCTTCCATTTTTCCAAAAATAAAACAAAAATCCTGTGCAGGACAGGTAAATTTTCAATAGATTACAGTTACAGAGCTCTGCTACATAGGCATCCTCAACACAGAATCCTCATAAGTCTGTTTGGTGCTATCTTCCTGATAAATACAGGGTGTGTCATGACCCTGCTCTGGTCACTGTTACAGATACTTTCCAGTGCCAAAGTGCACCTCTGAGGCATTGAGATGTAGGCAGGTAGATGGGTACAGGATAGGGACAGGGGTGACAAGGAATCACCATCAAAGTCAAGTGAAGCCTGTTGGCACTGCTCTATGTGCTTTACGTAGGGGAGTTGTATTTTTTATCATTATTGTTTTAATGCCCTATAAAGTCTTTGGGAATAAAATATTTTATACCTAAAAAATGGTGGATGCTCATTAATTTCCTTTCCTTGGCTAGTCAAGAGATTCCAAAACACATAATTTCCTCACCAAGAAAATACACTCAAAATATGTTAATTGTACACCTTTCTCCAGATTTATAGAGACATGTCTAAGAAGCTGAAGTTATTCTGTTAGGAAAATGGTGATGTGTATATTGAGGAAAAGAGTATCTAAATTTTACATTCAGAAAAATAATGTGGTTCCCAGAATCTGAAGAACTGAGATTCTTGATTATGTTCCTGGCCACTCCCCCTCTGAGACTTGTGATGAATTTCTGAACATAAAGTCACACCACATGCTCATTAAAATGTCCTTGTTCCTCAAAATTTATACAAAAATTCTACTTTAGATATCTTTGATATCATTAAAATAGATGTCTAAGAAGAAAATTAATTAATAATGTACAGAATATTTTCAGAAGGAGGCTTTTTATAATAAACTACAATCTGTAAAATAGACCAATGCTAGGTTTTAAACTTAGAGAAATTTAATAAACAATTTCAGAAGAGAAATAAACTAGCTGTCCTTTTGCCCTGATTATTTATAGCATACTGAAAGAGAAATGATTGCCCACATTGAAAACATGACAAAGCAAAATGTGATCCACTTGGGTAGTGGTATTTGGAGTTTTCCTAAGCCAACCACACCTAGGCATCTCTGACAGGTCGTTGTTTGAAGATGAAATAAGGATGGGGTGCTGTTCCTCATATCATGGAGGGTGCCAGGTAGATATTACAGAAAAAATATGTATGTACTCAAGAGCTTCTCACACGGCTATTTTCTTAGCTACATATGGATTAACATCTATTACACTGGCACATCCATGACGTCCTTGGCATATTTTCATTGTCCTAGTGGCCAAATGAACAACTCAGATATTTTTCAAGAGTTTAAAAGAAGAAGGATAGAACATGAGAGGAAGTAAACATGTGACCAGTAAAACTGGAGTCAATATTTATTCCTCTGCTTATTAGTTCTAAGACATCAGGCTGTCATTTAACTTCTCTGAACTTAAGTGTCCCTTTGTTAAATGAGTACAATATTTACCCTGTATATGTGTGTGTGTGTGTGTAAATTTTTTTAAAAATGGAGATGTTTTCACTCCTTATAAGAGAAATGCAAATCAAAACCACCTTAAGATTTCATCTTACCCCAATTAGAATGTCTTTTATTAAGAACACAGGCAACAACAGGTGTTGGCAAGGATGTGGGGAAAAGGGTACACTCATACATTGCTGGTGGGAGTGCAAGTTGGTGAAACCACTCTGGAAAGCAGTGTGGAGATTCCTTAGAAAACTTGGAATGGATCCACCATTTGACCCTGCTATCCCACTCCTTGGCCTATACCCAAAGGACTTAAAATCAGATTGCTACAGTGATGCAGCCACATCAATGTTCATAGCTGCTCAATTCACAATAGCTAGATTATGGAATCAACCTAGATGCCCTTCAGTAGATGAATGGATAAAGAAACTGTGGTATATATACACAATGGAATATTAGTCATAAAGAAGAATAAAATTATGGCATTTGTAGGTAAATGGATGATGTTGGAGACTGTTATGCTAAGTGAGATCAGCCAATCCCAAAAATCCAAAGGCCGAATGGTCTCACTGATAAATGAATGATGATGCATAATGTGGGGGGGGAAGGGTGGCAAGAATGGAGGAAGGATAGATAGCATAGAGGGAAGGGAGGGGTGGGGGCAGGGTGGGGGGTAAAAATAATAACAGAGTGTGTGACAGACATCATTGCCCTGTGTACATGCATGAACGCACAGATGGTGTGACTCTACTTTGTGTACAACCAGTGAAACAATAGCTGTACTCCTTTGTGTTCAATGAATCAATAAATAAATAAAAAAAAAGAAAAAAAAATGGAGATGTTTTAAAATAACCAATGGAAATAAGACATGTGCCAACAATTAGATCTATATTTCATTGTGTGAAATCAGTTATTAATTGAACATTTTACCATGTATATTTTACCATACAGATAGAGGTTAGGTGAGTATGCCAGCTGCACTTTTTTTTTACAATGCCAATCTTACCTTCTATTTATATTCTCTGAATTGAAATTAAAGCAGAGAGTGGCAGAATCTGTGAACTGCTAAATAATACTCAAAGACACCATCAGAGAGTGACACATTGGCGACGAAAATCTATGGTCCATAGATTCATAATGGAGCCTGAGCTTCATTACCTATGTAATAAGAATTTATTGAAATACTGTCCCCTTGTTAGTTGAGTAGCTGTTGCTACTTTAAAGAACTGTACAATATTTTCTAGACAATCTATTAAGGCCATTGAGACAAGAGATAAAAGGAAACATTTTAAAAGTTCAAGTGATTATTTGCAGAGATTATTTCAGGAAAACATGACAATCTTGTTCATAAAATAAATATTTTCTTAAGTTCAAAAAAGTTTCCCAAATGATTCTCACTGCTCCTCAGACTTCATGTAAAAATGCCATTCTTCAGACTCTCAAACTCATTTGAGACTTTATTGAAATTAAGTTTGGATTTCACTACAAATCCAGTCCCTTAACTTTTGTTTAGCAATTAAAATACAGTGGATCAAAAGACTACAGCTGCATCTTTCCCCCACACTTTGGATCACTGTTCAAAATGTGCTACTTTGTCAAAGAAGGACTTCCAAGGTACCCTTTCACTGTGACTTGGGGAAGCTGAGAAGATATTTCTACTTCCAAGGTTGTTCCTGGTCATTCTACTGGCTGAGAAATGGTTACTTTCACATCTTGATTTCAATATGAACATACTTCATGACTTAGATACTTCCTCCCTATGCTTTCGAGAGCTCACTCAAATCCAGTCTGACCAATGAAACTTTCTACACCTTCTCTGTTTCTCACTGTATGGGGGGTGGGGGTGCAGAGGGGTCAGGACATCTTAGAGCATTTAAAGAAAAAGCAACCCTTCTTAACCCCACAGGCACTGATGTGCCAAGATTAGCTGCACAAGTAATTTGTTACTAACACCAGCTAAAGGATGCTCTTGAATAATTTATTTAAAAACACACATATAGGCTAGAATAGTTTCAGGATTATTTATTCCTATAACAAAGATACGCACACTACCTGTCACTTCGATTTGCTTTCTTAAGTTAAAAAGAAATAGGAGAAACAGCAGGAACATTCATAACTCAAAATTTATACTGCAGATCTTAATATTTCTCATAAGGGCTATCTATGATTTGTGTCACAGGAGGAAAATACCAGAAAGTACAGGCTTCAACTACACAATTCAGTCGTCTTGTGTTGCTCTCTAAACATTTAGTATCTGTGTAAGTTACTTTTCTCACCAACTTGTGGATTTCCAGAGAATGAGGGCAGTCAGATGTAGCATGTAAAAATGTAGATTTAGCGACTATTTCATGAAATATCCTTTTAATAAAAAATCGAAAAAACCACAACTATCCACTATTTATCTGAAATTCAAATTTCACTGGGTGTCCTATGCTCTAGCTTGCAACCCTATTCAAGGAAAAAGTCATATTGAACACTTTTTAAAAATATCTCCAATATGCCAGATTCAATGCTGGACACCTAGAGGGACTTCATTATAGACTTATGAATTTATAATTTTAAGACTCTTATTATTTGGTTCTATTTTAAAAACAAGCATTGAAAAAAAAGTGCCTGTTCATTTTTCTGGATGATTTCAAAGGGAAACTAAGGGAAAATTGTGGCTTCATTTTATTCTTCCTTGGGATCTTTCATAGTTCTCTGCTACTTGCTACAAAGCCAAGAATAACTCAGCGACATAATGCCTTAATTCCACATGGCACTTCAGGGTTATTATCTCATCCTTCACCCAGGCCCTTAAGTTTCAAATAGATTAAGTCTGCTTCTCATCAACTTCTTAGAAATGTGTTAAAGAAGAACCAACTGTAAAACACCAGGAAACCACCAACCTAAAAATTGTAATATGGAGTATTTTTACAGAGTAATTTCTGTTTCCTTTTGGAATTGGAAACAATTCAGATCCAGATGTGCCTCTTCCAGTTGGCAATAAGGGAAAGTTGTTGTTTCTTAATTCCACTAAATGATAAGGCAGCCATCTACTTTGCATATAAATTTAGAGAACTCCTCCTTTTAAGATTTTAAGAACATATGAATGAGAAAAGTCTTCTTCTCACTGGTTATTAAAAAAGAATCTGTGTGGTCTTCGTCAGTTGTCTATGGTGTTTGTTGTCTAGTTATAAGTATTTACCATCAATGCAGATCATATGAAAGTGAATCAAACCTCAGGTCAATGAAACTAATAAATATATTTGGTACTCCAAATTCCTCCTCAAAAGTAAAGAAAAATATTGTACATTTATGGCTCCATACTGAAATGAAAAGGTTCACAAATGGATAGGTAGAACAATTAAATTCCAAAAAGGTTGATATACATTTGCTTGATCAGATTTTATACTGCTGATAGAATGTCATAAATTAAGAAAATAATAACCTGAGGCACTTTACAGATAAAACAAGTAAGATATTTTCAATTCATGAACTTTCTTTAAAAAAAGGAAATCCTTTAAGTTTTCAGAGTTGGAAAGAATCTCCTTATATCATATAGTTCATCTCTGCTCTGGTTTAGATATGAGGTGCTCCCCAAACACTCCCGTGTGCGATAACATAAGAATTTTCAGAGGTGAAATTACTAGATTATAAGAGGTATAACCTAATCAGTGGATTAATCCACTGATATGGATTAACTGGGCAGTAACTGTAGGGAGGTATGATGTGGCTGGAGGAAGTATGTCACTGGGCGTGTGTCTTTGGGGTTTATTTGTCCTCACTGAACAAAGTTTGCTCTCTGCTTCCTGGTTGCCATATTCTGAATTGCTTTCCTCCTCCATTCCCATGTCACTTTAAGTCAAAAGGTATAGAATAGGATGACTATGCACTGAACCTCTGAAACTGTAAGCCAAAATAAACTTTTCCTTCTCTACATTGTTCTTGTCAGTTCTTTTGGTCACAGTGCTGATAAAGTTAACTGAAACAATGTCTTCATAACATGTTTGTATTTTTCCACGTAATAGGAATTTATTAGAACAATGCCAGATTGTTAAACATCTCAGCAGAGATGATGCTGTAATTGAAAGAACCCAGAGAAACCACTCCAGACGTGGGAACTCATGCAAGAGATTTTATTAAGGAGACAGGCAGAGTGTCTGCCTGCAGGGTGAGACAGGGAGAGAGAAAGAGAGAGAGTGAGCAAGAGTGAGAGAGAGAAAATGAGAGAGAGGGAGAGTGAGAGAAAAAGAGAGAGAGAGAGAGTGAAAAAAAGAGAGAGGCAGACGACTAGAGTGTCCCCTCTGAGGCCTGGGAGAAAATGGCTGGGGGGCTATTCTCAAGTAGTAGAATTTTGTGGGCTAGTAACAATCTGGACCAATGACTGACTAGGAAGTTCATGGGCTAACAATTTGGGTTGTAAAGTGGTGTGGAGGAGGCAGAATAATGGGGGCAGCAAAATAGCAGATCTGATGCCAATAATAATGACTTCCTTTCTCTTTCCTACTGGGTGGTAATTTTTTATAGAAGGACTTGACCACAGCAAATCATAACTGTTGGTTCACCAGGTTTAGGATTAAGTAATGTTATATGGTAATATGTTGCTTTGGACACTATACTTCCATGCTTAGCATAGAAATAAGGTTAAATCTGTGACTGCCCAAAGTAAGTTAGTTTAAAACTCACAATATTAAAGCATCATTTATAAGAAATGCATTTTATCTAATATTTCATCAAAATCTTAGTTATCAAAATGACACTCAATGTGTTCCCACGTACATAAAATAATATATATATTAAAATATCAATTTGAAAATGCAGTTATCATTTAATAATTCAGACTGGATAGTTTAAAACTCAGTATTTATGTACAATTTTAAATTGGAGTTAGAATGTACATAATTCTAAGCTAAAATAATTTATGAGCTATGTATATATATTCTAAAGTCATGATAGAAGATAGCTCATTTGGCCACAGAATTAAAGGTTGATTTTATTTTTGCTTTTTAAAGATGTTTTTCTTGACTTTGAGCAATACCTAAGAAGATATACAGATCCTAGAATTGAGATTTTATCAACTTAACTGTTGATATAAAACTAAAGATAACCCTGATCCTATTAGGTATAAAGAAAAAAATGAGGTTTTCAAAATTATTTAATCTTAATAAATAATTATCAAATATTTCCCTAGATATCTCTCTCTCTCTCTCTCTCTCTCACACACACACACACACACACACACACACACACACACACACACACACAATTATTTTCTGTCTATGCAAAATTCGGAACAACCGTGAACTTGAAGGGTCATCTGCATTAGATTCTTCTAACATTCACAGAGCAGTTTCCTTGCTCTACACACCATGCCTATAGGGTTCAAATGCATTATTGCATTTCATCTTTACCAAAAGACACTTGAGGAAGGTATCAAAACTCTTGTTTTGTAGCTGAAGATGCCACTGAGTTTTCCCACACCCCAATTACTGCTCTATTCTTTGAAGACTTCTAGGAAGCACTGACTGAGTCATTTTATGAAATACTGGATTTCAGTGGCTAATATTTTCATCTAATTTTGTTTGTGTAAGTTTTCTTCATATGGACATCTTGAAGGAAGGGGCTGTTCTTATACAGCATACCTGGCAAAGAGGTCCATTATACAAACAGGTATTTTAACAGGGTTCCATGAATAAATAAATGACTGTCTGATAGGCAGCTAGGTTCTGCCTCATTTCCACCAGTAAATAAGGAGGGAGTGCTATTGTCTTTCCATAACATGCAAAATAATATGGGAAATTAAGCATTTGGGTAGAAGCAGTTCAATACTATAGCAGACACTGTCCATGCTCTGTGCATTTCCCTGTGGATATACTTTACCACCATAGTACACACATAAGCTCAAAGTATACTCTTCACTTTCCCAAACCCAAAGTTGAATCTTTTTATGGGGGAACCCTGAAGGCAAGTGAGCTCTCTTTGTGCATAAACTGAGTAAGAAATGTCTGGGGATTTATGTGCTTAACTAATAACCAGGTTGCAAGAATGTAAATACTACAGTTCTTTTACCACTGAGCAGTACCTCTCAGAGGTATGTCCCAAACTGTTCCCAGAGTGCTCTGCAGGACTGAATCAAAGTTACACTCTCTGCAACTTTACTTGATATCATATCCTTATTTGGTTTCTCACCCCCGCCCCCCGCATTTATCTCTCTTCTTCAATCACCTATTTATTTTTCTGGGCAACACTTCTTTGTTAAGACCTCTTTATAGAAATCATGGTCTCAAGTTTTGCTTCCCAGCTTAAGAAATGTGTTCTTTCATAGAGCCACAATGCACTGGAGATGTTAAAATAGCTGTGTGCTTTAATAACAAAGCTAAATTAAATGATCCTTTTGTAATGAAATAAACTTGTGGTAGACAGAATAATGACCTCCAAAAGATATTCACATCCTAATTTTAGGATCTTTGATATTACATGCCAAGGTGGAATTATAAATTTAGGGATGGAATTGAGCTTTTGAATCAGCTAACTTTATTGAAAGACACTATACTGAATTAACCAGGTCAACTCAGCGTAATCAGAGTCTGTAGAAATGTAAGAGAAAAAGTGAGAATGTTAGTATGTTGTGACATGAAAAAGACTTGGTTGGCTGGCCATTGCTGACTTTGAAGATGGAAGAAGAATATGAATGACAGAATGCAGGAAGTCTTGAGAAGCTGCTAAAGGCAAGAAAATGGATTTTCACCTAGAGCTTACAGAAAGGAACCCAGTTCTTCTAACATCTTTATTTGAGACTTCTATGCTCTGGAACTGCAGCATAATAAATTTGTTCATTTTTAAACAAAATTTTTTTGGCAATTTATTATAGCACCAATAGGGTACTAATACAATTATGACCGCTTAACTCTGGCTCTGGGTGCTGGTAGCTAGGTGACCTTGGGCAAGACATTTTAACCTGGACCTCAGCTGTCTTACTGATGAAATAACTACCTTATAGGGTTATTTTGAAGACTAAATGGGTCAATACATATGAATTATTTAGAGGAGTAAGAATTCATTAAATGTTTATTACTCCATTACTGTTCTTCTGAAGTACACTGTATTCCTGGAAAACTGAGCTTGTTTTCCCACTGTGTTTATTTCAATCTGTGTAATATAATAGGATTTTTCAGAAAGCACCAATATGTTTTAGTCAGTTTTTCAATGCTGTGACCAAAGGACCTTACAAGAATAATTAGAGGAGGAAAAGTTTATTTGGGGGCTCACAGTTTCAGAGGTCTCAGTCCATAGATAGTTAGCTCCATGCCTTGGGGCTCAAGACAAGGCAGAACATCATTGCAGAATAATGTAACAGAGGAAAGTGGCTCAGGACATGACAATTAGGAAGGAGAGAGAGAGACACACACACACACACTCCACTTACCGAAAATAAAATATATACCCGAAAGCACATGCCTCCAATGACACGTGTCCCCAATGATGCCTTGAGTCACACCCTACTTGCCTTCAGTTACCACTCAATTAATCCCTACAGGGAATTAATTCACTAACTGGATTAAGGTTCTCATAACCCAATCATTTCACCTCTAAGCTTCTTGCATTTTTTCACAAATGAACTTTCAGAGGACATTTCATATCCCAGCCATAACAGTATGCAAAATGCATGTAGGGAAGCATCATTCTGAAGCACTGCCTTGACAGAGGTCCATGTGTGGGAAGTGAACTAAATAGAGTCTGTAAAATATATAAGGTGATTATCAGTAAAAGTATGACAAATCCATGCTCCTTCATATTTTTCAGGCCAGAAAATATTGGACCAGTGAATTATAAGTTGAACACCAGTCTCCAAGCTCTTAGAAGTGTTAGATCTGTATCAGTAGCCTTTGAAATCTGTATTCTGTTGTCATACTAAGGCAAGAATGCAATAAAAAATAAATTTACTCAGATATTTTTATACATTTTCAAAAGTATTCTAAAAATGCAGAGATATAGGCTGAGATGAATTCAGAAAATTAAAACTAAGCTAAGGAGATACATTCATCACTATGAATAATGTGTTTATGAACTTTCAAATTCCCTAAGATTATTTATTTGCACATACCCATCAAATTGCCTTGGACATCAAACCTTAATAGAAATTCTTTAGCTAATCTCTAAGGAATATGTTCTGAGTGACAAAACAGAATCACCAAAAATGAAAAAGAATTGAAAGCAGCATTAAAATTCTCATTTCCTTCCAGCTACATTTCTTTATGAAAGAAGCTTAATCCTATTCTTGTTTTGGTAGAATCTCAGTTAGTACTAAAGCAGCTATAAATATAAGGTTTTAAAAAATAAAATGAAGTAAAGGTGATCCACAAATGTCAACACCATAGACTATATGTAAACAACAAAACAATTTTAACAAATTATCCCAGAAAAAAATTGTCATTTTGGCCATAATTTCATGTAAAGTGAGTAGTTCCTTGGCAACAGATGTTTATTTTTCCTCTCAGAGGGATAAAGGAAGAGTTCTTGCACTGTTGCCAGGGTTTTGCAGAGTCACAGGTGGGATCTGCTCAGGCTGACTCATCTTAGCTGAATCTGGATCAACAGTAAAACCACAGCTTCTAACTCACTGATATGGTGCCAAAGGTCAGTTAACATTGCAGAAAATAAACAAACAAAAACACAGGTGCACTGTACAGACTTGCACACTAAACCTATTCTGGCAGGTGAAAAATGCACATCCCTCACTACTGCAGAGCAAGGGGTTCATGTTTCTATCCCCATGCGGTTCATTAGTGCTACTGGAAAACTAGCCCAAACTCCATTTCCACTGATTCTGGATTCATGCTATATCTCCCCTAGAGAGAATGTCAGATGCATTTAAAACAAACCAATCACTGCAATAGAAGCTCTTCCTTGGCATCACACCTAAGGGGACTCCTGTGTACTCTTTACACAGTACTTCATTCACTGTGCTTAGAGAAGGCGGGATCTTCCACCTGGCAGGAGGCCCTACCTCTTGCTGCATTTGTTAGCAGTCTAAAAACCTGGGGCTAGGCCCAAATCTGAAAGTGTCACTGCCATTTTAGGCATACATAATTTTTTGAAGGTCTTCTTTATTTCCTTGGTATTTAAGTGTATTGGCATTATGATTATAATCAAAAAATAATACAATTAACAGTAATAATGAAATCCACAGATCCACAGGAGCAGAAGTAACAGCCAAATGCCACACACTGTGCCTAATGTATTGCACACAATATCCTGTGTAATTCTCTACCTATGAGGAAAATGTCCATATTTTAATTTTTCCTAATGAAGAAAAGGGGTTTCACAGAATGAGATAAACTCAAGGCAGCATGGCTATTCAGTGACAAATCAGGCTTATTTTATCGGTTCTTTGATTTTAAAAGCAACCGTCCTCATATCTAGGCCTCTGTGAAAAGTAGCATGTTTGTTATTCATGCATTATAGTTGCACATCGTGGTGGGATTTGTTTTTACATGTTTGTACATGTACACAATGTAATAATATAATTTGACCAATATCATCCCCAGAATCTCTCTTTTCCCTGTTCTCCCTTCTCAAAGTCCCTTTCCTCTATTCTACTGATCTGATTTTCATGAAATACTCCACCACCATTTTTCTTTTCATTTTTCCACTCTAGTTTCCACATATGAGAGAACATACATGACCCTTGACCTTCTGGGCTTATTTCACTTTAAACATTCCATCCATACATATACTGTGCTTTTATCATATCCACCCTTCACCAACATGCTTTTGAGCTCCCCATCCTCATCCCCTTCCAAATGTGAGTAGGTTTTAATGAATAGATGGGAAAGGAATTCAAATGATTCAAGTATCTAAATAACAAATCTATGAGGGGCTATAGTTAGCCTGTTCCCTGGATGCCTTATTATAAAAATAATAATTAAAATGTAAAGATATGTGAGAACATGGCGAGGAAGTGATTTACTCAGAACAGGGAAACACCAGAGAAATTTAACCAAAAAAAAATTCCAATTAACTTAATCTTCCTCAATTACACTTAAACAATTTCAGCAAATGACAACAAGATACAAAAAGAAACTATAAAATAAGCCCCTCATTGATTTGTTATTTAGATAAGTCAAGTGTACATTCTACACAGAACTAGGGGGGAAAAAAAACTCCAAAATTCATTTGGAGGAATAAAGACCCAATCAGATAGAGTCATCTTATTCTTGACAAAAGTGCCAAAAACAGACATTGGAAAAAAAGATAGCCTTTTTATCAAATGGTACTGGAAAATATGGTTATCTATATGTAGGAAAATGAGACTAGTTCCTTATCTCTCACCCTGCACAAAAAAAAAATCAATTCAGGATCAAATACCTAGGAATTAGACCAGAAACCATCCAAGTATAGAAATGTTGCAGTGAAACCTATTAATATATACAATTAACATGAGTCAATATTTATAATTTAAAAACCTAATCATTTGGTGGGGGGCGTTGAGCATAAAAATACTAAACATCCTTTCTAACATGCATTCAGGTATCAGATTATCTTCTCAAATTAGTTTCCTGGCCTGATCCAGATTAGGCATTCTCCTACGTAATCTCATAGCATCCATGCCACTATCAAAGTTTCCCTTACACTATTGTACATGTACACATCTAACTTTGCTATCGTTTACTTATTTATATATTTTGTAATGCTGGGTAATGAGCCCAAAACCTTTACTAGCTAAAGCAAGCACTCCACCACTGAGTTTTGCCTCCAGCCTTCCTACTCTTTATTTATAATATTGTTTCCCAACACCTGAAATAGTACCTGAATCTCAAAGGTGCTTTATAAATGTTAGTGAAATGTAAATGAAACCCTACTCAAAATATAGTTATAAATTAGCTATTTCTCTCAAAAGAAATGGAACTGAATGTTTCTTACTCCTTTTATGAAAACCTCATCAGTACTTCAGGGACTTTTTTATAGTAAGTAATAGGAATATTTACCCAGCATTCATGAAAAAATAATTTTTATTTGCATACACATAAATTGCATTGCTGTACAGATACTTATTATTTAGGATTTAAAAACAGAATATATAAATTTTGGTCTTATATGGAAAAATGTTCAGTTGGAAAAAAATACAAGCAATTATAAAGTTAAAAAGAAGAAAAATTAGAAAAGGTTAACCCAGCATTTCCTGAAAATACTTAATTAAGCGTAGGGAACTGTAGAAACTGACTTTATAAGGAAGATGGGGCTATCAAAATATATTATTTTATGAAATATAAATTATATTTAAATACATATGAGGTATCCTCTTGAAGGGAAAATGATAATTGCTTGTTTTATTAAATAAGTATTTTCAGAAAATGCTGGATTAACCTTTTCTATTTTTTTCTTTTTAACTTTATAATCGCTTGTATTTTTTTCCAACTGAACATTTTTTCATATAAGACCAAAATTTATATATTCTGTTTTTACATCCTAAATAATAAATATCTGTACAGCAATGCAATTTATGTGTATGCAAATAAAAACAAAACTAGTTTACCTTTCATAAAGAGCTTTTCAGCTTACGATCTCAATTTTAAGCTAAAAGGCACCAAGCATTATGCCCTGCTAAATACCCCAGAAAGTAATGGTAATGATTCACAGCGCTTTCAGACTACATCTTGATTTCTTTTTAAAAAGCCATTAAAAATCTGTATCTAGATAGTAGCCACATAAATATCACCACTCCATTAATACTATAATTAGCTTTAGGATGCAATGGTATATAATCCTGTGAAGACATCAAATAGTTGACAAGAAAACAAAGCCCTTTTATTGGAGATTCAATTAGTTTGCAGAAAATGTTAATGAGTGGAGTTTAATCAAATGCCATGAAAGTGTAAACTTAAAATTGCAAAAAAAAACAACAAAACCTCAAAACAAATACTGAAGCAAGTTATCATAGCATTAGTTTGATTAAATTTTGGTTGTCTTAACAATGAAGACTGCTATGGAATCATTAAATCAGTAAGACAAATACCAACACAGTAATGGTACTTAATATATGTTAATGAAGAAATGCAAAAATATACCTAAATCTTCTCCTAACTAGTTAGCTAATCAAATAGTCAACAATTACTATACAGATTAAAATGGCCAATAATACATGCTCATTCAAAATTGTACTTACCCTCTTTCTTCCAAAGCAAACAGATGATATACTTTAAAAATCAAAATGGATTATTAACTAATGGCTAACTAGGCGCTTTAAAATGGGCCTAATTATCTGGTTAAGAATGAAAGGGATACATGGATCAGTATCACATGTGTTGCATTCAAATTTCAATTCTAGGTCATTCTGGCTGTATAATTTTGGCTAATTTTATTTAATTTCTCTGATCCTTATCTTCTAAAGAATGTGAATATTATGATCTACCTCAGAGTTGTAGGAATTGACTGAGATAATGCATATCAATACCTTAACTTTGCATCCAACCCAGAGAAAACATATGTAAATTAAAAACAACACAAGCTTCACTGTAATGGGATAGATAACAAGTTTCAATTTGCTTTCCTGAGTATTAAACAGCCAAGGGAGCTTACTTTAATTTTACTATAAATCTACAAATTGTTAATTTTAAAATATATACATTATATTACATACATATGAATATAACTAGACATACAGACAATTCATCATATTGAAATCAGGATTCAGAAAATAATGCAAAGTCACCAGGAGTCTTAAAGTAGAACAACAACACTAAATGCTATCTACTGGAAGGAAGGAGCTATGCTAGAAAAACCTGCCTACTCCTTTTACTGCATTTTTCAAAAGAGATATATGGAAGCAGGTTTAAGAAATGTTAAAATGCAACAAAGTAGAGTAATCCCCTGACTATAAAGAGCAAGCTGGTTTCCAGAAAGTCCATACTCAGAAACCTGCAGGGGTTGGGATGGATGGATAAATAGAATATGTTTCCCCTTATCAGAGTGTGGCAATAGGAGATTGGTCACAGTTCCCCATGCATTTGATTTTTAAAAAGAAGCCAGACATGTTTATGCAAAATTCCCCGACTTTTAAAACTTTTGGTAATAATTCTTGTAAACAGTAGGTACATTGTAAATGCATGTCCAACAGCTATGGTGTGGGGCCCTTGTTTACAGAGGAGCTCTCATAACAGATGTAGGGCTAGATACTACAGAATGACAGTAGGCAAGAAGTAGACCCCAAGCTTGAAATGAATACCAAGAACTTACAATCTCTAAGCCATCAGCACCTCACACATCAATGCTCACATAGCAATTGTCATAAAGTACTTTGCACTATAGTTAACCTGATCATTAATCAAACTGTGAGAAATACAAGGGTTGTTAGCTTCTTGGGTTTTCTCAACATTATATTTCCAATTCACCCATAGATGATGTGCAACCCATAGACATAGTTTATCTGCTTGTCTTCCCCTCAAGGATACAACTCCTTAGGACAACAGGGCTGTTCAGTTCATTTCTGTGTCTACTAAATGGCTCAATGCTAAATACACAACAGGTATTCAATTAATGTTTTTAAAGTGATGCGTTAAATGTCTATTGTTATGCACTGTTATAGAAATTTGAGATATAACAATGAACAAAATACATAAAGATCCCTGTCTTCAGCTCTCATGCTTTTTACATTCTAGTTTGTATGTATTTGATGGTTGAGGGTAGACAATTAGCAACTAAAATAAATAAATTATGCATGAATACATAAATTATGCAATCTGTCAGAGGAGATGAGTGAGTACTGTGGGAAAGACAGAAAAAACAGAATCAAGGGACTGGAAATTAGGAGATTGGGTGTGAGAGCAGAAATTAAATACAGCATCAGGGTAATTTTCATTGGAAGGGTGAAATTTGAACCAAGAATTGAAGAAAATTTAAGAAATTGATCCTAAAATATATATGGAAAATGAATATTCTGGGCAGAGGAAGTAAACAAGTAAAGGGTCAAAGACCAAAGTGCTCAATGTATTCAAGAAACAGCAAGGAGGCTACACCTGGAGAAGTCAGACGACCAGGGAGGTACAGATAGTGTAGGGCCTGGTGGGTGGCTTAAGGCCTGAATGAATGAGTGACTTACACTAGCAGAATAAATTGGCCCAAAATCAAAATCTTGGATATTGAGAAAAGGTAAGAAAAAAATGGACTCAAAAACACATGCTCCAATTCAAATGTAGTTGCTATTGACTGAATTGTGTCCCTCCCAAATTCATATATTGAAGTTCTAATCCTCAATGTGATATTGGAGATGAGGACTTTGAGAGCTACTAAGGTTCAGAGAAGCATGATGGTGGGGTATTCATGATGGGATTAGTGCCTTTGAGAGAAAAAACACCAGAGAACTTGAATACTCCCCTGCCCACCATCTGCTGTGAGTGAGCACACAGTAGGAAGGTAGCTATCTGCAATGCAGAAAAGAATCTTCACCAGATCTGATCACATTGGAGCTCTGATCTCCGATTTCCAGCTCTCCAGAACCGTTAGGAAACACATTACTGTAACAAGCCACTCAGTCTATGGTCTTTTGTTATGGCAGCCCAAGCTGACATGGACATGTTAAGGTTTGCTTTGGCTTTACTACTTATCTGAGCAGTGGTGGCAAATATAAAATGAATGAAATGGAATAATAATGTAGTTAGTTGAGGAGATGTTTTATAAATGAGGGGTACATGATGGAGGAAGAGAGAGATACAAAGTGGGAAAGAGCACCAATTATCATAAGTATGAATTAATATATGGTGATAATAAAAATAATAAAGAAAAAAATTAGTACAGCAGCTGACGAGAAAAAATATATTTGTAGTATCATTGAAAAATAAGGAAGGAGCTGGGCGCAGAGGCACACACCTATAATCCCAGCAGCTCCAGAGGCTGAGGCAGGAGGATCAGGCGTTCAAAGCCAGCCCTAGCAAAAGTAAGACCCTAAGCAACTCAGTGAGACTCTGTCTCTAAACAAAATACAAAAATAAGCTGAAGATGTGGCTCAGTGGTTGAGTTACCCTGAGTTCAATCCCCAGTACCAAAAAGAAAAAAAAAAAAAAAGGAAGGAAGGAAAGAAAAGGAGTATAAGCTGCAACTATTAGTGATAGAGATGATTGCATGGATCAATTTTTCAGCAATCTAGGTGAATTCCAAACCATCACTGATTTAAAACATCATTTTGTCAAACATAATAAAGGTGCAAGAATATGTACAACATCTTCCATTTTGTATAAGGAAACAGTCCCCTGATAAAACATTTCCTCAAATTTCTGTATTTTTTCTTTATTAAATTTCAATATACATCTCAGAGTGTTTCAAAGTGGCTTGAAAATAGCAGCAAGTTAACTTCTGAGAGCATGGAGGATCTCACTCTGATTTTCACTGGCAGGGTTTGGAGAATCTATAAGCCCTTCAATTGTATGCACAGATTTCTGTATGTAAGAATTTTGTTTGGATGAGTCTATAGCTTTTAGAATTTAAAAGGTTAAGCTCTAATGCATTAGAAAATCTTCCCAAATAATATCTACAGTTGGGTTTCTTAAGATGCCTGTGAAAGGTCCTATTTTTGTTGTGATCTATACTAAAACAAAATCCACTCTAACAGATGGATATAATAAATGGGGACAATTGTTTACATAATTCAAAACAAAAAAATTACTACTCACCTGAACTATCTGAACATGGTAGACATTACCACGTTTTACTTGGAATGAGATAATGATCCACTCATCCATTACAGCATCTCTGCTAGAGGCAATTTTAAAGGTAAAATAGAAATTCCTTTTCCTATAAAGCATTATTTGCTTTCACAGTGTTTTTTCTTTCCTTGACTCTATATTTTCAAAATACTATGCTTTCACATAAAACATTAGTTACAGGACATCTAAATTCCTTAAGTAGTCAGAGATAGACAAATTTATTTCACTTATAAGTTATTTCCTATAGCCAATGGAAAAATAAAAGTAACTGGAGAAGAATAAGTTATTCAGAACAATACTTTCAAGAAAAATTTCAAAACATCTTTATTTCTCTTAGTATAAAGACATTAACATTGATCATTGACATTAACATTGATCCAAAACTGAAAGTCACTACTGTAATGGTAATCTAGTATCTGTTAGTTTTTCTAACATTAAAGTTAAGCAAATGCCAGGAAACCCCAAGAGTGTTCTATGTCCAAGGACATTTTGAATACTCACATCCCATGAGGTGCCAATGCTATCAATCCACTTTACAGAAGGAAAAACAGGTTTGTTTATTTATTTACACTCACATGGCTAGTAATTGGGACTCAAAATCAGGACTCCAAGCCTGTATAAACTCTGAGGTCAAGTCATCTTATAGTTCATAAGAATTTTGCAAATAAATTCTATGAGAAAATTATACTATGGAAACTGATTTTAAAATTTGTTTAACTTATGAATTGGCTCAACATTCTATTTTGAGTTCCTACCATTTTTTTAATAGTAAAAATATATATTTTTACAAACTTGGTTTCAAATGTTATTGGCAAATCAGCTTAAAGCATTAACTAATACAAGTTTTTTTTTTACATTTGAATTTTATTTGCCGTACTTTATTTCATGTAAAGACACATTTTCTAAATCCTCTATTGTCCTTGTGAGACTACAGAATGGATCAAGTATCAATCAAAGTGCTTGTCTGAGTAAATTCTTAACACCTTAGGACTCTATGCCTAAGGGGGTCTCAGGTTACTACTCAGAAACATAATCATACGTGGATGGATGACCGAGGACATCAGCAGTTTCTATATCACAGAGAACAGTATCCAACTTCCTGTCAGATTATGATTTGTTTTTCTAATGGTATGTTCTGAGGAATATTACAAATGCAAAAATATATTTTTAGTTTACTGTCCTTCAAATTTTAGGGGTCACCAAGTCCTATACTCCAAATATAACAAGCATAGAGAATTTTACTTACATAAAATTCAGTGTATGTCTGTATTCTGTTATTATTCCATGTAAATAGGATGGAACAAATTTAAAGGAGTCAAATGGGAAGTTCTCACCTAAAGCATGCATTATCAAAACCTATTGGACTTATTCTCCCTAACTGGTGAAACCAAGGCACAATAAAGGGCTACTTGTCTTGCAATTAGGTCTGAGGAACAGAGCAGAAAACCAATTGAGTTAATAGAAGAGCCTAAAGTCAAATTCTAAGGCCTCATGCTGGCAAATGTGGGTTCATTTGCACTCAAGCAGGAAACTACTGGCAACCAGGAGAAGGGCTTGTGTAAAATTAGTGACACAGCTACATCAAGTCAGCACAGCTATCCCAACCTCTTTCCTTATACTAAACAGTAAATATCTGATCAACATTCACAAAAATTAGGATTGCACACTTGGGATTGCTGCATCAAAAACCAACAAAATTCCATGAATATGCCTTTAAGGTTTGCTTCTTCACTACTTTCATATCCTTATTTTTTAATTTTTAAATTTTTTTATTGGTTCTTTTTAATTATACATGACAGTAGAACCCATTTTGATATAATTATACAGCAGGGGATATATCTTTTTTTTATAATGTAGATTCGCACGATTCATATAATCTTACATAAATATATATATAGGGTAATACTGTCTGTCTCAGTGTACTATCTTTCCTTCCCCCAACCCCCCGTCTCATTTTCCTCTACACCATCCATACTTCCCCCATTCTTTTCTTATCCCCCCATGCCCCCCCCCATTATGTATCAGCATCCACTGATCAGAGAAAACATTGGGCTTGGTTTATTTCACTTAGCATGATATTCTCCAACTCCACCCATTTACCAGCAAATTCTATAGTTTTATTCATCTTTATGGCTGAGTAATATTCCATTGTGTATATATACCACAAATTCTTTATCCATTCTTCAATTGAAGGGCATCTAGGTTGGTTCCACAATCTAGCTATTGTGAGTTGAGCAGCTATGAACATAGATGTGGCTGCATCCCTATACTTTGCTGATTTTAAGACCTTTGGAGATAAACCAAGGAGTGGGATAGCTGGGTCAAATGGTGGTTCCATTCCAAGTTTTTTGAGGAATCTCCATACTGCTTTCCAGAGTGGCTGTATCAATTTGCAACTCCACCAGCAATGTATGAGTGTGCCTTTTTTATTTTAATGCATGATTTGATTTCACAATGAGACTCTCCAACCCTCCTGTTTCAAACACTTGTTTTTGATAGTTCTCTTGAATTCAGATCTCTACAAAATTAAAGAAAAAAAAAATCTGACACTACATGACACTGTTTATCCACTGATGAGAATCAATGTGGTGGTTCATTTTGTTTAAAATGTTTAAAAGAACCTAATTCATGGAGAAGACTGTTTTAATCTGTGTCCAAAGTGCCCACATAGTAGGTACAAAAGTACACGACAGACGTACTCTGAAGATTAAATGTGATGTTACTGTAGTATGAAGGATTTCTGAAATGGTTCCCCAAAGACGTCCTCTGCCAGGTTCCCCCGAAACTATGATGAAACAGGTTATGTCATATGGTGCAGTTGATATTAAGATAAGGAGATAAAGTGAGCCTGTTCTAATCACATGGCCCAATTAAAAAGCTGGGTTTCTCCAACTAGAAGCAGAAAGAGAAGAGAAATTCTAAGGAAGAATATCTTTGGTGGCCTAAAAGATGGGAGGGAGTCCTTTAACAGGGAAACAGAACCCTCAACTTTATAAGTTTAAGGAATGGAATTCTACCAACAAACTGAATGACCTTGGAAGATTCTTTGATCAGAGATGAGAGGGAAGAGCCCAGCACCTTGACTATGGCTTATGAGACCCTGAACAGAGAACCCAGCTGAGCCCATTGGTAATCCCGACCTAAAAAACTATGAGTTAACACATGGGTGTTGTTTTTAATTCTTAAAACCCATGGTAATCTGGTATGCCGCAACAGAAAATGAACACAGATATTTCAACGAGGGTAGAGTCTGCACAAAGCGTTAAAAAATGCACACTGTTTTATTGTTTTCACAGGTTGATATTTTATTTGAAATACTTAACCAGAAGCTGAAAATAAACTGTTCGCTTGTCAGCAACTTATTATTTGTACCTTATATTCCAATATTCACCTTATGAGCCGGGTGTGGTGGCTCACGCCTGTAATCCGAGCGACTTGGGAGGCTGAGTCAGGAGGATCTCGAGTTCAAAGCCAGCCTCAGCAACTTAGCGAGGCCCTAAGCAACTCAGTGAGACCCTGTCTCTAAATAAAATACAAAATAGGGCTGGGGATGTGGCTCAGTAGCTGAGTGTCCCTGAGTTCAATCCCTGGTTAAAAAAAAAAAAAAATATTCACCTTATGTAATAAGCCAATGAATCCTTAAAACTGATAACACACGATAACAGAACACAGTGTAAAAAGGCCTTGCAATTAATGGTCAACACCATCACAAAATATTTGCTTGCCAAAAAGTTTATGTAAATGTGTTAAAACCACCAAGTAATTAATAAATATTTTGAGGGAGATAGTTTGAGGTTATTCAAAGATCATATTTCCTTTTAAAATCTCACTGATTTTTTTTACCACCGTCAGTGGGTCTGGCCTGCAGTAATTGTTAACTGTGACGAACTAATGATGATTTTCTATTTCCTTCAATTAATTCCTATTTATTTTTAGAATTATTCTATATGGGGTATTTGTCCCTTCTCCACATGTATTTATTCAATCATTACTTATATCAGTATGGATTTGTAACATTGATTTCATTTTTTGGCCCAGAATCCAATAGTATTATGATTTATTTTGTGTTACAAATTTTTCCAGGTTAGCCCATCAGGTGCCTTTCAAGTTGACCTCTGTGTCTTTTTCACATGTGCTAATTTTTTTAAAGTGCTTCCTTATTTTCTGGTACTACAAGATGCTCCTTGATCACGCTGTACTTTCTCTGCCCTGAGTATAGAATCAGCCATTGCTTCAGGAGCCCTGGCTATTTTCGTTGAATATTTCAAAATCAAGATCTAAATACTTGATGCGCTTGTTGCTAATGAAATAGTGCTGTTTCCAAGGTCTTCAGTGAATAGAACTAATTAAATAAATAAGTTTTTTAAATGCCCTTTATCTTACTTCATTTCTGTTGCTATAAAAATATATCTGAGACTGGATGATTTATAAATAACAAATTTATTTCTCACAGTTCTCGAGGCTGGGAAGTCCAAGGTCAAGGCACAAACAGACCTCATACCTACCAAGAGTCTGCATTAGGCTTCCAGGATGGTACCTGGTTGCTGCATTGTCACATGAAGAAATATAGAAGAGAATACAAGTAACGATAAATGTTGCAAGGATGTGGAGGAAAGGGTACACTCATACATTGCTGGTGGGACTGCAAATTGGTACATCTACTCTGGAAAGCAGTATAGAGATTCCTCAAATAACTAGAAATGGGACCACCATTTGACCTGGTTATACCGCTCCTCAGTTATATATCCAAAGAAGTCAAAATCAGCATACTCCATTGATACAGCTAAGGAGCCAATCTAGGTGCCCTTCAACAGATGAATGGATAAGGAAAATGTGGTATATATACACAATAGAATATTACTCAGCCATAAAAAAGAATGACTTTATGACATTTGTCAGTAAATGGATGGATCTGGAGACCATCATGCTAAGTGAAATAAGCCAATCCCAAAAAACCAAAGGTTGAATGTTCTCTCTAATATGTGGATGCTCACACATAACAAAGTGAGGATGGGGATATAAATTCAGTGGATTAGACAAAGGGAAATGAAAGGAAGGTAAGGGGTAGGAATAGGAAGGATAGTGGAATGAATCTGACATGACTTTCCTATATACATATATGAATAAACCACAATGAATATCCATGTCACACACAACCACAAGACTGGGATCCTAATTAGAAAAAGATATATTCCATGTTTCTATAAATGTGTCAAAATTCATTCTACTGTCTTGTATAAGTAAAAAGAACAAATAAAATTTTAAAAAAATTTCTAAAAAAACCAAAAGGGACAAACATCCCATCTTTGTATGGCAGAAGAAATGGAAGGCAAAGGATCTGGTAAGTTCCTTCCACCCTTTCTTTATGTGGTACCAGGGATTAAATCCAGGGATGCTTTATCACTGAGCCATATCCCTAACACTTTTCATTTTTTATTTTGAGACAGGGTCTCACTAAGTTATTCAGGCTGATTTGATTTTGTGATTCTCTTGCCTTACCCTCCTGAGTCCCTGGCATTAGAGATGTGAGCTACCATGCTAGGCCCCTCCATCGTTATTAAGGTTTAATCCCTTCAATGAAGGAAGAACCCTCA
Organism: Glaucomys volans; assembly: GCA_020662805.1. Classification (NCBI taxonomy): domain Eukaryota; kingdom Metazoa; phylum Chordata; class Mammalia; order Rodentia; family Sciuridae; genus Glaucomys; species Glaucomys volans. The sequence goes on from JAJEJO010000837.1 coordinate 449,077, forward strand.
AGGCCTAATTACTTCCAAAATGTCTCACCTCTTAATATGGTTGCATTTGGGGATTAAATTCCAACATAAAATCTGAAGGAGACACAAACATTCAGATCATAACACCCAGTGAAGTTAAAGTAAAATATGTATATCTACATATAGATATGTATGTATGCATATATATCACATATATATATACACATAGTTGTATATATTCTTATATACCTTATATTTAACATATTTAAGCACTTAATATATATTATATATTCATCTTTTGCACATACAAAATACTATTTAATACTGTTTAATATTCTAACAAATAAAATGCTATTCACTCATTAAATATTATTTTATTAAATATATTTACTCATTGAAAATAATTAGTATTTTGTTATTTCAAAAGATTTCCAAATTTTGTGAAATGTTAAAGAATAAGGTGCAGAGCCAAACATATAGTATAATTCCTTCTGTGCACTTAGAATTATGTGTGTGTGTGTGTGTGTGTGTGTGAATTCAAATATCCCATCCATAGATCAGAGTTAAGCAGAATGTGAAGCACGTTTTCTGACATTTCCAACCGGGGGGTGGGAGTATAGGATGTACTTTAATTAGTACTCAATGTTCTAACTTCATTAGACTTGGGTGAGGGAGGGAGGGAAGGATGATTGTACTCAGTATTTCAAGGAATTTTCATGTCTATCAGGTATTCCCCTCATTGAAACACTTCCCACCTTTGTCTTCTTAAACCTGGGAAGGAAATGAGTTTTGCTTTTTCTTTGTTTTAAAAATGAAACAGCTTTAGCGAAATAAGAGAATGCTTAACTGTAGCTCAGTTCTCAAATGCTATTACAAAGGAAACAGGATAGTCAAGTTCATTCTGACCTTGGTCAACTGTTGCAATCTACTGGAATAGTGCAGTTTTACTTTGATTCATCTTAAAATATATTATTTACTTTAAAATTGTTCTATCAAAAAAATATGGAACTATACAATACTATCAGAAAACATAAGCAAATTTCTCTAAAACCTAGGAAAAGTTTTCTATGACTCAATGTCTAGATACAATTAAAGAAAAAATATATGAAAATTTACAAATAAAATTATAAACAAATTGGCATGGTAGGAAAACACTGTAAGCAAATTCAAAGATAAATTGCAAATTGAAAAAAAAATTTCAAAAATAATCACAAAAGATAGACAGGTCTAACATTTAAACATACTATAGGGAAAACCATGACTAGAGAATTCAGAAAAAAAGGATTTTGAAATTACACATTTTAACCACGATAAAAAATACAAATTTGATCACTATCACTTCTCACCCATCTAATTGGCAGTAAGTCAAAAGTTTACAAGACACTGTTCACAAGGCTATAGAAAACAGGCCCCCACGGGCATTGCTGGAGGAAATGCAGATTTTTTATTATTATTGCATAATATTGAAAAATACAGTTGGATCTTGGGATAGTAGAAATACTACAAATGACTCTCGATATTTTCTCCCATGTACACCATAATTCTGATGCTATTTTATATTTAATATGGGTTGAGAAAATGAGTAAATATGTTTATGTGAGGAGCTAGGGAAAAGGGAAAACAAATATGGAATGGGGAGCATGAGGAGAAATGCTACAGAAATGGGATGGGACTGGAGGGATCAGTGTGAACTTGTGATTTCTAATTCTCTCTCTCTCTCTCTCTCTCTCTCTCTCTCACACACACACACACACACACACACACACACACTTCCTTATTTTGTCTGGTAAATTAGAGCATGCCACATTATATAACTATTGTTCTTTAAGTTCATTTTACACTAAAAGTAACTAGGTCTCCTGGACAAAATATCTGACTCAAAGCTTGAGCTGGGAATGCATAAGTTGAGAATGGTACATATCATGTGTCAGAAAAAATCGTGCTCAAGGAAAACATCACAGGACACATCAAAATGATGCTAGGCTAAAGGGATTGCACAGTCCCACCCCTCACTTCCAGTCACATTGGAAAACCAAAGTAAACAATTATATCCACTGAATGAAACAGGAAACTATAAGTCTATAATAACACTTTATTAAAGGGAAGGACTTCTAGTAATGGGAGTGGTTTTTGAAATCATTGTTCAAAAGAATTCTTCTGGAAGGAATGATCAATGAATGCTACTTCAAGGAGCAGAGGATGGTTTAACTCAGAGAAGAATCTTTGCATGCTCTCAAGGAGTCTTCCTGCATATAGTTTATTAATTGTATAGTGGAGAATATGAATGCAAACATAACTGGGTTATCGGAATTAACATCACCAGTGAGGGACAGACATGTGTGCCTCCTGATGTGTTTTATGCTCTGAAAAGATCATATTGCTTATATAATATTCCAGATGGAACACCAAATCAGAATCTAGCCACAAGGAAATTTCAGACTAACCCAAATTGAGTGACACTGTAAAATATTTTTTTTTCAAAAATTGTCACTTTTAATACAGGCAACAAAAAGATGAGGAATAGTTTTCCCTTAAAGGAGACCTAAGAGATGCAACATCTGGATGCAATATGTGATTCTGGACTGGCTCCTGAACTGGAGGAAAATGTGCCATAAAGAATGCTATTGGAACAACTTGCAAAAATTGAAGTTGGCATTGTGGATTAGGTAACATATTACATCTATGTTGAATTTCTTGAATTTAGTAACTATACAGTCATTACATGCGAAAATGCCCTTGTTCTTGAGAAATGCACATTGGGATTAGGGATAAAAGGGCATACTCTACTGAACCTACTTATAAATAGTGCAAAAAAGTTACATACATGCATGTTATACAAACATATTTACATCAATATATTAAAGAGAGACATGATGATAAAAAACAAGTGTACTAAACTGTCAAGCCTGGAGAAATTGGGTAAATGTATTTTGGAGTTTTCTGTATTAATCCTGTAACTTTTATGTTAGTTTGAAATTTTCTCAGAATTTTTAAAAACACATTGTATTATCTCTGAAGGCAGAAAAATATTTCAAACTTGAATCTTAAAGTGAATCATTTCTTAATTTGACATTTAAATGAAAACAGGTAATAAAATCTGGTGCTGTAAAACTTTTATCTCCTTTGTCCTGAACACATCTTAGTTGAGCGAATATTAGTTTCATTGCATTGTATAAATGAAATGTGTTTTATAACATATTCTAGCAGTAGGAAGTTTTACTGCTGTTTTTGAAAAACTAGTGCCCACTAAGTACTTTAAATGTACACTACTAATAATCATCATATATTGAACTCCTAGAGTTGGGTTGTTTTATGAACTAATATTTAAAACCAGCCATTTCCTTTATAGAAGGTCCCTATACAAAGGTCTAGCTATATTCTTTCAGCAAAGGTCTTTATAGTCCATCAGGACCAAGTGGATTTCATGATTTTGTATTTATGAAAACTTATATTGGAAGTATAACAAGGTGATTTAAAATTCAGTCCAGATGAAGAGAATAAGCAGCAAAAGGTCTTTGTTTTAGTCCCACTCAGCCTCCACCTCCTTGGACATGCTTTGCTATTTCTTACTTCCAGCAATATTTACCACTGTTGCTAGACTGAAGCGTATTCTTTTCACTCAGGTTTAACACAAAATAAACTACATCTAATTTCCTAGTCAATTTCACATTCATCCTAGAAATCTTCAGGCAAAACACTCTGACCAGGTATGGGCAGTCACCGAAAAAAAAAAAAAAAAAGATTTGGTTTTATACTCGCCTCTCTTAAATCTTACCCTTGAGTCTGTCAGAGAACCACTTTTGTAAAATAACTCAAAGTTACAATTTCATATGAACAATTTCCTGACTAATCATTTTTAAGTAAAAGGAGTTAAACATGCGAATAGGAAAGAAAGCTTCTCTAACATGGTTTCAACCAAATAAGAATTCCACAGAATATTAAAATGTGAGACTATTCCAAGTCTTCTGGATCATATGATTCTTTTTTTTTTTATTTACTTATTGATTCATTGAACACAAATGGAGTACAGCTATTGTTTCACTGGTTGTACACAAAGTAGAGTCACACCATCTGTGCGTTCATCTTTGAGGGTTTTTATCTGTTCGTTTTTATTTCCTTGTAAACTGCACAACATATTTTCTAAGTATTTAGGGAAGAAAAGTAAGTATATTAACTAAGAAAGAAAGTAATTGTATTAAAGATCATCAATTAACTATTAAAGAATCAACTGCTCAAATATCATCCTATTCTCAATGAAATTCTTTTCTTTTATTCCTCTTTCCCTCCCTTTCCTCCCCTGTCCCCATTCTCTCTTTCTGTTACTGGGAATTGAATTCAGCGGCACTTTCCATTTTTTGAGACAGGATCTCATTAAGTTGCAGAGGCTGGCTTCAAACTTGGGATCCCCTGGCCTCCGTCTCCCAGAGACTGTAATTATAGGCATGTGATACAATGCCCAGTTTCAGTGCAATTTTCTAATGGTAAAATTATGTAAAACATAATTGTGGAACCCAGCTGACAAGTTCAATTTATTAAAAGTGATCTCAAACCAAAAAGATTAGAATGAATCTACTTACAGTTTATTATGGACATTTTCAAACATACATAGAGCTAGAGAGAGAAACAGAATCAATGGCAATGCACTCCATCAAGTTTCAGTAATGGTCATTTCTCGGTCAATCTTTTCTCATCCATATCTACACACTCACCACCCTACTGAATAATTCAGAATAATTCATTCCTTTCTAACTTCCTTCTCCTCACTTCTCACCTTAGAATATAAAGATTCTGTGTACTTTGTCTGCAAGTATTTGTTATATACTATAGTTCTAAAAGATGCAGTCTCATTAATATCACAAGCACAATAACATTATTATTCTAAAACAACTCATTCTCTAATATCATTAAATACTCTATCATAAAGAGAATTTTTTAAAAAATGAAAACAACCTACAAATATTGATGATTTTTAATAATGGACTATATTTACCTGCTACATTTCTGGGATTTTACTAAGCACCATCAACATAAAAAATTATAGAAATGATAATTGTCCTCAAAATGCCTGTCTGTTGGATAAACAGGTACATGGGATATGGGTGTGCTATGCTAGAGGAGAGAATGTACCATATTTTTGGAGGGTGGGAGGGCATCAAAGCCACCATGGGATGAGTTAAAAATAGAGAACTTCAAATTGGTGAGACTGTCAGAAGAGGTGAACTGAGTGCGGTGTTATTCTGGAGCTGCTTCTCATCAGCTTCTGTGAAGCAGTCTGCACCTCTCTTCCCATCTTCACAGTCACTGCCATTCCACTGGCAATTTAGTCACAGCGAGAGTATTGACACCACAGAAATCAGCAGTCATGGAGCCTCCCCCAACCCCACCGATACCTGACTGTTCAACAGTGACAAGAACACTGAACGGTACAGGAAAGAGCTTTCCAAGTAGAGCAGGCAATGTTTGCCAAGACTCACAGATGACAGATCATTAATTAATTTATCAAATCAAGTAGACTTGGTAAGACCCTTTGACAATACAAAATATCATCTCAGGTATCAACGGCTCCTTCCCTTACCTCCTTCAAATCTTGATTTAAGTATCATTTTCTCCATGAAGGCTATCCTGACCACTCTATGTAAACTTAAAATATTCTTCCAGTATATCTCCCCTGTCTTACTCTGCTCCATCCTATCCAGAACCCTCTTTTCTTTCTAACTTCTTAAGTTCAAAGTGTAAGTTCTGTGTTCTTCAAATTTCCAAGCCCAGACGCGGAACATGATCACATAGCAATAGGTCGCCCTGATCCTGTACCTGCTAGGCTATTCCTTTATTCTACCAAAAGCAAGGATGAATCCACATAGCAGCCTTGCACACAACTAGTCTGATCAGCTCTTAGAAGGAAAAGACCTGAGAAAAGAACTCCCCCTCTCTAGGAACCTGGAAGGACAAGGATGCCAGGGGTGTCAGGTTTCTGAAGAATGATCCAAGATCAGATGAACAGTCCCAAGTGTTCATTCATTCACCCCAAAGACCCCTTTTCCATTGGGAAGAGAGAAAGCAAAAGAGGAACACTAGGACCTAAAGCTAAAGCCCAGGCCCAGAAGATGGGCCCTACTTGCCTGGTTCTAGTGTTGTGGTATTTTCATGCGATATGATAAATGAGAAAACAAATCTAATAGTATGAGCTAGAGGTAAGGATACAAATTACAGTGGAGAACATTATCAAATGGAGAAAGGAATGAAGGTGAGAGATACTGTGGAAGAGTGGTTCATGAATTTGGCATTCCGATATGAAAGAGGCAGAACCAGGATGAGTTGGGGAGGTTGGCCTTAAGTTCCAAGTCCATTGATGAGGGGAATGAAGATACTCTTAACAGAGGAACTCACTGGAAGAGAAAATAATACACTTGAGAAAAAAAGAAAATTCCCGTAGGGGCTGCTCTCCAGTGGAATTTTCCTCTAAGTACATTCTCCCCTTATGGGAGACGCAGAGATCTACAATCTACTCTCTGAACCTTGAAAGGAATAATAAAATCTATAAATATAAACTAGCTCATAAGTCACAAAAATTATTTCCCATTGTTCACAAATTGTCATGCTAGTTTAAATATAATCATCTGACTGAATAGCACTAGATATTTAGATATTACTAGAAAGAAAATTTGTAAGATTTATATTTCAAGTCTTAATGACTCACACTGCTTTGCCAAATGGAAAATTTAAAGAAATTGTTGTGGCCAGTTATAGAATAATCTATCCAGTCTTCTTCAGAATCATTTAAAAAAACAGTTCAAATGGGAAGTAATAAAAATAAATATGGTATATGGCAGTCTCAGGTAGGTGACAGTTGGCTTAATATCCTCAGTACTTGTTAGGCACATGCACTGACATGATGACTGTAGGGAACACTGAAGTAGGTATACCACACAGTGTATGTAGGAAGTTAGAAGGTTATGAAGTATAACCTGTAGTTTATTATAGGAAATATTCTAGAATGTATTATTTTCCTTGTTATTAAGTCCATACTATTCTGGGTTAAATAGGTCTACAAATAAACCTTTTGACATGTCCCCATATACTTTTTAAAAATGATTTATGGCCAGGTGCAATGGCGCAAGCCTGTCATCGCAGTGGCATGGGAGGCTGAGGCAGGAGGATTTTGAGTTCAAAGCCAATCTCAGCAACTTAGCAAGGCCCTAAGCAACTCAGCAAGATCCTGTCTACAAGTAAAATATGAAAAAGGGCAGGGGATGTGGATCAGTGGTTAAGTGCCCCTGTGTTCAATTCCTTGTACCAAAAAAAAAAAATGTGATTATTTAAAAACTTATAATGTTAAAATTTACAAATACTAAAATGAACCTTGGGTGCATGTTTTACAATTCTATTTTTGTTTAGTATTACAACCCAAAAGGTTTAAAGTTAAAATGAAAAATATATTTCCCCAGGATAGCAAAGCCATGTTTCTAAGGAAAATAAAGTGCATATGGATGTGGGTGGTAGAAAACCTGTATTCTTCTTATGGAATGTTTGTGGAAAATGTTCCTTTCAAATCAGCATGTTTCCCCATATGGGGAGCAGGTTTGCAGCAAAGATGTTGTTGAGTAGACAGTGAGAGAGACAGTCAGCCATCTGCATTGTAAGCAACTGTCATCAAGTGATGCTGAAGATACCACTACACACAGATACACAAGAATATTCTATAGAACAGAAGGGCAGGCATTATGCTTTATAGGATACATTCATAATACACGCAGACCCAGACCGTGAGATTGTTTTAGAAACTATTCTACAACTTCTTAAAGGGAAAAAGTGATTCATACTGTCATTTCTTTTAAAATCACATTTAATTAGCAAGGGAAAACTAGGACTGAGGCTAAGTTGAAACCACACGTATTTTCTGCTTAGTGAGCCAATGGGGGATGAGAAAGAAATAAAGGGCATTCAGATTGGAAAGGAGAAATTAAAAGTATCCATTATGGGAGATGATGTGATTTTGTACATAGGAAAACCCAAGTAATTTATCAAATGGCTGTTAGAACTGATACACAAATTCATTAAAGTGGCAGGATATAAAAATCAACACACAAAAACCATTAGCACTTTTATATACTAATAATCAATTTGCTGAAAAAATCAAGAAAGTTATTCCATTCACAATAACTACAAAAAGAGGAATACATTTAACCAAGGAAGTAAAAATATTTCAAAATGGAAATTATAAGACTTTGACAAAAGAAATTATTATATAGGACACAAAAAATGGAAAGCTAACACATGTGCATGAAATAGAAGATTTAATGTTGTTAAAATAACCACACTACCCAAACAGATCCATAGATTCAATGCAATTGCCATCAAAATACCAAAAAATCCTAAAACACAATAGCTAAAACAATGCTGAGGGAGAAAAACAGACAAAGCTGGAGACACCACAATACTTGACTTCAAAACCTGCAAAGCTATTGTAACCAAAACAGCATGGAACTAGAACAAAAACTGACACACAGACCAATGGAAGAAAAGAGAGAACCCCAAAATTGATCAGCATACAGAGAGACAACTGATGTTTGATAAAGGCACAAGAACATGCATTGGAGAAAGGACAGATTCTTCAATAAGTGGTGCTGGCAAAACTGGACATACATATACAGAAGAATGAAAATATACCCTGACCTCTCACTACACAGAAAAAAATAAAACTTCGAAGTATATTTTAAAAACCCTTAAAATATATCAAAGACCTAAAAGTAAGATATGAGCTGTGAAATGACTCTAAGAAAAGATAGAAGAAATATATGCAATTTTTTGGGATAAAACCCCAAATACACAGGCAACATAAGTAAAAATAGACAAATAGAATCATGTCAAACTCAGAAGCTTCTTTCTGCAGAGCAAAAAAATTGACAGAATTAAGATACGACCTATAGAATGGGAGAAAATATTGTAAAACTGTTCATCCGACAAAGGATTACTATCTAGAATATATAAGGAACTCAAAAAACTTAACTCCAAAATAACAAAATAGCCAATTTAAAAATAGCCCGAAGACCACATAGCTATGTTTCAAAAGAGGACATACAAATGGCCAACAAGCATATGAAAAATGCTTAATATCACTAATCATCATGGACATATAAATAAAAACAACAATAAAATATCATCTCATCACAGTTAGAATGTCTACTATCAAAAAGCAAAAACAAATGACAAAACAAAAAAATGTGGCAAGGATACAAAGAAAGGGGAACTCTTCTGCACTGTGGGTAGGAATGCAAATTAGTAGAGTCCTGTTGGAAAACAGTATGGAGATTCCTTAAAAACTTAAAAATAGAAGTACCATATGATCCAGAAATCTCATTATTTACTGGGTGTATGTCCAAAGGAAATGAAATCATTCTATCTAAGAGATACCTGAACAGCCATGTTCATTGCAGCATTCGTCAGAATAGCCAAGGCAAGAAATCAACCAACTTGTGTATCAGTGGATGAATGGATAAGGAAAAGGTGGTACATGTAAACAGTGTAATATCATTAGCTCCCCCCGCACCCCCCCCTAAAAAAAAAAGGATGAAATTGTGCCATCTGCAGTAACATGGATGACACCGGAGGTCATTATGTTAGGTGAAATAAGGCAGGCATAGAATTATAAGTACCACATGCTCTCAACCCATTCATGTGAACTAAAAAGTCAATCTCTTAGAAAAATGCAAAGGAATAGTGGTTGTTAGAGCCTGGGAAGGGTACAGGGGAGGAAAGATAGAACTTTGATAAGGGGCACCAAAACACAGAGAAGAGGAAATTATTCTAGTCTGTTATACCATAGCAGGGTAAAAATTGGTTATGGTGATCTGTAACATATTTAAAATAACTAGTGGAGCACAAAAGCTTCCAACATATAAAAATGACCAGCATTTTAAGAGATAGAAGTGTTTATTACTCTGATTTGATAATCACATTTGATATACATGTATCAAATGGTCATTATTCACTCCATAAAGTTGTCCAAATTTATGTCTCAATAATAAAAAATTTAATTTTTAACTTAATTTTTAATTAAATATAAGATACTTTAATTAAACCAAAGATAAGGGGAGAATAGAGATCGCCAAGCCTTCTTATGTGTAGAATGCTAAGAGTAATGGTGGTTAATGGGCCTTTTTTTTTTTTTTTTCTGAATTCAAGATACACAGGATACTGTTAGGATTGTTAAGTGAGTTTTTAAATATTTTAATATTTAAAATTTTAATATTTAATATTAATATTTTAATAACTTTATTGAGGTACAACTGACATAAACTAAACTGCCTATGCTTGAAGTGCACAATTTGAAAACCACTGCATTTGTAGACACCCTTCATACTATAACCACACTCAGTCTAATAAACAAGTACATCATTCCCAAAGGACTCCTGGTATACTTATAAATCTCTGTCTCCTACCAACTCCCATCCCTTGGTACAACTAATCTGCTTTCTGTTACTATAAATTAGTTGGCATTTTCTAGAATTATATCTAAATGGAAACAAGTGGTTTATAGTTTTTAACTCTGTCATTTACTCATTGTAATTATTTTGAAATTCATTTACATAGGTTGAATGTGTCAATAGTTCATTGCTTTTATGTCTGAGTACTACTTCATCATATATCTGTATCACAATTTGTTTTACCATTCATTTGCAGATACACATTGCATTGGTCTGAAGTTTGGGGCTACTGGCTGCTATGAAAGACAAAAGGTTTCATGTTTCCTGAAACCTGGGAATGGAATGGGAGTATCAGAAGTTACATAATATCTTTAAGTTTTTAAGAAACTACCAAACTGTTTTCCAAAGGGGTACAACATTTTTCACTACCACCAGCAGTAAAAGAATGTTCCAGTTGCCCCATATCCTTTTAAATACTTGCTATGATCAATCATTTTAATTTTAGAACTTCTAATATGTGTAGAGTGGTATTTAATTATGATTTTGGTTTTCATTTCCCTAATGATAATTATGTTTTGTAAATTTTCACATACTCATTTGCCTTTAGTTTCTCCTCAAAAATGTTCAAATCATTTGCCCATTTAAAATTAGGCTTGTTTTCTCATTATTATTGAGATTTGAGAGTTCTTTATATATTGTGATATACCTTCCCTTACGTATGTGACTTACAAATATTTTCACCCAGCCTGTGGGTTATCTTTCTCACTCCTAATAGTGGAGTGGATGTTAAAGAATAGGAAAAAAAATGTGTGGTTTTGGGAATTAAACCCTGAGCCTTGCACATGCTAGGAAAGTACTCCATACTGACCCATACCCCTATCCACTAAATTCTTAGTTTAATGAAGTCTAATTTACCATTGTTTTTAAGTAACATGTTTCAGTTTGATATTTAAACAAAACATTGCCTAATGAAGTAGGTAAGGTTATCTCTTCTGTCTTCCCCAAGCCCCCGTGAGGATTGTATGCTTGTGGTTTCACATTTTGGTCTATGATCCAATTTAAACTAATTTTTCCATATGGGATGAGATGTTTAAGATAGGGATCCAAGTTCTTTACTTGATTATTTAATATTTTAAACATCATTTGTAGAAAATGCTATCATTTCTTAATAGAATTGCCTTTGAATCTGTTGAAAATAAATTAGTAAATGTTATGAAGTGAATTTTATTTCTCAAAAATTCATATGTGGAAGCCCTAACCTCCAAATAGATGGTATTTGAAGATGGGGCCTTTGGGAGACACTGGGGTGCAGATGAGATCAGTTAAAGTGGGGCAATCCCATGAAGGGGTTGATGCCCTTGTGAGAAAAGGTAGCACAGAATTTTTGATCATCCACACAGAGAAAAGGCAAGTGAGCAGAAAACAAGAGGGTCTCTGCATTCCAGAAAAAGGACCTGAACAGACTCTGACAGTGTTGGCACCCTGATCTCAGAATTCCATGTTGGGTAACTCTGAGAAAACAAATTTTTGTTGGTGAAATCACTTGTTCTATGGTATTTTTGTTATGGGAAAGTTAAGACAGCAATGCATGTGTGCTTGATTTACGGACAATTTATTTTGCTCCAATGATTCATTGTCTATCTTGATATCAAAACCACATGGTCTTGGTTAGTGTAGCATGAAAGTAAGTCTTGAAGTCCATAGGGTTAGTCTTTCAACTTGGTCCTTCTTTTCTAAGTTGTTTTGGCTGTTCTAGGTCCTTCAAATTTCCATGTGAATTTAAAACCAACACATCAATTTTTGAAAAATAGTTTGTTGGGATTTTGATTGGGGTTACACTGAATGTGTCAGTCAGTCAGGGAGAATAATACTGAGTCTTACAATATATTAATACAATATATCTTCAGTTTTCTCTAGAAAATGTCATAATTTTCAGTATGTAAATCTCATACATCTTCTGTCATAATTCTAATTCGTAGTTTTTAATGCTATTGTAAATGGTAGTTTAAATTTTAATTTCTAATTGTTCACTGTTTGATTAAATCATGGGCACCTAAAGATTATCTGACATTTTTCATAATCGCCTTGGAAGAGCTAGTGGACTTGATGTTTTTACATGCTGCTTGACACGCCCCCCAATCCCACTCCACCAAAAAAATATCTTGGAATTTTCTTAAATTCCTCTAGTAAGAGGTAAAACAATGATCATATAGTGCATTTTTTTTCTGAAATATTTTCCTCTTTCATTTTATTGTATGAGTGAAGAATAAGAACTATATGAGAACAAATACAGCTGGAAAAGTTGGGCTCAAGTGGACACAGTTTTAATTAGAATACATGAGTAATACCACATTCATATCATTTTTGACAAGGATATTCAGAGGCTTTTTTTAACATTTAAAAGATTTTTATAGGCATCAAAAGTGATTAGCCTAATAACAATGAATTTAACCAATTATTAATTTTGTTGCCTGTCTAAAATATGATTTATACCAAGTCATTTTTCTTCTATACCGTATAAAGGAAAAATTAAGAAGCAATCATTTAGACTTGGAAAGAATAAAAATGACAGGCACAAAACACTGGCTGAGATCATTAACAGGGAAATTAGCTTCAACTGAAACTCTTTTGAATCTGTTTTTCAAAAGATTTTCAAATTTACATTATTTGCTCTTATCATGTAGCACCTAAAGGAATGATTTGTCTGAATGACATATTGGGGAATAACAATAAGGGACTGAATTGTTTTTGTAAGTAGCTCAATTTCTACCATTGAAAATGACCTTATATTTGAGGCAACACACCAGCAACAAAAATCTGATCCCTTTTATAAAAACAATTGTTCAAGCAGGCTCAAAGCCTTCCACAGAAAACCCTGAAGATTCTACCAAAAACCTGTTATAACTGATAAACAAATTCAGTAAACTTGCAGGATATAAAATCAACATGAAAAAATTTGTAGCATTTCTCTAAACTAACAAATTTCTGAAAAAGAAATCAAGAAACAATCCCATTTATAATAGCTATAAAAAGAGTAACACAAGAATAAATTTAACCAAAGGGGTAAAAGCCCTGTTCAGTAAACACTATAAAACATTAATGAAAGAAATTAAAGGAAACAACATAATATAAAAATATAGCCCCTTTTATGGATTGAAAGAATTAATGTTGTAGAAATAGCCATACTACTGATAGAGATCTAGAGTCAATTCAGTTGCTATCAAAATTTCAATATCATTTTTCATAATATAGAAAAAATAATCCTAAATTCTTATGGGATCACAAAAAGAAAAAAAAAACACCTCAAATTATGAGTAAAAGGCATCACACTATTTGATTTCAAACTATACTACAAAGCAATAGCAACTCAAACAGCATGGTACTGGCATAAAAAAGGACACATTGACCAATGGAACAGAATAGAATCCAAAAAGAAAAGCGTGCAACTATGATCATATCATCTTTGCCAAAAGTTCCAAGAATATATAATGGGAAGATGGTATTTTTTTCATAAATGGTGTTAGGAAAACTAGATGTCCATATGCAATATAACAAAATTGAACCATTACCTGATATGATACACACCAATCAATTCAATATGGGTTAAATACTTAAACATCTCTAACTGTAAAACCACATAAGAAAATATAGGGTAAAATCTACACAACATCGATCTGGCAGTATTTTTTTTACATATGACCCCAAAAGCTTATGCAACAAAAGCAAAAATAGGCAAATGGGATTTCTTTTTTTAAAAAAGACTTCTGAACAAAAAAGGAAACAAGAAACAGAGTGACAAAACAACATATGGATTGGGATAAGATAGGTGATCTCATTTGAAATGAGATCAATATCAAAACTATATAAGGAACTCAAACAACTTTATAGAAAGAAAACAGATAATCTGATTAAGAAATGAGCAAAGGACATGAACAGACATTTCTCAAAAGAAGAAATATGACAGGCTTACAGATACATGAGAAAATGTTGACATTACTAGTTGTTAGGGAATTACAAATTAAAATCACAATGAAATATCACCTCGCATTAATGGTTATTATCAAAAAGACAAAAGATAATAAATATTGGCATGTATGTGTAGAAAAGAGAATACAAATGGCATTTGCAGATAAATGGAAGGAACTGGAGATTATCATGCTAAGTGAAATAAACCAATCCCAACAAAACAAAGTCCGAATGAATGTTTTCCCTGATAAGAGGATGATGATGTAGAATCTGGATGGGGGTGGAGCGGGGGTGAGAGAAGAATGGAGGAATTTTAGATTACAAAGAGGGAAATGAGGTGGGGAGAGGGGGTATGAAAAATGGTGGAATGAGACAGACATCATTACCCTAGGTACATGTATGATTACATGAATGGTATGAATGTACATCATGCACAACCATAGAAATTGAAAGTTATACCCCATTTGTGTACAATGAATCAAAATGAAGTCTGTAAAAATTAAAAAAAAAAGAATTAAATAAAAGGGAACAACCAAGTTAAGAAAAAAAAAAAAAAAAAAAAAGGGGGAAAAAGTATGGGGGTTCCTTAAAAAACAACAAAAAAAATTAAATGTGATCTAGCAGTTAGCAGTTGCACTTCTGGATATTTACCTGAAAGGATTGAAATCAGTATGTTGAAGACTTATCTGAACATTCATGTCTATTGCAGTACTATCTATAACACCTAAGTTAGGGAATCAGGCTAAGTGTCCACCAACAGATGGATAAAGAAAATGTGGCTTCAATGAATAATGGAATACTATTTGGCCTTTCAAATGAAAGAAATTGTGCTCTTTGTGAAAACATGCATGGATATAGAGAACACTGTGCTAAAAGAAATAGGTCAAATACAGAAAGACAAGTATCACACGTTCACACTTATTATTAAACTCACAGAGGAGAGAGTAGAATGGTGGTTGCCAAGGATGAGTATGGGGAGAATGGGAAGATGATAGTCAAATCAAAAATAAAGTCTCAGCTAGATAGGAGAAATAGATTTGATGTTTTTTTTGAGACCTAGTCACACAGCAGAGTGAATATAGTGAATATTGCTAACAGAGTAAATTTCAAATGTTCCCATTATCAAAAAAGTTAAATATTGTAGGTGATATTTATGTTAATGAGATTGATTTCATCATTCCACTAGGAGTGAGGCATGAGACAGATTCTACCCTAGAGTTTACAGAGGGAGCATGGCCCTTACAACCTCTTGATTTTGAATTTCTAGACTTCAGAATTGTGAAGAAATACATTTCTCTTATTTTCAGTTATTATGGCCACCCTGGGAAACTAAGACAGGGAGATTGTCACATTAGTGTATAGAATGGATGGGAGATGAGGGAGACTAGACAGAGAGACCATTTGGGAGTCTGTGTAGTAATCCAGGTGACAGATATTGGTAGCACTCACCAGATCAGTGCCAGTGAGAACAGCGAGAAGTAGGTGAGGTTAAGAGTTACTGAGACGGTAGAACCAACAGGAGTGATTATTAACAATACAGGTAAGTCAGAAATGGAAAGAGTCAAGTATAAAAGTCCACATTTCTGGCTTAAGAAACATTTACTATGACAGTGATCAACTGAAAAGGAAAGAATTTGTTTGGGGTTGGAGGTATAATGAGTTTAGTTGTATCCAAGTGCCATTTGACTTATCTGTGTGATATCTAAGTGGTCATGCCCCACAGAAAGTTAATTCTGGACATCAAGAAAAAGTTAAGTGATGGAGATTCAAATAAGGCAATGTTGCTTGGACACTCTGTGCTTCACTTAAAATATTACTTATCACACTCGATATTTTAATTTCCTATTTACCTATAAATCATGCACAGAAGATTAAATTCAGGCCAGAGAAGGGAGTGAACAAGTTTTTAAATGAATATTTCCCTCCATAATAGGCCAATGCACAGTTTCCCCACTTCTCCTGTATTTTGGATGGAATAGGGATATTAGTAAAGCAATTCTGATTCTTTACAGTCAGTTTTGCAAAAAATAAGATGACCCTAACTTTGGTGAGTTTTCTCTTTGGACCTTAGCCATAACTGCAGGAAAATAGGGAGGGTTGGAGAAGACCTACTAGACACTATGTTACATTTTATAAAGATTATTCATTATACATTTTATGAGAATCATCTTCAAAATAACAAATTACCATCCTCATTGAAAATCAAAAAGAAAAAAATATAACATGAAAACAAAAACAAAACAGAAAAATACATCAGGTGATAGAAACAGAGAGGGGTCCTATGTTTACAGAAATGAGCTGGAACCAGAGAAGAGAACTCAGGAGAGGCAGGTGTGGCATCCTGTAAAGGCCCTTTGCAGGAAGGTGACCAGGATGAAGGGCTTCATAAGGCCAGGATTCCTGGAGCATTTCTTCAGACACAAGCAATAGAAATAACTCTTTGCCAACCAATGTAAGTTTCAAGATGTTTTCTCTAAAAGAAACAGAAACCCAAGCCTTGAAACCAGGAAATCTCTATTCTTTCTATTCTATTGTCAAGGTGCTAAAGCCATCCATACAGAGGCAAATAAGAAACCTCTGAAACTGGAGTGTAGGGATGCTCCAACAACATGGCACAAGGGAATCCCTCAGTTTCCCAACTCTGCTGAAAATGGGCACATGGTAAAAATTAAATACCAAAACAATAACAACAACTAAGATCTCCACAACACAGCTATGATAAATCATACAATAACAAGAGTCTCGGGTAACAAATAGAAAAATCTAACACTCAAAATGAAAGTAATAGGAAATTAAGAAAATTGATATTTTAAAAATAATGAGATAAAACAATAAACAATGTAAGATTGGAAGATAATAAAATAGTGATAATACTCACATTTATTGAACAATTAGAATTTGCCAAGCATCATTCTAGGATACATATACATACAATGTATGTACAATTAATTACCTCAACTCTAGGTGGCAAGCATTACTATGCCCTTTGATCAACCATGAAGCAAAGGAAGAGAAAACAACTTGCAAATGATGGGGCTGGTGTTTGAACCCAGGTGGGTTCATTTCAGAGCTCGCAAGTCTAACCATTGTGGTGACCAAGTAGAAATTCCAAAGATAGCTTTAAAAAATAATAATTGGAACCAATCCCACTGGATTGAATGAACTGAAGATCTAATGCGAACTGCATGATGATCTGAAAGAATATGACTAGATTCCATTATGAATATAGAACAGAATAATACAAAGAAAATAGAAATATGAATGAGGAGGTAAAGAGAGTAGATGAGGAGGGTAATCCAAACTATTAAGAATTCCAAAACAGGAGAGAGAGGAAGTGGGGAAAAGAAAAATGTAGAGATAATGCTGATAATTTTCTAGAATTGAGGAAAACTACATTCTCAGAGTGAATACACCCAGTTTACATGAAGGGTAAATTAAACATATCTGTCCCTACATTGATTGTAGCAAAAACATGTAGTGTCAAAGACAGAGCCTCCAGAAAAAAAAAAAAAATCTTACCTAAAAAGGAATAGTCACTTGAATGACTGCAGATTATACATTCTAAAAGACAATATAATAATATGTAAAATGCCAAAGAAAAATAAAATTTAGTCTCCATCCTTATACTTAAACCAATATTTATTTATGTGTAGGCAAAGGCAGTAACTACATAAAGATTACTAAAAAAATAAACCCAGTGAGTGCAAGAATCAAGAGGGGACAAAGTAGTTGGTACATTAAGTAAATAGGTTTCAGTGTTGTCTCAAAAACAATAATTACAATGGCTCATATTCAGGGGTTTACCTACCAGGTAACTACATGGAAGTTGGGTAGGGGGAATTTGGAGTTAAATACACTAGAATGTTTGTATTATTACAAAGAAAGAGAGAGCTACTGATTACCATTACATGTTAAATGTGCATACAAAAATGTAAAGATCATTTAAAAATAAAAAGAATATAATACTTCTAGTCAAGGAATGACACAAATAAAGTATGACAACAGAAAGAAAAAGGGGAAAATGGCATAATGACCCAGAGTAAAATTTCATTTAAGTAAAATTTTAAGTGCAAATGAAACAAGATTCCATGCTTATGAGTGTGTGTGTGTGTGTTTGTATATGTATATATATATATATATAAATATATATATAATGCACACACATGCTCAGTGAGTAATACACATAACCTACTTCAGAATGGGAGGAAGGGGAAGAAGCACTAGGAAGGATAGAAAAGAGGTTTGAATTCTATACATAAATTTTGCATTTACAAATAAATAAATGAATAATAATAAAATTTAAATAGACTATATTCTCTATTATGATTTTATTATTTTTAAAAAATGAGCCAAAACCAAAAACAAGCTGGTTCAGGAATGTTAAGTAACTTTCCCAAGATCATAGTCTATGAAGGAGAAGCCAGGGAAATACAGATTCTAATAGCTAAGTCTGTTCAACTGGCTTTGGCTCATTCATTTTTGCATTAACATGGATAGAACTTGGCATGTGGTACAGGAATTCAGAATGAGAGGCAACAGCTGGAATAGTTCCTGGAGGGAAGGCTCTGATGACAGTGGTCTGATATTAAAAGCCACTATTTTATGGGGAGTCTCAGGCTACATTTGGCAGTCAGAGGTCTGATCCAGCTGTAAGCAGCCAAATCTCAGAGAATCATAGGTTCTGAATTATGGCAGCTTTGAGATGATGTAGTTCAATTGGTTTAGTTTGCAGGTTCAGAAAGGGAGACTTGCTCAAATTTATGTAACCAGTGAGTAATAGACTCAAAATCAAATGTCATTCCAATTATATCAAGTGCTCTACACTTTTTTCAAGAAGTAGCAGAACACTCTTGAGAAAGGATGTGTGATGTGAAGATAACGGTGGTGGGCATTACACTATGTTCTTGGCCCTCACCAAATCGCTTTCTAAGGATCCTCTAGATTAATCCTCAGAACAAGCCCAACGTTAGGTACAACTATAATCTCCATTTCAGATAAAAAAGAAAACCCTCTCAAAATCTCATAATTAGTAAATAATAGAATTCCAAGCCAGGAAGTCTGACTTTTTTAAGCTGAAACTCTTAATTGTACATGATGCTGAGGACTCAAATGATAGTGGAAAGGGAGGCGGGTGCCAAGAAGTTCAATAGCAGCTTTCTTGGGTTGAGCTTGGCCTAATGTATTTTCCTTCATTAAATATGCAAAGGTAATGTTTAGCTTAGAATTCAACATTATGTGATGCTTATGTGTGTTATATATGGTTTCAACTCAGGTAAAGACATGAAGCAATAAGTCAGACTATAAATGGATTGACTCCTATTATTTGACCTAAATCTGAAATAACTTCTTTTCAGGACAACTATAATTTTCATGTATATAGGAAGTGTTTATACCAAAAACAAATCATTTCACCCTTTCTCTGGTATGGATAAATCATTACCACAGCAATAAATGATGCCTTAGCCAAACAACAGTATTTAGCTTGCTTGATATCAAAGTGAAAGCATAAGTAACTCAAATTTTTCTAGTGATGAGATGCTATGGCTATTAATAATACAGTTTAAAAGAGGTCTGTAAACTGGATGCGGTGGCTCACGCCTATAATCCCAGCACTTGGGAGGCTAAGGCAGAAGGATCGTGAGTTCAAAGCCAGCCTCAGCAACTTAGTGAGGCCCTAAGCAACTCAGTGAGACCCTGTCTCTAAATAAAATACAAAATAGGGCTGAGGATGTGGCTCAGTGGCGAAGTACCCCTGGGTTCAATTCCCAGTACCAAAAAAAAATAAAAAAATAAAATAAAAGAGGCCTGTATTTATGACTCCAATGTCTCCATCCAAGAAGGGAATGAATCTTGTTACTTCTAGTCCTCCACAGTGGACAGGAAACTGAGTTCACATTTTGTTAGTGGCATTCAGTTATCTACTGTGCTTAATCAATACTAGAATGAGGCAATCTCAAATTTAAAAAGTTTAACGATGTATTTATTTCATTCAATCACCACTCAGAAATTAAATAGGATTTTAGTAATCTGCTGAATATACTCAGGGGATAAAACAAAATTTCCCAATACATACAAATTTTATTTGTTAGAAAACCACACATCTTTAATTCATTGTTATATACACATAGAGAATGCTGACAATAATTTTTTTTCACTGTTAGCAATCATTCAGTACACACAGTTGCCCACAGATTTTATATCCTGAAGTCATATCAATTGTTAAGTTATTTTGAGGGAAAGTAGTGAACAAATCAATTTTATTTGTGTAAAGTTGGAATTTCTTGTGTGAAACATTGAAATTCAAAGAAAAGTCCACAAAGGAACATAGAGACACAGGGTGAAAAACAAGTTACAAAATAGGACATGAAAATATTAAACTGTGATGAACTCAAATCAAGGAAATGTTCAAGAGGGGTTAACCTAATAGGCCTCCTTCAATTGAAGGTAGCTACAGTTTTGAAAGAGGCACATCTGATTGATAGAATTCATACAATGGCAATCCAAAGGCCTAATATTTTGCAGAAATGGCTTTTGGGCTTGTATATTTGCTGTTGCTTTACAACAGAGTTCAAAAATTTCACTTTATATATTTTTTTTAAATTTTTTTAAAATCTATTTTTTTCTTTTTCTTAATAAGTTGAGATCACATTGCAGAGGAGGAACAACTAGAGTTTCAGTAATTGCTGTCCATTTCACAAAGCATTCCAGTTTGCACTCCTGCTTTATTCATCCTTCTTATTCATTTATATGACTAACCAGCACCCTATAGTCAAGTGAGCTCAAATCCTCTTTTATATCACCAAACAATTTGAAGTAGTGAAGTTGATCAATGACAGAATGTATTGCAATATTGGGTATCATTAGAGAGAGATTTTTTCATTCATCTATTCATTTGCTAATCCATTCATGCATTCCAAACACATGTTATCTGATAAGTGCACGATTATAGAATCAATAGTGGATAAATAATTGAGATTTCTTTTCATTGGGTTCAAAAGGTGTCTTACATCTGGAGAAGCTTGCCAAGTATGTAACAGAGAAAGCTGAGGGAAAAAAACACTGATGCATTTTACAACTTAAAATAAGCTCTCTCTTATTGACATGACACAATTGCCATGTCCTGAACTGCTTTTCTCCTTCTGACATGATGGCCTGCCTCACCTCAGGCCTAGAGCAGTGAAGCCGGCCATCTATGGACTGAGACCTCTGAAACCATGCAGAACATACAGACAATGAGGACCAACATTGTAAGGATCTTGGCAACTGGGGCAATGGAAATGACAAGAAAAGTGTATGAATAAGGGAGTAATCTCAAAGAAAACAAATTCAGACTTTGTGTTGAAGTTGCCTCTCAGGGGTGTTCCCTTCAAAAATAAACAAGGAGAAAATGGGGTCTGCAGGTGTTGCTCAGTGGTAGGGTAATTGCCTAGTACATGTTGAGGACCTGAGTTTCATTGCCAGCACCACCAAAGGGGGAAAATCATCAGGAACAGAAATAAGTAAGGCAGAGGGCTTGATGACACAAATAATAAAAAGGTGTGAATATGCTGTCTGAGTGAGTGATGTATGTATTCAACAAGTGTCCATTCAAGACCATTAGAGATTTGAAAGCGAAGTTCCATGAATCAAAAGCAGAAAAAGAGATTTGTGCGAGAAAACATAAAAATGATAACTGAAATTTTGATAGCTGGAAAACACTGATTTTTCAGTTATACCCACAGAAAATTCTCTTCCTCTCACCTCCATCATTATTAATAAATGTTATTTATAAGAATTCAAAAAGGATATAAACTAAGAAATTCTAAGGAGTGCTAATAATTTAAATTGTCCCCAAAGATGGGGGAATTAAAAGAAGAAAGGGGTGGTCAACAGTAAAGTACAGTTAAATGAAAACAAAAAACAAAGACCTTCTATGAAATAAGAAGCAAGTGTTTGGTGACATTCAAAGAGGTACTTAAAAGAGACATATAAAGCCACATTTCATCCTGGAAAAGTGAGAGTAAAGGGCATAAGAAAGAATGAGAGGACAGAGTGAAATGGGGTGGCTATGGAGGGCTATGGTGAGATTGAATGAAGAGAGGGAGGTGGGGTGGTTATTCCATAGCCTATGCATATGGAAAGGACTGAATATGTGCAAAAGAAAGTCCTCATACCAGACAGTTCATGAGAATAACCACGTGTTAGAAAGGACCCAATATAAATGGACCATTTACTTACTTTGATATCAGAGCAAAATTTGGCAAATTTTCCATAAACCATATTCTCAAGGTCATTCCTTGGAAAACTAAGGAGAGTATTTTTCACCATGGAAGTCTTCTTTAATTGGTACCAAAATTTATTGACAATAAACTACTGAAGAAAATATGAAAATCCATTGATTCCCAATGATGACTTATTTTCTGGCATTGTACATGTGATCTTAATTAGAAATGCCTGTAAATGTTTGCTCTTTTTTTTTTTTCATTTACTTGGATCTTTTGCAAGTGATGTTGTTTTCCACAGAAACATGTACTGTTGGATCAATGAAATCAGCTGGTATCTTTCTATGGAGCCTTCTACATATTCAATGATCAAAAGAAAGAAAAATTAAGATACTGATGATAGGATTGTGGAGTTCATGCTAGGAAAATCATGTTTATTGCTTTCCTTTGTGCACCCACACCCAATATGCTATTTCTTCCAATTTTGATGTTAGAAAAATCTAATGGGAAATCCAAGTTCACCAGATAAGGATCAAATAATCTCAGTAAAAAGAAAAGTTGAGTGTGTTTGGTTATAAATTTTCATAAGGTAATATGGCCTGAGTAAGATGATTTATTAAGATATGTTTGTTTCATTTCTGTTGCTGTGAAATAAGAAGAAAGAAGAAAAAAACCTGTCATCTGAGTATGGCTTTAAAAATAAAAGCTCCCTAAACTATTTTTTCAGAATAAATTTTAAGCAAAATGCTTGTAATATGATTTTTAAATGAAGGCACAATTTGAAATGGAAGCAAAACTGATTGTAAATTACATCCTATTGTCATATACACTTCTGCATCTGGAATCTGACACAAAATAAATGTTTATTAGTCATGTCTTATTCAAGTGGTATATATTCATACAGAACTTAAATTTGAAAGGGCCTATCTATATTTACTGATAATTAAGATATGTTGCTTATTGGAGAATGAGAATGAGATTCCCAAATACATTTGTTATGCATTCTGTGAAATGCATGGTTTAGTTCAATTCAGTTTTTCTTACATGATGTATGGGAAGAAATCTCAAGAGCTTGATTATTGAGGTCTTAGTTTACAAATGGAGTTTCAGCCATCGAGAAGTACACCTGTATCCAGCTTTCAGAGTCCATCTGTAGTGGATCCAGGTGAAATTACCACCACCTCCAATTCCCTGCTCCATCTCTGTCCCCATTAGGGCAATGGCAATGATCACCCAGAGGTGAACCCTAGAAAGAGTTCATTGCCTTCTTTATTTTTTATTTTTTATTTATTTTTAAATTTTATTTATTTAATTTTGATTTATTGAACACAAATGGAGTACAGCTATTGTTTTTCTGGTTGTACACAAAGTAGAGTCACATCATCTGTGCATTCATACATGTACACAGGGCAATGATGTCTGTCACACATTCTGTTATTATTACCCCCCTACCCCGACCCCACCCCTCCCTTCCCTCTATGCTATCTATCCTTCCTCCATTCTTGCCTCCCTTCCACCCCCCATTATGCATCATCATTCACTTATCAGAGAGACCATTTGGCCCTTGCATTTTTGGGATTGGCTAATCTCACTTAGCATAACAGTCTCCAACATCATCCATTTACCTAATTGCCTTATGATCCATTGTTTGTACAATCATGCTTAGGGATCTTGAAATTCTCAACCCATTATCTTTCTATGAATCTAAGTAAAATTGTTGTATGGAATAATTTTGGCAGAGACTTCTCTTTCTCTTTTGGAATTGTTACAGAGATTGCAGCTAGGAAACACAAAGCTTAGAAATATTTCTATTAATATAACAATGATTTTATTAGAATGTAATAAATCAATCCAATGGTCTAGCCAAATATATTATAAATTCAGCTGAAAATAAGTAAGAATGACTGCCATAGGTCTGTATCTAAATTATAATAAGTAAAGAAAGGGCTCAAATTGCTAGGAACTCCAAATCTAAAACAGGAATTTACATAGTACTCACCAACTGTGCAACATGTAGTCTACTTACCCCTGCAAGGCTTTCTCTCCAAACCAGTCTCCTTTTCCTAAAGTCCTAAGAAAGACTGGGTCTTCACTAGGTGAGTCTTCACGAGTGACATTCACCTGCAAAAACAAAGGATAACGTCTAAGTCTGAGGCATACCCAGGAGGATCAGGTGAACCGAAATTGATAAGGCTAATTTCATTACTGCTCTTTTAAACTTATTTTCATTTTTTAAAAAGAGTTTAAATAACCACTAACGAGTTCAAATAATACCACAAATTCTAATGCAATGACAAGTAATTATCCTAAATAATTTGTTATCATTTCATGTTGTTTTTAAGAAATAATGCATTAGGTAATCTCAGTTTCACTTGGTCTTCCTCCATTCTCATTTTCCTACACTCTGAGGCAAACACTGTAATTCTGTCAATCTATTTATATGTTCATAGATAGTTCTTTAAAAATATATGAATGACCTAATCACAGGTATCATTCTGAAATACATTTTTCTCTCAATAGTTTTAATTATTTATTCCATGCTCATTAATTGTAATATATTAGAGCCTTATTATATAAATACATTTTCTTTTTTGAGGGGGACCAAAATTGAATTTATTATACTGGAAATTTTATATCCCTGGAAACATTTTAAAAAGCATGTTAAGAAGGTTTACATTGACAAAACTCTGATCACCCCCCTGGCGTTTTTTAAAGTGCCAATAACTAAGGGATTAATGTGCCATTCATCCCTGAATTATCTATTTATCTTAAAATACGCAATGTTATTCCCCTTTTCACATTCATATCTTAAGAAATAATATGGACAACTAATATCTTGGAAATAATTTGTCTAAAATAGTTCAACAATGACTTGAAGATATTTTGATTATACACCTCAAGGTCCACACTGCAGATGTTTTTCTTTTTGTTTGTTTGTTTTTATTTTTACAGACTGCATTTTGATTCATTGTACACAAATAGGGTACAACTTTTCGTTTCTATGGTTGTGCACAATGTAGATTCATACCATTTGTGTAAAAATACATTTACATAGAGTAGTGATGTCTGTCTCATTCCATCATCTTTCATACCCCCACCTCTCCTCCTTCTCACTTCCCTCTGTGTAATCTAATGGGCGTCTGTATTATTTTCACTTTTTTTTTTTATTGCAATGAGCATTCTCTACACACCTCCATGTGCTCACCCAGCTTCTCTAGGAAATTTCTGTTTCCCTCAGAAGAATCCAGCCTTCATTCCAAGATCCATCACATTTTCACATAGCTTTACTGTATAGCACTATATAGCCCAGCGATCCTATATGCTTCATTCAGCAGAATTTCTTTTTTAAAAGACATATACATAATATACATGTCTTTTTTAACATGAGTAATAGTGTGCTCTTCAAAGAAAGGTGACTTTTTGAGCATTCTCTGTAACTTATAATAAGCTCATAATAAATTGCTATAAATTGTTTAACAGAAACCTTCCTTACTATAAGATTTCCCAGCACATGTAGGACTTGTGACATGGGTGACAATCCACAGAAGGTAAGTGCTTTCTTGTTGCATGAACAAAGACATAAATAGCCAGGTATGGTGACACATGTCTGCAATCCCAGAGCTCAGAAGGCTGAAGCAGGAGGATTCTGAGTTCAATGTCAGCCTCAGCAAAAGTGAGGTACTAATCAACTCAGTGAGACCCAGTCTGTAAATAAAATACAAAATAGGGCTGGGGATGTGGCTCAGTGGTTGAGTGCTCCTGTCCCCAGAATGACAGAATTTGTCCCTTTGTATTAATTCACTTCTGCCTCAAGCTCTGCTAATGTTCATAATACTGTCTATGTGTCATCCAGAAAGGCTAAATGGTTAAAATTCACCTACCTGGAAAATGTAATGAAGTAGAAAAACTAATTTCTTGAGACAATGCCGGACACTTAGACACATTTAAAAATACTATGCTTCAGATTTCTGAAACTTAGGATTGGATGTCAGTGACCAGAATGTTTATTAGTATCAGTAGCCTATGTAAGGTAGAGGGAATTAAATTATTATTCTCCACTGATCCATTTGATTACTCCTCCACATAGCATTTCAAACCATGGAAATTCAGTCCTTAACACTCTTAGTTACCACAAAGCCATATCACAGAGATATTCATTTGCATGGTAATGAGGCATTTATAGATATGGAAACTTTGGTAGGGTGTCTTATTTAAAATAAAAGTTACTGGGCCCTGTCCTTGGGTGTCTGATTGATTCAGGTTAATGTACATAGCTAAAATTCATCTCTGCTCATTTGTGTATTTTATTATGTAAATATATATATCAAAATGAATGTGGTTCCCTTCCCATTTTATTTTCATATTTTTTGTGGTGATATTACTAATGTTTCTATGAACATTCTTATACATGTTTTCTGGTGTCCATAGGGTAAACACTTACGAATAAAGAGCAAGTTTATTAAGTGTGTACATCTTTAGTTTACTAGGTACTGACTCACTTTTGGTACACACACAGATTTATACCATCAGTGAAGGAAAGTTCACCTAATGCTGTACAGTCATCAGCACTTGGTACTGTAGAACTTTGATATTTTTTTCTAGGAAGGTTAGTATTAAATGGTATTTTTTTAATGTTAATGGAGGTGGAGCATTTTCATATTATTAGTGAGTCCTTGTGTTTCTTTTCTGATGATGTGTCTAAGCATCCATCCTTTTGCCTACTTTTTAGTTGCATTGTTCATTTTATTGTTCTATCATATTTATTTTTTATTACTGTTGATGCTTTAGGCTTGGTTTATCTTTTTAATATCTTCATGCCTTGTTGGAGAAGTTATTAATTTTAGTGTAATCACATTGAACTATGCTACCCTTGTTTCTATTTTTTTTTAAATATTAAGAAAGCCTTCCCTACCCCAAGAAGGTAGAAGCATTCTAATTGTTCTTTTTCTGATTTTTTCTTTTACGCTTAACTTGTAATTGACTTTTGTATATGGTGTGAGGTAGAGATCCAAACTTTCTATGTCCTTATGTATAATCAATTGTTTTTGTATTTCTGTTTGCCCCTGTTGTCTTAATTAAATTTCCATATAATCATAGATCTATATCTGGGTTCAGTTTATGTGTCTGATTTTGAGGCAAATTAAGGTCATATTTTCTTCATTACCTTAATCTTAAAAGTTTAAATATCTACTAAAGTATCTCCCTATATATTCCTTTTCCTTTTAGGTGTTTACCTATGTTGATATTTTGCTCCTAATGATGATATCTCAAACAAAATTTCCTTGTAAAAGGACATGGACTATTATTCCTGGATACTTAATTTGATAAATGATTTTAAAATAACATTTCTAACTAAGTGTTATCAATATTTAGAAATGCTTACATAATATTAAACTATCATGAAGTAAAATTGAATTTTTGCTTCTTTTGTTTTATAACTCTATGAAGTCAAATACATGCATACATTCATATAATCCCCACCACAGTTAGAACCAGAACAATTCTATCTCTTTAAGAAATTCCCTAGTATATGCGTTTATACTCACATCCTCCCAAAACCTTGTCCTTAGGAACCAAAGGTCTATTGGCATCAGGCTAATTTACTCTTTCCCAGAATGCCAGTTAAATGGAAGTACATAATCCCTAACTTTTTGAGACTGCTTTTTCTTACTCAACATAATGCTTTTGAGATTCATTCAAGTCATTATATAGTTCAGTAGTTTATTCTGTTTAGTTCTGAGTAATATTGCACTGAAAGTTCTGAGTTTCTTTATCCATTCATTTGTTGAGGCATATTTAGTATTTCACAATTATGAATAGAGAAGCTATAAACATTGTCTCATAGTTTTTTAGGTAAATTATATTTCAGTTTTCTCGAATGTATACAACAAAACATGATTGCTGGGTCATATGTTAAAAGTTTATTTAACTTTATAAAAAAAATTCCAAAATGCATTTCAGAATGACTTTACCATTTCACATTCTTACTGGTAAGGCTTCCAATAAGACCAATAAGACTTCCAGTCTCTCTCTGCAACCTCAATAGCATTTTGTATAATACATTATTTTTCATTTTAAACTTTCTGTTAATCATGTAATAGTATCTCAGAGTTTTTATGTGCAGTTTTGCAATGATTATGATATTGAGAAACTCTTCATGACATATCTGCCATTTTTATATCTCCTTTGCTGATGCATCATTTCAAGTCCTTTGTCCATTTTAAAAAACTGGGTAGTTTGGTTTCTCACTTTGTTTTGGGGTATTGATTATGCAGGCTCAATACAAGCCCTTTACACATCAGTAATTTTTAAATATCTTTCCCTGTTAGTAGCTTATCTTTTTAGTCTCTTAACAGTATCTTTCACAGAATAAAAGTTTATAAGTGTGATAGAGCCTGATTTACCTTTTTTCTTTTATTTATGGTTTATACTTTTGGTATAATGCCTAGGAGCTTTTTCCCAAACCCTAAATCATAAAGTTTTCCTTCAAAAAAATGTGTGGATTTACATTTTGCTTTTAATACTTTTATCATTTTTTATTTAACTTTTACGTAGGGTATGAATTTAGGTCCAGTTTACTTTTCATTCTTGCCCCTGGCTTACCAATTGTTCTAATACTACTTGTTGAAAAGACTCCCTTATTCATTGACCACTCTTATTCATTAATTGCTCTGTTTCATCATTAATTATGTTAACTGTAGGTACATTACAGATGCCATCTAAGAATTTTTATTATAAATGGATGTTGCATTATCAAATGGCTTTACTGAATTGACTGACATGATAATTCAAATTGTTCTTTAGACAGTTCATTTGGTGAATTGTATTGAATGATTCAACTCTTTCAATATTCAAATGATAATAAAATATAGAGATCTGCATTGTCCAACACAGTTACCCCTAGCTGCATGTAGCCATCCAGCTATTATAATGTGGCTACTAGCACTGAAAAATTGAATATTTGATTTAACCAGTTAATTTTAATTTAGATAGCAAATGAGACTTAATGGCCCCTGAATTAGTCTGTCTATATGTGGAACATTTTAACAAAGAAAAGTATACTGAACCATGCTGATCTCACTAAATTATAACTAATTTTAATAATATATCTATATACATAAAAAACAAGCTCAAATCATATCATCTTTAATGACTTTTATTTCTAAATATTGTGTTCTTTTCTTAATTTAATACAATAGTTGGAATGTCTAATATCAAACTGAATAGAAATGGTGATAGCATGCATATTTATCTTATTCTTGATATAAAATAAAAAGTTGCTCCTGTTTCACTGATGTATACACAAACCTGTGTATGACTATGCAAATAAAATTTCCATATGAGAACATTTTTCATATTCAAAAACACTGAGCATTATGTTAAGCCAATTTATTTAATCATCATGCTTGGTGCTTAAACGCTTGTTAATTCTAAGAAGCAAAGCCATATACTTTTAAATGACATTTAACAGACAAGAATTTTTGAATCAGCTTTTTGTATTGGTTGCATATAAAGTATGTTGACTAGAACCAGAAGAATTCAAATGTAGTTGAATTAGAATTATGAAAGTGTTTTATCCAATTCTCTTTAATTTTGGTTTAACCTATGTATGGAGAGAGAGGTTTTAGAGGCTCTACCACTTCAGGGACATACACAGAATTCTTTAATGCTTCCTCTTACTGTTAAGGGAGAAAGTCATGTTTCTAGGCTACTGTATGCACTGACTAAAGTACAGAGAACTAACTCAGCTTCTACCTGAGGCAGCACAAGATGCTGCAAGCATTCTAGTTCAAGTTTTAGAAAAAATCACTTTGTGCAGGTTTAACGGGGGAAAGCAAGTATTTCAAAGTTTATTTCATAATGTCTCTCTTTCTATGTATGTACTTAATGGGAAAATAGAAAAACGTTTCACAGTTAAATAAATGGTTCCAAACAAGGGAAAATCCATTTATAACTCCTTAGCCCCTGCATGTCTTCTTTTATCTCATAGCATTTTCTAAGAAAAAGTCAGTTCAATGGTAATAAGAAAAAATATCTTCACCAGAGTTACCCTTTTTAAATTTTACAAATGAATGGGAAAACAAATGTATATCAATATACCTGAAACAAGACACACAATTTTAGAAAATTCCACAACTTATTTTTCTGCTAACCTTAACTTATTTTATCATTGTTCATTTCTTTTTCCTAATTTTTACTACTGGGACTTAAGAATGTTCACCTTCTATATCTTACAGTGATTTTAACACATTAATATAATTTGTATATTAACTGATAAAATTAGGACTCACAGAAGCTAACTGTGCAACTTGAAAGACCAAGAAAAAAATATCCATGGCTGGTCTGAAAAAGTCAATGAATGTGTCAAGAGAGTCTGATATATTACAATTTCTCTACCAGGGTCTGCACAATGCACTGAAATATTGTCAAGGGAATTGGTTCCTGTAGTGTAACTTCTATGCTGTTTCTAAAATACACATAAAACAGCATCACTAATTCACCTGTTTTCAGCTGAAACTGGCTACAAAACACTACTACTTTCTCAGACAATGCTGGAAATTTGCAATAATCAGGTGGTCACCAAAGACTGTTAGATAGTTTACTCCATGATAGCAAAGAATTAGCAATGTACAAAGACAAAAATCCAGATTGTCAGGACAATATCTCCTTGGGAGCAATCAAATAGTTTATATCCATGAGGATGTTTAATTTTCCCTGATTCTTTTGTCAGAGTTTCTTTCTTTTCTTTTTTCGTGGTGGTGCTGCGGATTGAACCCAGGGCCTTGTGCATATGAAGCAAGCACTCTACCAACTGAGCTCTATCTCCAGCCCTCTTTTGTCAGTGTTAACCAACAAAATGTTAAATAGAAAGCTCTATCAACCTATCATAGAAACTGCAACATATTAATATTTTCTTATCTCCTAACGTTGGAAAATTTAAAATACAATTAACCACATATATGTGTTAAGACATGTTATTTCATGATGCCATCTAAGAATCTAGTCCCTCACTTCTATTTCTGTCCCAGGCTTTCAGATATCAAACAAACAGATATAATTAAAGTATAAATACTGTTTTCTTCATTTTAGTGGGATGTGCCATTGGTGTAAATGCTAATATATTCATATTCTTAATTCAAACTTAGTTCAAAGAGGATTCTCTAAAATGGAATTAAAAAATACTTAGGATATTTCATACATCCAATTTACTGTGGCTCTGTAAATCTTTCTGTGTAAGTTGTAGCCAGGCACAGTGACACAGGCCTATAATTCCAGCTGTTAGGGAGACTGAGGCAGGAGGATAGCAAATTCGAAGCTAGCCTCAGCAATGTAGCAAGGCCCTAACCTATTGAGTGAGACCCTGTCTCAAAATAAAAATTATAAAGGGTTAGGGATGTGGCCCAGTTGTTAAATGACCCTAAATGTTCAATCCCTAATACCAAAAAAAAAGTAAAATTAAATTAAATTAAATTAAATTAAATTAAAGCTATAAGTTACCAGAGTCAGTCATCTTTTTAAATTAGAAAAATTACATTTACTTAATTTTTAAAGTGACAATTATAAAAATAAATGTCATATAATTCCTTTCTATATGCTTTCATATCCCCATCTCTTTCTATATTTAATGCATAGAGAGAAATACTTTTTAAGAATAATTTATGACAAAGAAAAATAAGTTATGGTCATAGACTTTAGCATAAAGACAATGTTTAAAAATGATTATGGTTTTACTGTTAAAAGAAATTTAAGGTATTTTTAGTAGAATGATATTAGAGTATTAATCAAGATAAATTTCCATTTCAGGATTAATTCAATTTATTAGTTTTGAAATAGAAATTGTAACGTACTGAAATAGATATTGTTGAAAAACTAAAACAGTATAAAGTAAGAGTTTTCATTCATACTATTATCTACCCTATTACAAGTCCTATACTTTTCTACTTTTAAGTTTCTTAGTCTTCAACCAAAATTCATCATGAAGCTACAATACAACATGAATATATTTATGTTCTTATTGTCCTCAGAATGTTGAGCAATTTGCATAGTGTGAGTAAAATGAGTAAGTTTAAAGGCAAATTCAAACTTACACCATCTGATTTTAAAGGTCAGATGCTTCATTACATCAATGTTACTGCTCCTGAACACTGGATGGATCTTTTAGGTGCCCTTAGCAATTTTTGTTGTTGTTGTTACTGTTGTATAGTTTTAGTTTGGGAGATCTCCTTTTTTTTCTTTTAAGTTGAAAGAAGTTTGGTGGCATTTTTATGGAGATCTTTGTATTAACACAGACTTTTCAGTGTCCTCTAATATTATGACTATTAGCACTCAGGCTACTTATTGGTCTTCCAAGTTACACACTTCTTCACCCTACATCATTCATTGGAATATCCATTCTCAAATATTTCTCTTTCAGAATCACAAGATGGAAAAGCCCATACAGGATGAGACTCAACACCTGTGTTGAACACCCCAGGCTGCCTTCCTCCATCACTTCTGATGCCACCAAAGCTTACCTTTCCTTTGCTGATGATAAAGAAGGTGTCCCCTCTTGCACCTTGCCTGATAATATATTCCCCATTTTCATAGTGAGTCTGAAAAATAGAAATGATGAGAAAATATTAATAAAGGAGTGATCTATCAAACTGCTCAACTTCTTCAAATATCAGTTCTCAGGGATGCAGTCACCGTGAAGGAATTTTACCCAAGCTGAGAATTCACCATGATTTGAAAATGAATAATAATCAATAATTACAGCCATTATAAGATATCACATCTACATTGCTCCTTTAAAAAAAACTTTTGTGAATGTCATTTTTTTAGTAATTATATTTATCTTTTTAAATTCTACTCATTTCAATTGTTTGATGAAAATACCTTTTTTTTTCTACCAACTAACATGAAATGAAATAGCAGAGCTACTAATTAAACTGGTTTTTCTGTATAATTTTATTTGTCATTCTTATTTGGTTTAAGTATTCTCATAATGATAGCCTTTTTTTTTCCTTCTGAGAAATTACTATAGCATATAAAAAATCTTCATTTGAATCTAGGTTTACCTTAGTGTGAATTAAATGGGCCACGATACTTTTTAAGGCACTACTTCATGACTTATTGTCCTTGCTTGAGCAATTTAGGTTTGGCCCTGCTAAACAGAATGTTTTAATTTTATGGGCTGAATTCTGGTCCAGCATCTGTCCAGCATAAGCTATCAAATGAAGAGCAAGCTAAGACTGTAAGAGGATTGTCAGTCAGTGGGCCTGACTCAGATATCACCAGGTTCATTCCCAGGATGAAGATTACTCTTGCAATAAACAAAAGTAATTTCTAGAAGAAGAGGTGGAAGAAAGTGTGTTGCTGGGTCAGGAGGAATAACAGAAAAATGAAATGGTACCATCTGGTCCTGTCCTTCTCTGAAGCTTAGCAGGGGAGCCATATCTTGGGAAAGAAAATATCACCTTACATACCACTAAGGAAACAGATTTCATGGTTTACACAAAATATCCATTAGACTAATCGCTGCTATTTGTCTTTATATTTCAATACCATTTTTTCTTAGTACTTTATTCTCTTCTATGTTAAAATGACCTTTCAATAATACTTAATATTGAAAGTAGCCATATTTTCCTTATGTATTTACAAATTTAACATATTACCTAATCTGTCACTTATTATTTTTCAGTCAAAAGTACTTCATTTGCCTAGCAACAAGATTTTTAAGTAACAAATTTTTTCTTCTTCAATCTCACTCATCATATGGTACATATAATCTGGTATGCACATTTTAAGACTATTTTCCCATATTTTAAACATGAATGCATATACACACATACACATATAATTATTTCCAAACAAAATTAGGAATATAGGATGCACATTATTTTCCTAATTTATTCCATTTAGCAAGACGTTTGGTTTGATTTCCATATCTTGCTTCAGTAGAATGGAAAGATCTTTATCACACATAGGTTTAAAAAACAAAATCACAACAGTCTGTATTTTATATCCATTCAAACATTTTTTTAATGTCTCTGAGTCAGACCTTCTTATAGGCATTCATTATACAATGATGAGTTAGATAAAATTCCTAATAGCAACACCCAGTAGATCTTTCTTTGATTGTAGATATTCTATAGAGGTATTGTCCAATATGGTAGCCACTTGCTACTTAAGGTTACTGAGCCTTTGCAATATTTTAGTCTGTGTTTAATTTTAATAAAATAGTAACACATGACTCATAGCTACCGAATTGGATAGCACAGGTAATAGTTAAAAGTGACAAGCAGAGAGTCACAATTTGTAGAAGTTGGACAGGGGAAGGAAAGCATCTTTCCCACTCTTGATGTTTCCTCCCATATGAATAGAGCTCAATAAAACTCTTTCCCTTCCCTTACTCTGTACTGGAGGAGATGGCATATCTTATCTGATCAATTTGAAAGTAATCCACTATGTATGCTCATCTCTGCTTCTTATTTCTTCACTGTGGAAGAAGCTTCTCCCTGAAAGATGGCATCCTTTGCTGCTTCTCCAGAAGAAAGTTCTTCTTTTCATCACAATGTATGTGGCCCAGCCTCTACTTCTGTGATATAATAATTATTTCAGCCCCATTAAATGATCTGGTTTGGGACCCAAGCTACATCCTCTAACCCACATTTTATTAGTAGTATTGTATTTTATTAGTAGTATTAATGGTGCTACTTTACCTTTATTTATCTTATACTTCATCTTATTTATCACTTGGTTCCTAACCCAAGACTGTTCAAAACCTCAAAATTATCCAGTATGCACAATGCTACATTATCCTGAAACCCAGGGTTATGGGACAAATGTCTTGAAGAAACCTGACTTTTCCCAAGGACTTCTCTCAAGAGGATCCTTGAGCCCCACCTGAAGGATAAAGAAGAAGTCACTACACATTCAGCAGAAAATGCCACCCCAAAAAGAGGAGACTCAGCGATTTATTATGGTCTCATAATACTAGCAGATATGTGACTTTTTTTGAAAAATACAAATAAGTTTGAAGAAGTCTTAGCTCACCTGAGATCATTCCCTTCATCTATTAACTTAAAAAAGCATATTCCTGTTCACATGATAGTAATTTCCTTACAAAAAGCAAAAATTATTTGTAATATACTAAAAGTTACAAAGGTAAGTGTTTCCTACTCCAGCACTATTGATGTTTCGAAGCAGATAGTTCTTTGTTTTCAGGAGCTGTTCTGGATTCCTTGTCTCTTATAGGCATCCCTAACCACTTTCCACTAGATACCAGTGGCAACCCAGCCCCAGCTGTGGAAACCCAAAATGTCCCAATACATTGCCAGTTAACCTGTGGAGGCATATCTCCTCAGTTGAGAACAGCAATTCTAAGTTGTTCAAGTTCTCCATTACTTCATCTCAGAGAATTGAGAGTTTGGCAGGAATATCCAGGAATAGTTCAGTTATTCAAGTCATCTGAATTATCTAATCATCTTCTTAATATCATCTGACATGAATTTTATAACTCGACATTCACAAATGTCATATCAATTATTTTAGTTCACTTACATCGGCACTCACTGAACGTATTTCCATGCTGCATAAGTTCATAAGACCCGGAGATTCAGAAAGGAACCTATGGGACAGTGGCCAAAGCCATTCCACATTTGAGAAAGATAATATTGGTGATGTCATAACACCAGGACTGGAATCTATGCTCCCCTGATATGTTTGACTGCACCTGAGGGAGAGAAGACCATGCATGCTGATTCTTTGAGAGGGACTCTAATTATGCTAATCAGAAGCCAGTGATTTCACTGTGTTTTGAAGGTCAATTTGTAGCTTTGCCAGTTTCTTATTTCGAATTAAATCACAAAAGTACAGAGAACTTAGAATGGGAAGAAACTCTAGCATTTAGTTAGTTTCTTTGTGAAGGATCCCAGAATTGTTAGGATAAAAGCCAATCTCTCTAACACACCTATAGGACTGTGTATAACCTGCTCAGTGCCATGGTTCCTTTTCATTCTTCCCCCACTTTGCTTGCAGGCAGTTCCTCAATGGTGCCACACCAAGCCCCCATACTCCCAATGCTGCACCCCACCATATCTCACCTATGACAAACTTCTTCCTTTTTGGATTTTCTCCTTCCCTGACCTGGCAAATCACCCACTGTACACACACCACCCTCACCTCCCACCCCACACACACCTCATCCCACTACATATACAACCTAGCTAAATTAGATCTATATTTGAACTTACAATACAATATTGTCCTTTCCTGAGCTTTCAGTTAGTAATTTACTTGTATTTATATTTTTCAGCCGACTTTAAGTTCAATGAAAGCAAAGATTGTATCTGATTTTTTTCACTAAAATATCTCCAGTACCTACATTTGTGCTTGGAATTAGTAGGAACTCAAAAACTATTAATTGCATAAATTAAGTAGTCTTTCTCCATCCCCATCTTTAGCATTGTCCATGGCCCATTAGTATGGCTTCTACCTCTAATACATGACCAAGCCCCAATTTTTTTTCCATTTTCCCTAGTCCAAGACAAAAAAATCACATTTTCTGTATTTGCAATGTCCTCCTACTTGGTCTCCCTGTCTCTGGTCCACCTAACAGTTCTCAGCTTATCTATTCTCATTGCAACCAAGTAAATTTTCAAATAATAAATCAGTTGAAATCATTCTATTATCTAAAATATTCCAATA
Organism: Glaucomys volans; assembly: GCA_020662805.1. NCBI lineage: Eukaryota > Metazoa > Chordata > Mammalia > Rodentia > Sciuridae > Glaucomys > Glaucomys volans. Next base: position 486,314 of record JAJEJO010000837.1, read on the forward strand.
TATTCTTGCTGTAATTAACACCATGAGCAACTTACTGTGGTCTTGGTAGTCCCATGCATTCTGACTGGTCACTCCCCTCACCTCTCAGTCCTTGTCACCCTAACCCTCACTCAGTTTCAAACGTCCCTCCTCAGAACTTTGTATTTAACAAACCCTCTGTCTGCAACACTCCTGGGCAAGATCTTTGTTAGCATCTTCTCATCACTGGGGCCTCAGTAAGGCCTCTACTTACTGTCTGAATCATTGCATTCCCATCTGCCTTGATGGTGCCATCAGAACCTTGTCTCTACTCAGACACCCATTTGTATCTGAACTCCATGGATTCGGTACAAGTTACCTGACCCTCACTGGATAAGGCAGACATCATAGGGGTAGAATATCAGACAGGCCTCTGCCCCATCCTGACAGCTTTGTTTGGTCAGATCCTGAGGACACATAATTCATCCTTCCCTTACCAAGGAACTAGAGCTGATTATTACAAGCTCCCACACTGCTGAAAGGGATCAGTGTGAAAGTGCCCAGGGCAAGAAGTACTGAGACTGAATGAGCTTAATTTAGAGAATTAACACATCACTTGTACCTGGAAAAAGGAAGCCACAAGGTTGTCACCCAGCCTGTCTTGCAGACCCTTTGGATTTGACACAAAGGTATAAAAGTTCTCTGCTATGGGCCCAGATGTAATTTTTAAAGTAATTAGTGGGACCATTACCACAAAGAATAGGAATTACTGGCAGCTTTGCATTCTCTTTGGGTCTAGGGGACCAAGAAAATTAATAATTCCACCAGAGAGTATGTTTCTGTGTCTTTGTTCAATTCAGCTCATTGAAGTTATCATGAAATGTCTTTAGTGAGTTGCAAACAGTAGCCTTTTTATCTATTTTTATTTAATTTTTGATTCATTGAACAAAAATGGAGTACAGATATTGTTTTTCTGGTTGTACACAAAGTAGAGTCACATCATCTGTGCATTCATACATGTACACAGGGCAATGATGTCTGTCACACATTCTGTTATTATTCTTACTCCCCAACCCCGACCCCACCCCTCCCTTTCCTCTATGCTATCTATCCTTCCTCCATTCTTGCCACCCCTTCCACCCCACATTATGCATCATCATTCACTTATCAGAGAGACCATTCGGCCTTTGGATTTTTGGGATTGGCTAATCTTACTTAGCATACAGTCTCCAACATCATCCATTTACCTACAAATGCCATAATTTTATTCTTCTTTATGGCTGAGTAATATTCCATTGTGTATATATACCACAGTTTCTTTATCCATCCATCTATTGAAGGGCATCTAGGTTGGTTCCACAATCTAGCTATTGTGAATTGAGCAGCTATGAACATTTATATGGCTGCATCAACAGTAGCCTTTTTTAATGGAACAAAAAACAGTGAGTGAATCACACACGGTAAGGATAATTATAAATGATAATAGTTCACACATATGTGAATACTCATGTGTGTAGTAGACCTCAAAGACCAACTGTATTCCTTACCTCAACAATGCAACTTCAATAAAAAAAGTACTTTTCTTCCTTTACAAAGGATATAACACCTTCAGAACACTGAGGTATCTTGACTTCTACATCAAATCACCTTTAGGAATTCTGTAATCATTAATAAAAATTATTGTATTGGATTTTTTCTTTTTCTCTTGAATTATTTCACTTTTGAAAGGTGTAAATATGTTGGAAGTACTGATCCTTCTTTAAAAGGATGTATAATTAATGTCATTAAGTAGAGTACACAACTCTGACTCAGCTCACCTCTTTTTTTTCTTCCTGCTTCTCTGGGTTTCTCCCTTCAATGTTCTACCTGTTCTTTCCTGAATTCTGACAAAGTACAATCATTTATACTTTTGTATATCCAAATACTCAGTTGTCCACACATTTAACACTTTCCACTGTGCAAGAAAACTATATAGGTATTTTTTTCCTTCCCTAAACCTCAAACATTCTTGAATTCTTTTGTGGCAAGATCATATCATGAGACTTTAAGCCTCTTGAGTATTTTCAGAATTTATGATTCCAAGACAGCTGTTGGCCAGCAGTAGCCATCTGGACTAACTGAATCCTTACCCTGAATACCAAACAAAGGAGGAGAAAAATCTGAGCTGAAGTTCCACAAATGACTGGATTTTGTTTGATGTTTAACTGAGCCCTTTAATGACATCATTTTCCAAATGGATTTTCAACCTCTGTTTTTCCTTTCAGAGATTTTGAATGTGAACCTGTTCAGATAACATAATGACTTAGAGACATATCAATACAGGCCTACCAAATGCTGAAAATCTCTATAAGGAACAGCTCCTTTCAGAACTATTCATTGAACAACAGAATAGAATGGTTTATAGAGTAGACAAGCACTCATTCTCATTCCACATAATTAAACTATAACTCAAATTTAACAATTTGATCTATAAAGGCAATTAGCTTCAGCTGAACTTGAAAATTGTTTGCCCTGACAGATTATGAAATGTGTCACAGGGAAGCATACAATCTAGTGTTTCAGAGTCACATCTGAGGTATGAATATGTTTTGAAGTCTTGACCAAAATAAATACAGTGTGAGGAGAGGAAAAATAAAAATTAATCACACTTTCTCATTAACCCTATCACAGACATAGCATGAGTCAAAAGTACATCAAATTCACTCAATATTTTACTTCTTGAGGATTTTAAAATGAACACTTTGCATTTCTCCTTTGGAAAGCACTGTTCAATTTAAAGGCCATCTTGAGTCATTGAGGACAATAAAGCAGGCAGGATCTAGGTTAGATGGGAGAGTAAAGGGATCCTTACACCCTCACTGCTGCTCTCACAATAAGGATGCTTTGCTTCCATATAAACTGGTTTAAGAGAGGCCATGTTCAGAGCTGGAGATTAGACAATCATTTATGATTCCTGCCCCAGTTTTATTCCACAATATGACACAGAACCACTACACTGAGGTAAGACTGAGAGCTTTTCAAGAATGAAGAGACAATTCTAATCTTTCAGAATGTGGAATTCATGTATGTCTTGGAGCTAATAACAAATGTGGAGTACAAAACATTCAACAACTTTCACCTCAAGGGCACACAGGCTGGCACCACAGAGTCCTGAATACCTTTGAGGTCCTGGGGAGGTTTAGAGGTCCGGGAATGAGCTGGGGCAGTAGATGGACAGCTCCTGGGAAAGGCTATTCACTAATGGATGTGGTAGTATTTCAAAGTATTAACAACTTGTGCCCACACATTGAAGAAAAGCCCTGGAAAGATCCTTCTCCACCTTCATAGCCCTTGACAGTCACTGCTTCACAGATGCTTTGAAGTTTCTAATTCAGGATGAACATTACTATGGTGATGGTAGTTGTAATGATAGAATAGAGAAAAATAAAATAGCTATATCTGTACAGAAGGGGAGGATAGGCCAGAGGTCCTGGCTAGCAGATAGCTAGCTGAAAGTGTGAAATGAATATAGCAAAGGAAAAAGCAACATTAGAAGTGGTGTTCCTAGCAATAGCAATGGAGCACAGAAAGGGAAGGTTAAGAAAAAACACAGATGAGAAACGTGTGCAAGTCAGAGACTGCAGAACTGAGAGTCATGGAGTGTTTAGTCACCAGAGAGAAGTGTGCTAATATCACAGAAACATTTAATCAACCTCGAATAGATTCCAACTTTAGATGAACTATATCATGTGTCTCTGCAGAAATCCACTACTTAAAAGAAAAGGAAAAACTTTTGTTATCCAAAGATCCAGGAGAATTGCTATCTACTTTACAGAGACATGTGCAGTTCAGCCAGTACTGTGAGCACAAATTTTCAGAGTATGGTTATTGTGGAAGCCCTAGTGGTTACTATTTTCATTTAAGTGGGACCACAAGGTGTTCAGGCTGCATTCTGGCATGTTTCCCCCGCCCAATTTCCATAAGCAGAAAGAAAGGCATTATTTTTAAAGAAACCATCAGTTGAGATCCCACTAATTCTCATGAACATGGTATGACTAAACATTTTAGAATAACTGTAAAGATCCATGTTCACACTCCAAAGGCAACTCATGTCATAATTCATAATAGCTGCTATTAATTTAATGCTTGCTACATGTTAGTGTGTTAAGGATATCTCAAATAGGAAAATGTGCCTCTGAGGTCTTAAGATTTCAATTTGTTAGAATAAAGTGGAAGCTTGGACAGGTTGAATCATTTTCCCAAGATCACCTGGCAAGCAAACTTTGAAGACAAAATTTGAATCTATGTTTGCTTTTGAAAGCCAGTGCTCACAGTTTGACTTTCTACGCTTATAGAAAATCAATTTTTCTTAATCTAAAGAAGAAGAAGAAAAAAATCCCACTAGGAATATATTGAGGGTAGTAATCCTAGAAAAACTGCTTAGACAGAAATTTTGAAGTCTTGAGTTTTATTGTGTCTCCATTACAGGGTACTCATTTCTATTATGAGAGATTGATTGTAAAACAGCTATAATACTACCACTCTGCTACTCAGAAACTTGAAGTGCTCAACCTCCTCTGGAGCATCATATTTAAACTCATTGCTGGGGCGTTTCAGTCCTTCTGGGATCTGGCTCTTGTTTGAATACCCTTCTCATGCTACGGCAGCTATCTCAGGGTCTTAACTTTCTCCTCAATACCTTCTCCCTTAGGTGCTTCACACCTGCTATTCCTTCATCCTGGAATGTGGAATGTTCTTTCACTACCTTCTCAACTTATAAAACCTATTTCTTTAATAAATCTTCCCTTGATCCTCCAAATCATCATTACCATACATTTTTGTTTCACAGTTCTTCCACTGGTAGTCATTATTTAAATATCTGACTTTGGCCCAAATGAGAGTGGAGTCGATATATTTTTACCTTCCAACCCCATCTATAGCAGCCACAGTCTCTAATGCTTACAAGGAGCACAGCAAATATTTGTTAAATTGAATTAAAATGACTTTGCATTAAGGTACTGCTTGTTTTGCGCTACTTTTTAAAACAAACACCAAATCCTTAACAAGGTTGTTCATTCAATTTGATAAAATCATTAACAAATTAGTATTGCTAGCAAGTACTTTATAATTTTCAAAGAACACATGCACACACATATACGCACACTTGGATCATTACAAGAAGCCCTTTGGATACTAAAAGCCTCATTATTATCTCTACTTTTCAGATGAGGGATCAAAACTAAAAACAATTATTTACTCTAACAGCTGTAGAATACTTGTTATGTGGCAGCCATAATGCTAAGCACATACCTGAATGATTTTATTCCCTGAAAGCTTGAAATGGAATACACAGGTGTTTCTTACAGGTGTGACATATTAAGAGTTTTTAAGCATAAAAATGGGGACAAATATAATTATATTCAAGCCTGTGTGATTTTGTATTTAGAGGAGAAATTCACAACAAACACCTTTACAGTGAATCTCACCAAGAGTCAATTTTTCATCTTATTATATTTTCCTACCTGGTTTTATGGAGATATAATGTTGAGGCACATTGGCAGCAGAGTACATAATGGATCTGATCTAGTAATATCACTTTATATGGATGTGACAAAAGACTTATTCTGGCTATAAACACAATGTAAAAAGTGAAATGAAGGCTATAGTATCATAAGATATACCTTGCATCATTATGAAATGATATATCTCTACCTCTTAAGCAAAACTTCCATAAAATTCCTTTTCCTATTTTAGCAGATTTGTTTGAAATGCATTTATGTTGTTATGTTCACTTTAAATTTTAAGTACTATCTATAGGGCATGTCTAATATTCTTTGATCTGGGTTCATTATTGACATCCATTATTGTTCTAAGCCACGGTATGGACCCTGGCAGTAAATGAGGCAGACAAGTCGGTCAGTCTTATGAGGTCACTCTCTACCACTGACATTTTATGAGTTCTCTTGTTTCTTTCCTTGATGAAAACATGTTAGATCTGACTTTAGTGTCACTATGATACAAAGTATCTTGATATGCCATAATCTAAATCAGTTAATATTAATAAACAATCAAGTAAATAGTTTAGGTACTAGGTACACACCGACAAGTAAGACATGCACTCATGAGATAGAGTTTAGAGAGGGGTTTACATGGAATCAGACCATTTAAAAGTAACACAGAAGTGCTTTGCTGGAGGTATTATACAGCATAAAAGCCTTAATAGCATGGGAGTTCAGAGACTAACTCCTAGAAAAGATAGCAGCTAATTCGAGCCTTGATGTGTGCACAGGAACTAGCCAGATGAAAAAGTAGCTGTTGGGAGAGAAGAAAGGAAGAGCAAATGCTCAGAAACACGAAATACTATAGTTTGTCAGAGAATGATGATATTCTCAGCATTAGCAGAGCTTAAGTTCAGGCAGCAAGTGGTAGGGCCTGAGGCTTGAGAAGTACAAAGGTAGCCATGGATGACATGCCCGCTTGATTTTAACCATCATGGGAGGATCCACCCATGGGATTTGAACATGAAAGCAACACAAAGTAAGCACTAGAGTTCAGATAGAACATGGTTGCTTCGCCAATATTTTCTTGAGTGTATGCATGAATTCTTCCAAAAAACAAATGGGATTAAGCAAATGGTGAGGAAATAGAGTAGGGAGAGCAGTTTTGGTTTGGAACCAATTTTGCAGGAGAGCTACCTTAGGATTTGGCCTGTCCCTGTGCTCTGCATGCAGGCTGATATCCTGCTTCCAATCATCTATAGAATGGGAAACCACAAGTAAGAGAGCCATTCAGCTTCTCACCTTGATGGCTCATTAATACCACCAGAGAGAACTTCAGAGTCCTTCTCCCAAATATAATGTTAGACCCCTGGAGCTGGGTCCCAATATTCACTAATGTTCTCCAAGTGATTCCAGTGTTCAGCCATGGCCAAGAACTTATACACTAAAGCACCAGGTTCAGAGGTGGGTTGAACAAAGAGCTTCCTTTACAGTAAAGTATATGGGCTGCAAGAAACTTGGATTTTAATTCACTTTGCATATGTATTTGTTTAACAAAGGCATATCTTCAAGACATGGCTTTTTCTGAAGAACCCTCTAGCAGGGGGCTTGGTTGAAGAACCCTATTCCATCCTCTCTAATACTGCCTTTATGTTGACAGTGAACTTGGTGGAAAGGAGACTGTGAGTCCACATCAGAAGTCAAACAAAATATACTGGAAAGAAGTTCATTTGCAGACGTTTAAATCCTAGGTGAAAGAGAGGGTGTTGGTGGAAAGGACAGAATGATTTTTCTAATTTGGAACAATAATACAAGAAGTTTATTTCACTGGGAAAGCATAACTTTAAACACAAGGACAGCAACTTCCAGCCAGCACATCAGCAGTCCAGTAGAAAACTAGAATCTCTACCAAAGGCCATGAGACAACATTTTCTTGACAGGCTCCCAAAGTGTCCTATTCTTAAAGCATTTAGCAAAAAATTTATGGTTTCAAATCACCACCCCTACAAACAGCAGGGTCTTTTGTACAATGTTATTTTTTAACCTGGAATTTCACTGTACAGATTTCCTCCTTGTTGTTTTCCTCAACAAAATATAGATTGACTCTATTGACTCTGGAATATTTTTAAATGCTTAGACCATATTGTAACACTTATGTTAATTGCTAAGAAGTTCTTACCAAGCACAGGAGAGTTATATTGCATGAATATTCAAGAATCAGGAATGCTACATAGGTCAGATATAGTGAAAGAAACCCTCTGTAGTATTCAGTATATCAACGCCAATCCCAAGCAGGCACTTACAATTCACTGAAGCAAATTCATGTTAGGGCAAAAGTCAACTAAGTTTTGGAACAATATACCCAGGATCTATGTAACAAAGGCACGAGATTACAACAACCCCAAGCAAACCTGAGGTACAAGGTACACAGAACAATGAGCTTGACCTCTCCTTCCCTCCCAGGAGTTTTGCTTAAGGGGATACACTGAAAAGGAGACAATGATAAAATAGTATTTTCCAGAAATGGCATAACTCCAGAAAAAGGAGAAACCAAGGAAAAAGACTAACAGAAGAGCTGACTAGCCTAAGTCTGCATGCAAATACATAAGAGAGAGAAACACACAAATACTGATAGAAATTAAAGACAATCGGGCTAGTAAGGTTCTGTCCTCAAAACACATGAGATGAGTATGATGGGATATATAGACAAGAGCTACATGTGCCTGAAGAGCAGAAAAGTATATAGGACTCTCATTGTAATAATGTGAAAATTTCACTACAGTCTCTTTGACCTGAGTGCGCTGTGGACAATTACCCACTGCCATGCCAAGAATAGCAACCCTAGAAACAATTCAAGCCATGTAGCCACCTTTTGATAGTGAAATGTAAAGATGCAACAGTCTTAGCTTGAGAAAAAGTTCCAGTTCAGCCAACCCATTGTTTATTTTTTGTTTGGTGTGAAGCTAGTTTAATCTACCAATTTAAGGAACATGTTTTCTAAAGTAGTCATTTTCCAGCATAGATTTTCAATGTAAGATTGACTTAATTACTCCCTTCTCCTCATCCCATTCTCACAACTGTATGTATCTATACACAGAACAAAGTGGGGCAGAAAATAAAAACAATTTTCCAGATTGGTTAGGAAAGTTGTTTTCATTCTGGCTTGAGTATTTAAAATAAAATATGGTGTTTATAAAAATTATATGCCAAGTCTTATCTTGGGAGATTCTGATGCAGCAGCCGCATCCATCATCAATACATTCATTTGCTAAAATGCAAAACTTTCACAAGGTCTGTGCCAATTCAAGGAAAAAGAAAACACACACCCCTCTCTCCCATGCACACATCTCATGTTCCTCTGAATTGAGTTTTGCAACATCCTTCTTCACTGGATCTTTGAAGTTGTAATTGCCACCATGCATCAGGTATAAGCCCAGGTTTGGTGGCTAGTACTTTGAGCAATTATCTTGTGACCTCAAGGCACACAGAAAACCAAATGGAAAAACACAGACTGCATAAGTTTCTTTCTTTCTCATGTGTGGTTCTAGGAACAGTTATATTTTCAACATCTTCTTTTACTTGCATTTCACCTAGGCAGACATAGTCACAAAATGTCTTTTGCAAACACTTTCTCTCGTGCTGTAGTTTGTCTCCTCATTCCATTGATCATTCCCTTGCTGTACAGAAGCTTTGTATTTCCAGTAATCACCTTTGCTTACTTTTGCTTTTGTTTCCTGTATTCTTGGGGTCTTATCCAAAATGTCCTTGCTCATTCAGTATCATGAAATGTTTCTCCTTTTTTCCTATTAATGTCATAATGGTGGGCTTACATTAAAGCTAATATAAATAATATGTTGTTTATATTAATATAATATAAATAATATTTATATTATCTTATATAATATAATATATTTATATTATTATATATTTATATTATTTATATAATAGAGTAGATTTTATAAATAGAGTAGATTTTATAAATAGAGTAGATTTATATTATCTAATTGAAATTCCTGAATAGTTGCTCATTGAACACAGGGAAAATATAAATTCTTTTAACGGTTCCATGGCTCTTAAAAATTTGGCCAAATATCAGTTCTTTCCCAACCACTATGCTGAGTACCAGCAATATCGAACCATGGATTTCCATCAAGTTAGAAATGGTTTTCTATACCTCTGGGTTTGTAGACAGAGTTTATTCTCTATGGACACCATTCCTTAATTGTGCTTGTTTTATGAAATTGTACTATGTTTGGCAGTGTTTATATCAAATCTCTCTTCCTGTGATCTCCTAGCATTTTGGTCCTCTATAATCTTAAGTCTGACTTACAGGTTTTCCAGTCTAGGTCATGAATTCTTCAGGACATAATTGTACCTTCGTCTTTGCTATAACTCATTTTTAACACAGACAGCAGCAGAGAACAAGCAGAAAATCTGCAGAATTAATGCTCTCATCATTAATGCTCCTTGATTTTAACTACCTTTTCCCATCTGTAGTAGAAACCATAGCCTTAATGCTTGAAATATTTAAAGCATAAGACTGATGACTCTGGAATATTATTAAACCATGATGTTGATACTAGGTGATACTAGGTTGATACTAGGATATAGCGATTATCTAATATTAAAGTTCAACTTTAAATAATGCCAATTGTCTTCACAAGGTAGGTTGCCAAATCTGCAAAGCTGTCAGTGTAAATATTTGAAATATTTTTTATTGATTGGTAATGGAGGTACAATTAATCAAATTCACAGCACAATATAGAAAATTCTAGGATGTCATATTATATTTAGTGAAGTATTGACTATAAATGAAGTGGTAATTATAAGAAACAAAGTGGGTGTCTATAATAAGATCTATCATTTTCTCACCCTCTCTTAGTCTTGGCTCTAATTATGTCAAAACAGAATGGAAATTTAAACCATAGTTGAGTGGGCTACATTTCAAAGATGTCTCAAACATAGCTACCTCTGAACTACCTAGTGAGTTTCTGTATTCTACTATTATCATCATCCTCACAAAAATGATTCGTGCAATTTGATAAGTAATCCAAATAATGCAAATTAATGTAAAACAGCAAGAATAAATGTCCCAACTCAATGATTCAATTCCAAGAGATCAACTACCATTAAAAGGTTTCTTTTGAATTTTTCTAGATATTTTTACACCCACCTACCCACAATCCATCACCCACTCCCATGCATACACTTGCATAATTTTTTTCCACACATGAAATACACAACATATATTGGTCAGTAATTGTTCTGGTTCCTTAGAGTGTCTTTTGATATCTTTCTAAATCAGCACATAGACATCTTGTTTTTAATTCTTTTTAGTGATTAATTTATATCCTATTCATTCACATGCTATCCACTAAGATTCTACTGTGTGCCCATCACTATGCCAGATACCTTTGTCTGCCCCCCAGACTATATCTCATACCCCATGTGGCCCCCATCAACCAGATAATGAAGTCTAAAACAGCATATCATACAAGGCTACTCTTCTAATTCTCAAGCCTCAGGTACTACATCCCCCTGCCTTAAACCTCTATTTTAGCAACACTGAATTATTCATTCCCTCTCTGCACACTCTGGGGTCTGGCCTGTTGTAAATTTATATGTAATCCTGACAAACAATCTTATCTGGGGGACTCTAGCTTATAAAACATGTCCTGAGAAGTGCCAGCAATGCTCACAGTTTGTTTTTCAGTCAACAAATACTTAGGATGAACTTTATTAACCACTAGAGATCCAAAGATGGAAATTTCAGCTCCTGTTTTTAAAGGAGATTAAATCTAGTGGAGAGACAGAGGAGACACACCAAGAAATAATAGCAATAAAAATTAGTTTTAGAGTTTTTACTATAAACTAAGCAATCTAATTTTTTACATGCATGATCTCTTTAACCTCATAATAATTCTAAAGAATAAATATTATTATTATTATTATTATACCAATTTTATAGAATGTAAAAAAAAATACCTCAGCAATTGAAGCAAGGAAAGATCAAGCAACTCATTAATAAAATGCATTATAATAAAATATATTTCAGCTGGTAAATACAGTATATTAAGACAAAAAATTTTTTGACTTTCCTCCTTTCTCCATGCTTTGCCTTTGTGGGAACTCTATGAATTCTAAAGCCTCTGATATGCAAGTAACAGGAGTTTAAAGCTAAACCTCCTCCAGAAATTGCTAAGTTCATAGGAGTCTATCTTGCTTGAGGAGAGGACTCTCCAAACCCAAGGGCTATTGGTGCTGGACAAGAAGACCTCCAATTTCAACGAATAGCTGTAAGCAAATTAAGGGCTATAAACCCACATATAATTTGGTAAATTATATGGTCAAGATTACTAGCTAAAGCAGCTCTTCTTATTCTTTCTCCCAAATAAAATATTTCTATGGGTTCTAAATTTGCCCTGTTTATAAATGATTGATAATATCTACAACTCATGGGTGCAGAACTTATGATGCGCTGACACAACCTGAAGTTCCCCTCAGCTTGCCTAGATTTTACACAAGTTTCTCCCTGGCTCTCCTGCTCTGGTCTCCCTTTTCTGAGAACATTGAATTTCTGAAAACTTATAAGCATAAATACCTCTCTATCTCTATGAAATGTAAATCTCCTTCCAGCCTCAGGCCAGTTTTACAACCCAGAAATCTCTCTCAAGAACCTGGGAGTCCTGAATTTGAAAATGCCATCATCAAGAAAGAAATCACTCCCACCTCTGCCAATTAGTAAACAAAGATGGCTGAATCTTATTGACCAAACTTCCCCCTCTACTTTAAGGTCCTCTACTCCATTTCCATTAACTCGCTCCAGGATTATAACTCCTACCCCTTTTATTTCAGTGGAGGGGAGTTTGACCTTCTCCCCCATTGGCATAATTTTGAATAAAGTCTTCCCTGTCCATTTAATTTTGTCCAGTGCAATTTTTCTTTGACAGTGCTAACCACAAAAATCGCAAAGAGGAATATTAGCCACTTCATTCCCAGAAGAATATGGAGAAATCTAGGTTACATTTCACAATATTCAAAGCTCCTGAATTTGTTGTTGTTACAGGACTAATTTGTAGTGAGGATGGGGTGAGCTCCCAGAAGAATGGGCCTAGTCTGTTCTCTTTTAAAATATAATTCATTTTGTTGACTATGTAGAATAGGAAACTGACTAGTAATCTTGGTAAAAGCAAATTTATTCAGCAAATAAATTCATATTATAAATAGTCATTCTCTCTGTTTATATTCTTATTTTTTTAATATATTAAAAGTATGTAATTTCATTTTTTAAATATTTTCAAAATACAGAAGAAATAAAGACAGTTTCTTGCCCGTTCATTAAGATATTTCTACCTCAGGGAAGAGCAACATTTGGCCCAATGTCACACTTCATGAGTCATTGGCAGGTCTCTATAGTTCATGATTTAGTCATTTCATTCAGTTCAAAAAAACCCAAAACTTTCTTAGCATGTTAAATGCTATGCCTCAGTTGATCTCTATCAAACACGAAATGATGAATTGTGCATGACCAAAGAATACTTTAAATTAAGGAAACTGATGCTCATAATGGAATATTAGAAGTGAATTCTTGCCCAGAAAGTGGCAGAAAAGTAAACCGTATTTTACAGGATTGCCAAAAGATAGCTGTTAATACTAAAAATACATATAAGGTCATTGTGGAATTGAGAAGTTCTCGTTTCTTGCTGCTATACAGAAACAGATGAAGTACAACAAAACTACTGTAAAGGTTCCTGAAATTGTGTCACTTTCCTTTGTCCAGCATTCCAAAGGAAATCTTAAGTATTGTATCATCACTTTCACAGTTTTGTCTCTGCAAGCCTGACCTCCTGATTCATATTCAATGGCCTCATTGGTAGAACCACTTAAATGATTCACAGGCACTTTACCACATCTAATCCATATCTAAACCAATCCTGCCCCTATCCTCCCCTCCTCAAAAAATGGTACCTAGCATTTATGTCAGACTCCAAATCTTACAATCATCCCAAACCCATCTTTCCCTGACACCCATAACCGGACCATGGTGAAAAATGTCTCTGTAATCCTACCACTTGCCACCATCATGCACCTCTTCAAGCCACCTCCATGTCCAACTAGACTTCTGTTGATCTCACTTTCTCTGTACTTCCTGTAGCCTTAAATAAGTCACATCTCCACAGTTTAATCAAAGAGAACCTCAAAAGAAACTGAAGCATTGTACTTCCTGCTGGAATCATTCCATTGTCTCTTCTTCCACACTGAGAATGAGAACAAAAGCTCTTACCACTCTATACTGGTTTTGTGTTTTGTTTTTTATCTTGGTTTTTATCTCTTATCACTTGAACCTTCACATCCTCTGCTCCAGTCACTATAATCATCTTTTTGGACCTCAGATTAATCAAGCTTTTTCTCCTTTAGGGCATTTATATTTCCTTTTGATGAAAAGGTCCCCCTCCTCCCCACCAAGCACACACACACAAATTTTCTACCTGGCTAGCTCTAGACATTAATTTAGGTATCTGCTCAAAATCATCCTGTCGGGAAGAACTGACCATCCCAGCTAATGTGCTCTCACCCCTTTCCTTCTCCTCTTCTTCCTTCCATTCTGAATTTTACACTGTTTTCTAGTGGTTATTATTCTTGTGTACTTTTTGATAGAATGTAGACAATTAAGAGAGAACATTGTAAGATACCCACAGTGAAGGGTAAAGAGCAAAAAGAAAAAAAAAGTGAATGCTATCAGGAACATAATTTAAAAATAGTGTGCCCTTCACACCGCTGCCAGAGAAACCTCAATGATATGCAGGTTTATCAGTCACTCCCTTTTCTTAAACTCTTCAAGGGCTCCCCAATTCAAATACACTTTCAATATTCAGATTTCTTTGATTCAAGATCTGAAATTACATTTCCCTGAGCATACACTGCCATGAGCATGCCTTAACTGAAATCAAATCAAATTCCCCACTCTTCTCAAACACAGGTGCATGCCTCTACCTTTGCTTGTAGTATACATTTAGTTTAAGACTGTCCCCTACACCCACTTAAGAGTCCCATCTATTCAGGAGACAATGCAACCTACCTTTTCCTTGAAGACTCCCCTGATTCCCCAGCCCTAGTGCATTCCCAGAATCCTTCCAACCACCTGTCTTGAACCACTGGTTGACATTTATCACACTCTGCTTTGCATTGAAAGTATTTGTAAGCATTCCTGATTTCACTTTTTTATTAGTATACAAGATTCCTAAGTGTAAGGACCACATCTCATAGCTGTAAAACTCAAGATCACCTGAGAGAATATAAGGTTTTTGAACCCCCGTTTCTTTATTTTAAAAGTGAGTGTAATAACACTGATAGTAACCATGTGATATCTACATGGTATGCTGTGAGAATAGCCACATGTCACACATGGATCTTGTGAGAATAAAATTATTTCTGTTTTGTAAAGCATTTAGAACAGTGCCTTGCTCAGAGTGTATGGTCCATGAGAGCTAATGAGGATTACTGTTAGTAGTAATTGTACCTCCTCATCTTATGATATAGGTTCTATCGGCCCTCAATATTGTTCTCTGAAAAAAATAGCAAAAAAAGGCAGGGGGGAGGTGAGAAATGATAACTAAGCACAAACCAGGTGACTCAGAAGTTGTGAAAAAGCTGAGTAGCAATATTATATCTATACACAAGGCAAATATGTGGGATTTCATAAAATGGGAACAATAATGAGGACTTGAAGACAAAGATAATTAGAAATGG
Organism: Glaucomys volans; assembly: GCA_020662805.1. Classification (NCBI taxonomy): domain Eukaryota; kingdom Metazoa; phylum Chordata; class Mammalia; order Rodentia; family Sciuridae; genus Glaucomys; species Glaucomys volans. The sequence continues at coordinate 501,499 of JAJEJO010000837.1, forward strand.
AGTTAATCTGCAAAATGTACCCCTTCCACCAGTGATGGGAAGCAGCAGGACTGGAAATTACATGTGGTAGCTAAACAAAGAGTCCATGTTAGTTCTCTCTTAAGAAATCTGTTTCCAATTGAAATGAATGAGTCCTTGGAAGAACTGAGATTGGTGATGCCTGCAAAGTATGTGTTGAGGGAAATAATTGTGTCTTTGAGGCTCTAGATCAGACAAGGGGTGGTGGGGACAGAGGAGAAAAAAATAGTTCATCACTGTGAGGAGGAGGGAGAAATGTTTTCTAAGATCTTCCAATCTGATTCTCCAGTCATCCTTCTGAACACTGACACATACTTTTGCAAAGTTAAATAGTTGAAGGGGAAAATAAAAGCACATTTAAATTTCTGGCAAAATACTTAAAGGCACATGAATTCCAGCTGATCTGTCTAGCCCAGATCTATGCAGCATGGCAAAGGAATTCTAGAGACAAGGCCTGGAAGTCTCTCTGCTGGCACCCACATACAGGGAAAGGGTCTTTGTGCAATTTCACTTACAGCCTGTTGGGCATGCCTATGCAGACACTGGGCTACCCACCAATCCTTAAGGAACACAAACTGATCACATCACAATTTTCTCTGGGCAGTCCACATTAAAAAATTCAGTACTACCGCCTCTCTGTCACACATGATAGAGGTGAAAGAACTGTCCAACACTGACAGATCAAATTTTCATGCTTGAACCAAATATGGGACATGTGTAATATCTGGGTTATCAAATACCACCAAGAGGGACTGAACAGACAGGCAGAGGGCAGAAGTCTCTGAAGGCTGGAAAAGCTTGTTTCAACTCCACCACCACAGAGCATGGTATTTTCTTTCCAGAGCACTCATTATTGTTGTATCTGGGTAATCTGGAGTTTGTCTCTAAAACCAGACACTGGTTGCAAGTCTTAGTGGATATTGGGGAGCACACTTCAGCTATTTACACCACTCCTGACACTGATAGGTTATACAAGTGCAAAGGTGGGGGTGGAGAGATCATAGACTTTTCAAGATTATGTGAAGTCTCCTACCTGCTTCTGAAGACTTTTATAGTGCTGGGTTAAGCAGAGGACAGGCTTGTGTATTTTGGAAGAAAAAAAAAAAAAAAGGCTGGAAGTGTGCTCTATTCCCTGGATAAGAGCTACTTAGTCTACCTGAAATACTCATGACCTTTTGCCTATAAAATATTGTAGATCATTAGGACATAGTCATGGTTGTTCATTTATCTGTATTATCTGTGGCCACTTTGAGGTCTGTGGCAAAGCTGAATAGTTACCCCAGACTATGCAGCCTGCAGAGTTGAAGATATTTGTTATCTGGCCTGGGAAGGAAAAGTTTGCTAAGCCCTTTGAAGATGATGGGGTAAGTCAAGGGCTGTCATTGCCTATGTGTGTCATGTTCACCTTTCAATATATTTTGAATGGTCCTTATTATTCTGATAATTCAGAGATCCTCCCACACTTTCTTTGTTTTTAGACTCTGCTTAAAGTCTAGCCAGAATAGTATGAAAGAATGTGGGAAATATTTCTACCAAAAGTCAGACTCACAGTCACAGAATGCTCTTGGGGAGGGGCTCTTAAAGAATGCAAGGCATGTAGAAAAGGCTGAACTGAAAAAGAAAAGGGGCCTCAGAGGGCTTAAGTGAGTGAACTTTGGAAATTACGAAAAGTAGTAGATGTTCCTTATTGGTGAAAATCACATTTCTCTGCCTTCTCAAACCTGTCCTTTGTAAGATGGTTTGTGAACAAGCCTTGGTCAGGGTGGAGTAAGAAGGAAATTCTTAAAGTTAAACCATTTCTAAAATTTGAGTATCACCTCTTCATTTGTCCTAAAGCCACATTGCCTCATTATACAAGTCACAAGTTCCATGGTTCTATACATAAAATTTCTTAAAGGTAGAATTAATGAGAAAGGAAAGTTCCAAGAGGTAGAAAATACCTGTAGCAAAACTTTCTAGACAGCTTTCCTACAGAAGGAACTGCAAAGTATTTAAAAAAAATACAATTTTGTTGGGTCCAAAAACTATAATTGAGAAGGCAAGAGAATATTTAAGCAAACCCATATTCATAATGGTTGAACTTTTCCTAAATGATACTTTAATTCCCAAAATAGTACATGCTGGCTCAACAATATGGCAACAAAAATGACTTTGAATTAATTGAAATGTTAAAGTCTTCCTCTCAATACTTCCCTGCCAGTCTGCACTCTGCACTGACGATCTCTCCTCCTTGAGCTGGATCCCACAGAAAATACCCCAGTTTCATATTTCTTGATATATATGTTTAAACAAAGCTAAATAAACTCTCTAAAATATATAGAGAATATGCATATTCTCCACATGTTCCAGAATTCTGTGCACATGTTCTCTAGTAGGTGAGAATATTTTTCTGCAAGGACTTTAGGAGAACAGGTGGATTAGTGCCAGGAAACACTGAAGAAGAGAATTTATGTCTAGGTTTTAACTTTATCATTTGATCTCATTTTAATAAATTTAAGGAATTTCTTCCTATTTGTTTACTGACTTGTGGTTGACATGATCACTGTTGTTTTTGTCAGCAAATTAACTTTTGCCTCTTTTTCTTCATCTAATATTTATTTGTGTCACACCTTTACTAGGACTTTAAATTGTAATTGGAAACAGACACAAAGAAATGTCCCCACTATCACGGAGTTTACAGCCAAAAATTGAATTGTAAGAAGAGTGAATATTTTGAATAGAAACCTCTCAAGGATTAGAGATTGGGCCAATGTCTTCTTAATATATTTAGAGATGAAAAAGCAGAAGTAATTATATGAATATTTAATTTATCAAGTGCTTATTATGGGCCAAGAGTATAGTAAACATTATACATATATACATATTTATCATATATAATGGAAAGCAAAATATAAAAGATTATTAAAATATTCCTATATGCAGGAATACATATGTGTGTACATATATATATACACACACATACATATATACACATATATATACACACATATATATACACACATATACATACTTGTCTTTTGCCAAGAGCTATACTAAACATTATGCTTATATATGCATATCTATCATATATGATGGAAGGCATATAACATAAAGGAATATTATAGTATTCCTACATATAGGAATACAAATTTATACACATACACATTTTTCTTTAACTCTCATAATCCTATAACCTAGGCACTACTATTACTATCTCTATTTTATAGATTAAAAAACTGATGAAGATGTTAAATGGGGCCACGAAGCAAATGGATAAAGGAGCTGGATTTCCATTACATGAGCTCTGACTTCAGATCTCACTCTTTTCCAGTAGGTTTTAATGTAGGGTTGATGGGGACATGGATAGGCTGAAAAAATATAAAAAGAATAGGGGATATTGAGGAATTGTATATTCAAGCTACTAGTATTCTGATTTCTCTGTGTCTCCTATGTGTTCCCACAACAGATTGTACATTGCTCAATTAGAGAAATGTCAGCTCTCTTGCTTGTGTGTCCCGCAGACCAGCACTCCTGCCTCAGTGTCTGGCTCATAACTGTACCTGAGAGCCTGACAATAATCTGTTGGGACTTTGGAGGATGTTAGTAACATCTGCTGAGTGAATGGGCATATGTGAAATGCACGCCTGCTGGCAGAGGCAACAAAAGGATGAAAAAGTTAGCACAAGACTTCAAAACTTCTTTAAAACTGCTGTTCTTAAAATACTTCTTATTCAGGTTGTTTCCCTCATGACTTTCTTTATCCTACTTCTATTTCACCTACATGATTAAACACCTGGATTTGCAAAGATGAAAAGAGTTTGAGGACAATGAGGTTTAGACCAAAAGGAACAAAATCTCAAAGATAAATGAAACATAAAACTTCATAAAGCTAGATCATAGGTCATATAGGAAACTGCAAATGCATTATAATTGAGGAAACCATATTTCAACAAGGTTAAGTGTCTTTCCCAAGGGAGCAGTTAATTAGCAGCACAGCCAAGACCCAATCTCTTAAAATTGGTACTGTCCTTCGTCTAACACCCAGTGAAACGACCATACAAAGGGAATGATGCCAGGATAGCACTGGGAAAGGGGATCCACAAGCTTTAACAACTTGAAAGAGTAGAAGGAGGGATGTGCTGAGGGAACTACACATGGAGTTGAATGTAGTGAATGAAACACAAGCAGAAAAGGATTCATGCATATGTAACCACCATTCCTTAACATGACAATCTCCCATGCCATGCTGACTTTCACCAACTCAAAACCCTATTATGTTCATTCTTCCATTTTTGCTTCACATTTCTTTAGCTGGACTGTGTGGAATGAAAACTAGTTAGCACAGTGAGAAAATCCTTCAAGGGCAATCACATATGTCAAGAGAAGTGGGAAAAAATGCAAGATAAAAACCCTGCTGTGAATGGTGTTACATAGTGCTTTTAATAGTTAAGTAAGCATAAGCAAAAAGCTAATGGTTGCATTCTGATATACTGTAAAGTGCATCTTTTATGCCTTCCCTGATTCTTTCTCCAATCTCAATTTGCCTCTGAAGTGTGTACTCTCATGTACAAGAAATTATGCAGAATTGCAGGTGGGTGTAAAGCCATGACTGAGACCATGTAAAGCAAAGCAAAGCAAAGAAAACCCACCACTCAACGATTAGTATTACAAAAACTCACAGATAGACTTATTACATAATTGGAACAATCTCAAGTGTGAGTCAGCTTACATCATAGTATGTTATTTTGTTGTTTCTGCTAAATCAAGTCAAGATCAGAAATTGAATGAATTTGTGTTAACATTTTTGGAACAAAAACAAGGGAAGGAAAAGGGGAAGAGAGGGAGAAAAGGAAGCACTTATGTGTCATATAAGACATATAACCACATAACGAGAATTAACATTACCCAAACCTTATGCAGAAACAAAAGGCATCCCACAAATCATGCCGAGATTGTGTAATGTTTAAGAAGTGACTACGGAGGCATAGACAGATTGGAATTTTCCAGCACCAGCAATGTGCCCAGTAATTAATACAACTTACAAAGCCCTTGCTTCATAGTTCCTCATTTAGAAAGAAGGAGACAATATTAAAACTATGAATCTGAAATTGTCTTTTGCTAAGTAGTTAGATAATAATAGGCTTTTAATCCCTCATGTTAAAACTGACCTTGAAGTAACTGATCTTAGATGTAGAAAAACTAATATTGTTTGAGAATTTGTGAAAGACAACAAATGGGTCTTTCGATCTCTCTCACAGTTATTAGCGTCCCTTCTCCTTTCCTCTCCTCAGATTGTGCTATAGTATCATTTTATGGTGACTCTGTTTTCCTTATCAAAGGAAGAGATCCAGCCACAGCATCAGACTTGTTTTATGTAACTGTTTACTCCAGCTCTAACCAATTTAAAATATAGCTGTTATGAATTGACATAAAAAAAAAACATTCTTCGACCATTAAACATGATCACTAGCTTTGATGGCTAACCCACATGTCCCCAACAAGAACAGTTCTAACAATTCTACTAGAAGAAATGCCTTTATTGCTGATAAAGGATATATGAAAGAAAGGAAACACAAGAACCAACTCATGAGTCTGAGGTTCATACTCATCAGGTAAGAATCAGAATTTTTAAAATAAACATTAGTTTGTACTAAATAAATGTATGTGGCTGAGATGTTTAAACCAATCTCCTAATGGCGGTAGATGTTTTTATTTCCCCTTTCCTTTTGTTTCAACATATTTTTCAGGATTTTTCTTTTGCTACTCAAGAGAACTTTCAAAATCTTCCATTAAGGTAGAGAAACATTTAAATACCATTTAACAGATTACTAAAAACAAAAGAATTATAAAAGTAAATAAAGTTCTAATCTCTATATTCCTAAAGGGGAAGCAAACTGGTTTTTTTTTTTTTTTTTTTTTTTTTTGAGGTGGGGAAAGGGGAATGAACTCAGGAGCACTGGGACACTGAGCCACATCCCCAGCCCTATTTTGTATTTATTTAGAGACAGGTTCTCACCGAGTTGCTTAGGGCCTCGCTAAGTTGCTGAGGCTGGCTTTGAACTCGCGGTCCTCCTGCCTTAGCCTCCCTAGTCGCTGGGATTACAGGTGTGCGCCACCGCGCCCAGCAAGAAGCAAACTTTTTGAGCCTGTTTTCTGACTTCATTTTCTTCCAGCTTTACCGAGGTATGATTGACAATAACTGAATCTATTTAAGGTGTACAATGTTATGTCTTAATCTATGTACACACTGTGAAATGCCTATCACAATTAAGTTAATTAACACTTTCTCACCTCACATCTTAGTGTGATGTGTGTGTGTGTGTGTGTGAACACTTGAGACCTTCTACCAGTAAATTTCAAATATAGAGTAACTTATCATCAACTATAGTCACCAAGTAGGTCTCTGTACCTCCTTATAACCAAGGTGTCCACTGACAGATGAAAGGATAAAGTAAATAGGGTATGTGAGTATGTGTGTGTGCACAGGTGTGTGAATAAAAAACACTATTCAGCTTGGAAAAGGATATAAATCTTGCCATTTGCAAAACGATGGATGAAACTGGAGGGCATTATGCTAAGTGAAATAAATCAGAAACAAAGATAGATACTGCATGATCTCACTAACATGTGAAATATAAAGAGAGTTGAACTCATAGTAGCAGATTAAAATGGTGGTTACCAGGGGCTGGATGTGGGAACAAAGAGGAGGTATTGGTCAAAGAATACAAACCTTCAGAATAAAATGATTTCATGTTTTGAGTTGCTCCAATTTTAGATCCTTGTAATGAATCTTAAGCTGTTACATTACCAGAACAATTTCTTGGTTGCAAAGGGATTTTTAGTACACCCAAATGATTATTAGCTGGAAGAAAAATTTAATTTGATATTCTAGACATTAAGATATTTCTTTAAACCATTTCCACTTACTAATTAGAAGTGTGTCTGGACATTAAGGTATTTCTTTAATCCATTTGCACTTACTAATTAAATGTATGAAAGTATGTATGCTTATGCATATTTTAAGGCAAAAAAGAAAAGAAAGAACTATGGCATTGTTGAATACAAAGAAGAGGTAGAAGAAGAGGAGAAGCAGGTAGAAGAACTGTAAGAAGACCAGTCCTTCAAAGGTCCCTGAAAATATGCAATTCATGCAGAACGAATTCTCTATTTCCCAAGAGAACTCGAACATCAAAGTATGTACCACAATTTTTAATAAAATATAGACCAGGATCATATAATCGCAATATTTATTTCCCACCTTCTATGCTTAGATTCCTCTTGAAGTAGCTCAAGAAAAGTGGTGCATAGAGAGATGCAATAAATAGTCATCAATTTGTAGTATCTAAATGCACTTTTAAATTATAGGAAACTTTTCATCATCTCTTGAAATTATGCACGTATGACTATCTCACTTATTTTTGATACTGCCAATGTTTATGCATAGTCTACTAAAAAATAATGCATTTTCCTTTTTACGGCACTTACCCTCTCCTGCTTTGCAAAGACCTATCGTAAAACAATAAAGCTGAACATAATTCACATATGCATCATCCTGGGCTCAGCTTTTACTATCTCCTATAAATGTGGAGCTGCACTTAAGGATTTGATTTGGAAAAATATAATGGTCAGGGAGTGAATTAATTTTATGGAACAACAATAAAAGACCAAAGATGAAAATGCATTAAAATTTTAGAAAGTTCTTATATTCCCTAGTATATTAAAAGGCCAAATTGAAATCTTTTATTGAACTAATATAATTGGAAATATTTTTCCTGCTGCCAAACATGACATGCATCATTCTAATTCCATTATTTTCGATAGCCATTTTTCAATCATAGTTTTGACATTAATATTGTTTTCACCTTTCTTTTAAAAAATGTATATACGGTTGAAAAAGAAAATTACATTTTTCAACTCTGCTCACTTAAAATGCATGGGAAACTCAGATTGTACTGGAGACTGAAAATGATAGTTGTACTTGCATTTGCATGAATTCGATTCTTTAAATTATCGAAGATCCTCCCAAAAAAAGTGAAGCCAAAGTAAAAATATTCAGAATCCTACATATAGTGTACATACAATGCTATAATGAAAAGAATTCCATATCAATGATTCTAGAAGTATCCAAAAGGAAAGTTTTGTATATGAAATTTGAAGCATAATATTTATCTACCCTTTTTCCCCTAAGAGATCAATAGATAAAGATATAGAAAAATATATTGGTAAAGTAATAATGATGAATATACATTTTACCTATAATCAAATTTCATGATTATTCTAATCTGGTTGCAATTCTAACCCTAAACATCCCACACAACTGGCAGGGTTCCTTTTATGAGTGCTCAGTTTTCAAAGTTCAGCCTCCAAAAACCCATTAAATGGTTACTTTCTCACACAGTGAGTTATTTAACAGATGGCATCCTTTCCAAGCATGTCCTGCTGACACAAATTGTAGTTCTGCCCAAACTATTTAACACCTTCAACCTGTAGTTGGAAGCAGAACTAGGGAGCAAAGGGTAGAGAGCTATACTCTTAATTGACATGTAGCTTGGCATCTAGCTTGGGGGAGAAAGGAAATTCAGGGGCTTGAACTTTTTAAGCCCCTGCGTGTAAGTTGGCATCTGCCACTTTGGTTATGCCTAGATTCATTTCTGACTTAAAGTTTTAGAGTAAAGGTACCCTTTTCCCAGAAGACAGGGGCCAGAGACAGGTAATTTCCACAAAGAAGTGACAGATGTATTAAAGTTACTTTGAAGAATTCATAGTCACCACTCTATAGACCAAAGCAGTTAGAATGCCCTCAGGCTTCTACTTATTGTTCTGGGGTTTCCCACCACCAAACATGAGATGAAAAGGGTAAAATCTCGATTGCAGAAGATCCACAGGGAAAATGACTTTGACTGAAGGGAAACAGGAGTAATTTAAAAGGAAAGGAAAGTCAAGGATTTTAAAATGTGCTTGATACTCTTCCTAATAAGCAGACTAGGAATTACCTTCAAAAAGTATAAAAGAATTGATTTTCTTATTAAAGATACCAAACATTACAGAAAAGTACAATAAGCACCACCTATATGTGCTTCACTCACATATAACATAACTTGACAGTACTGTATTGTTATTTTTAAAAATAAGTTAAAAAATACAATTTCTAACCATATGTGTTGCAGAAATTATTATGAATCACGTTGTTGAAAAAAAACTGAAGATGGTAGGTGAAATATTTTAAAGCATATTTCTAAATGCAAGGAAGTAAGGAATACTTGAAGGCCAGAAAATGTTACAATAGTAAGGATGTAAGTAAACATTCAGGGTATTTCACTGCAGGGACATGTGTCAAACCTTCATGATTTCTACTTTCCATTTGGATGGCTGGGTAGAGCTTCCATAAGAATCTGGGACCCCAGAATGCTGCAAAATCAGTGTCCTATCTGGTATGGCCACATCTAGGATTCATTCACTGTTAAAACAGGTGTCTTATCAAGTACCTGCAGTATAAAGTTGAGTAACTAGATTTTTTTTCAGTATGTTTTCAATAGTCTCAAGGTTGCAAAAATGTTTTCTGTCAATACTAAGCAGAGTAAATAAAAGCATCAACTTTGGTCCCAAAAAACTGACTTGACATCAAAGCTCTGCCTCTCATTATTTATGTGATTGTAAATAAGTAATTTAAGTTCCCTGTGTCTGGTTTCTATGAATATTAAGTAGGAAAAACAGCAACTACCTTTTGTTGTTGCTGTGAAGATTCCGTAAGCTGATGAGGTGTGCCTGGGATGTATTAAACTCTCATCCAGGGAGTGCAGAGTGACTGGGAATGCAGAATTTTAAGTTTCCCTGTTAACTCGCAGTGTTGGCATTAGCTCGTTATCTTTCTTTGTAGAAGTGATAGAAGCAGTGGCTTTTTTCAAGTTCAGAGAGCAGATATGGGTGTTCCATATGTTGAGGAAAAGAATATTTCCTCTTGTCCAGATTTTAAAAAGCTCACCCGGCATGTTTCAAATATATGAAGAGAAAATAGCACAGTCTCTCCTCCTGGAAGCTGTGAAATAGCACATAGGTCTAAGGAGAAAATAATTGGGAGTGGTGAAGGTACTATGAACTTCAGGATTAAGGCTCCTTGGGGATGTCTCAATATTTTTCAGTCAAACAAGTCTATTCTTTCACCTGAGCACACAACAAGGCTTGGGAATTGACTAGCCCTCAAGTTGAGATGAAACCAAAGAAAACTGCTATTTCCTGTGAGAATATGCCCACAGGGATTCTTAGATCAGCAAAGAACTGATGACAATATTACCTACTTTGGAAGTCTTCAGACCTACATATGTCCTTTTTCAGGCAAAAGGGGCACCTCCAATTTAACTTGCAGAAGGACATCTACTAGAGGCCCAGGGCCATGAGGAAGTACTCATCAGTGTGATTTTCTCTGAGGTATTGACTAAAGGAAAGACTGAAAGATTCACTCACTAATGTAAAAGTAGAGGAAAATTAATTTTATTTCATAACCAAGTCTTATAAAATGGAAAGAAAGAAGAAGAAAACAGGCTCAATGCTTCATATCTGTCTTAAAAAAAAAAGTAGCTAGCAATAGTTTGGCATTAAAAAGAAGTCTTACCACAGAAACAAACCCAAACAAATACAGGTATCTCATATTTGACAAAGGAGGCGAAAACATGCAATGGAGAAAAGACAGCCTCTTCAACAAATGGTGCTGGGAAAACTGGAAATCCATATGCAGCAAAATGAAACTAAACCCATATCTCTCACCCTGTACAAAACTCAACTCAAGGTGGATCAAGGACCTAGAAATCAGACCAGACACTCTGCACCTAATAGAAGAGAAAATAGGTCCAAATCTTCATCATCTTGACCTAGGACCAGATTTCCTTAACATGACTCCCAAAGCGCAAGAAATAAAAGCAGGAATCAATGATTGGGATAGAGTCGAACTAAAAAGCTTTTTCTCAGCAAAGGAAACAATCAGCAATGTGAAGAGAGAGCCTTCAGAGTGGGAGAAAATCTTTGCCACACACACTTCAGATAGAGCACTAATCTCCAGAATCTACAAAGTACTCAAAAATCTTTACACCAAGAACACTAATAACCCAATCAATAAATGGGCCAAGGAAATGAACAGACACTTTACAGAGGAAGATCTACAGATTTATGCAATCAACAGATTTATGAAAAAATGTTCAACATCCCTTGTTATAAGAGAAATGCAAATCAAAACCACCTTAAGATTTCATCTTACCCCAATTAGAATGTCTTTTATTAAGAATACAGGCAACAACAGGTGTTGGTGAGGATGTGGGGGAAAAGGGTACACTCATGCATTGCTGGTGGGAGTGCAAGTTGGTGCAGCCACTCTGGAAAGCAGTGTGGAGATTCCTTAGAAAACTTGGAATGGATCCACCATTTGACCCTGCTATCCCACTCCTTGGCCTATACCCAAAGGACTTAAAATCAGATTACTACAGTGATGCAGCCACATCAATGTTCATAGCTGCTCAATTCACAATAGCTAGATTATGGAATCAACCTAGATGCCCTTCAGTAGATGAATGGATAAAGAAACTGTGATATATATACACAATGGAATGTTACTCAGCCATAAAGAAGAATAAAATTAATGCATTTGTAGGTAAATGGATGATGTTGGAGACTGTTATGCTAAGTGAGATCAGCCAATCCCAAAAATCCAAAGGCCGAATGGTCTCTCTGATAAATGAATGATGATGCATAATGCGGGGGGGAAGGGTGGCAAGAATGGAGGAAGGATAGATAGCATAGAGGGAAGGGAGGGGTGGGGGCCCCATGGGGGGTAAAAATAATAACAGAATGTGTGACAGACATCATTGCCCTGTGTACATGCATGAATGCACAGATGGTGTGACTCTACTTTGTGTACAACCAGTGAAACAATAGCTGTACTCCATTTGTGTTCAATGAATCAATAAGTAAATAAAAAAAAAAAAAGAAGTCTTACACTTTTAGGATTGAGTATTCCCTCCGAGGCATAAGGAATGCTATGGAAAGTACAGGATTCATGTTTCCAGAACACGGCTTTGGGCACTTTTAAACCCTATACTGTTTCTTCACAGAGGGCATCTTTAGCTCAAGCCACTAAATGTCAGAAGGATACCCCCTCTGGAGCAGCAGATGAACCTTGCAAAACAATCTCTTCAAAAGGCTTTTGAACTAGTCAGTCCTGAAGTTGGGGTTAGAGTTGCAAATTTATAAAGGTGGTTTCAAGAATATGAGGAAGAGTCAAACATGGTGGCGCATGCCTGCAATCCCAACAGATTGGGAGGCTGAGGCAGGAGGATGGCAAGTTCAAAGCCAGCCTCGGCAACAACAAGGAGCTAAGCAACTCAGTGAGACCCTGTCTCTAAATAAAATGCAAAATAGGGCAGGGGATGTGGCCCTGAGTTCAATCCCTGGTACACTCTCCTGCAAAGAAAAGAACATGAGGAAGGACATATTCAAGACAAATGGGTATTTTAAATAATTTTGCAACTGACTCACAAATAAAAACACTAGAAAGTAGCATATGGGTGTATATGTGGCCCTATGGATGAAAATCCAATGAGAGCTGCTGCTGTCGTTGCCCATACTATTGCTGTTTTACCTGTGTCAGCTTCTTGAATGTGCAATATGATCCTGTAAAGTTGGACTGTCATCGCCATCTGCTAGCTATATAAATTAAAGCAGGTTATTCAAACACACTCAGCCTCAATCTCATTATGGATTGCACATGGTTGATAATAATCCTACTCACTGGGTTGTAATAAGCATTACATAAAATAAGTGCATAAGCTCTATAAATGTGAGCTTTTATTAGCACTCCCACTAGCTTTGCTCTCCAGGTCAAAGTTTCTTGTTCAAAATCTCTATTCTTTCTGTCATTCTGTGAAGAGGGACATGGAGGCTGTATTTTTTTTAATGAAAAAATTTATCATGGCATAGTGCAGATTTATGACAGCCTGTATTACTGAGCCCTACTAAAGATAAAATAAAAAACCTGGGACAATGAGAAGAAGAAAAACTTAGGAAATTATTCTTAGAATCTACTATCTTAAAACTTATGTGTGAGCAAGCTCCATAATGAGGAGGTTTCACAAACCACTCGCTAACATTTTCTTCTCAGAAAAGGTAATTGTAAGAACAGCTTAAGAATTACATTTAACATCTCGTTCAGATGGTAACTTTAAAGGATACCTTCAATTTGATTCTTCCCTTTCAGCAGGTGAGAAGAAAGCATGAGGCACACATTCCAGCCTTAGTTTTGCAGGTGTCAAACCAGCAGCAGATTTTTTAATCAAACTGGCAAAATCCATTTAAAACTAATCATTCATCACTGTGGACATCTACTGCTTTTTAATGATTCAAACTGTTATGGGATATGAAAATAATTATCAAAATTTTACCCAAGTGAAAAAAAAAAAAAAAACAATTGTAAAATTTAGTTGATTCATTTGAGAAGAAATGATATGCACGTACACATGTACACACATGGAGACACACACATCCTATACAACTCCAGACCTGGAAGTCAGATTAATCCATAAGATGAGACCGCATTGTTCTGGGCTGCTGCAATAGAGATCAAGGATGGAGTTATTGAGGGAGATGCTGACCATAGTCACTGGTGGGAATGCAGAGGAAGGTAAAAGACAGAGAGACTTGAAGGAAACTTTGAGGCTTATCTAGGAGTCACCTCAGAGGTGTCAATGCCACACCAATGACAGTGAGGATAGGAAAAAACAATGCAGAAGTTCTTACAAAGTTCCACAGTGCCTCCTCAAAGCATTCATCATAAGAAAACAAAATCAATCTCTCTCTATCTATCTATCTATCTATCTATCATCTATCTATCTTCAGTTATAATATATAGAGGCATTTACAAACAAGAAGAAATCTTGAAATGTTAAAGAAACAGACAATATTTAATACTGATCAGTAGATTGGTGGTGGAGAAGGGGACCACACAAAACATATTGCTTCTCTGTGTAAACATTTTCCACATTCACATCTGCTCACAGAATCGAACATGTAATTTCAGTGGGTTTGTAGATCTCAGGTTGAAAAACACTGCTGTATAGGAAAGGATGCCAGATGAATTTTTATAACATATTCTATAAGAAATTAATGGACTTATCAATTTTCACCTGTAATTTAAAACTAGGGACTTAAAATATATTGAAATGATTGCAATAATTCTTAAATTATAAATGGAATTTCAATTTTCTACTTTTGCATTGGTGTTTGGAAATTCAAATACATGTCACCCCTCAGCACAATTGTGCACACTGTATTTTGACTTCTACCCTCATCCCTCTTGATATTCAATTTCATTCATGCAATGGTTTAAAGGCTTTCTGATGCTCGAACTATCAAAATACCAAGTTCAGGTGAATAATGACTACATTATACAAAAACAAAAGATGGAGAGGGGAGGGGTGATAAAAACAATTGAATGAGGTAAAATGTGGTCATTCCATGTCTGAGATCAGTTTTTATTTTATAGTTAACTTTATACAGTGCAGGATTTCATCTTTTTTTTAATTTTTCAAGATAAAGGATCTAAAGCTGACAACAAATATATCCATGTAGGTTTGTCTTCATTAATAACTTCTTCAAAGCAGCTTCCCTCCTGTTTCCAAAAATCAAAAGTAAAATATCCGAACATTAAAAAGATAATTTACCAGTATGACGAGGATGTATCAAAGGGATATAAGGATGGTTCAACATATGCAAATCTGTAAATGTAACATACCACATTAAGGGAAGGAAGGATTAAAATAGCGATCATCTCAATAGTTGCAGAAAAAAAAACTGACAAAATTCAACATCCTTTCATAATAAAATTCTCAAAATAAACATGGGGGAATATACTTTAACATTGTAAAGACAATATATAACAAACATCATACCTGATGGTGGAAATTTGAGAGCCTTTCCTTCAAAATTAAAGAAAAAAAAAAAGGATGCCTACTCTTGCCACTTCCATTCAGCCTAGTATTGGAAGTCCTATCTGAAGCAATTAGATAAGAGAACAAAATAAAAGACATCTAAATGGGAAATAAAGAAGTTAAATTGCCCCTATTTGCAAACAACAAGATCCTACACATTGAAATTCCTGGGGATGACACCAAGAAAATTAGAACTAACTAAAAAATTTGGTGAAATTTCAAGACACAAAATTAATGTTAAAATTGGTGGTGTTCCTATATAATAACAACAAACTATCCTGAAAATCAATAAAGAATACAGTACTATTTACAATTGTTACAAAAAAGTCTTTAGAAATAAATGTAACCAAGGAGGTGAAATACCTATGCACTGAAAACTATAAAATGTTGAAGACAGAAATTGAGGAAAACACAAATAAATGGAAAGATTTATTGCAATCATAAATTTAAAGAATTAATATTGTTACAATTTCCACATTGCCCAAAGCAATCTACAAATTTTATGAGATCCCTATAAATATTCCAGTGAATTTTTTTCAGAGGAATAGAATAAATGATCTTCAAATTTGGTGGGAATTATAAAATCCCTGAAGAGCCAAAGAAATTTTGAGAGACAAAAAAAAAATTCTGGAAGCATCAAAATGCCTGACCATAAATTATATTACAAAGCCATAGGAACCCAAACAGCATCATACTATCATAAAAAGAGACACATAAGGCAGTGGAACAGAATAGAAAGTCCAAACAAAAATCTGTGCAATTAGGGTCACCTGCATTTGACAAGGATGCCCAGAACACACAATAGGGAAAGACAGTCTCTTTAAAAACAGAAATTTCTCAAAAGAGAGTATAAAAATAGCCAAGAGGTACACGAAAAAATTGTTACTTATTATCAGACAAATGTGAATTAAAACCACAGTGAGGTGTCACTTCCCATCTACCAGAATGGGTATCACCAAAAAGATAACAAGTATTGGTGAGGATGTGGCACAAAGGAAACCCATACAGAGTGTTGGCGGGAATTTAAACCAGAAGAGCCATTGTGGAAAACAGTATGGAGGTTCCTCAAAAAATTAGAAATAGAACTACTGTATTATCTAGCAATTCCATCTCTTGGTATATATACATCCAAAGTTAATCAAACCAGGATCTCAATGAGATATGGAACTCCCATGTTCCTTGCGGCATTGTTCAGAACATCAAGATGCAGAATCAACCTAAGTGTCCAACAACAGATGAATGGATAAAGACAATGTGGAATATGATAGAATACGATTCAACCTTCAAAATAAAGGAATTATATTATTTGCAACAAGATAAATGAACTCAGAAGACATTATGTTAAATGAAATAAACCAGGCACAGAAAGACAAATTTTGAGAGATCTTGTTAACAGAAATTAAAAAAAAAAAAAATGATCTCATCAAAGTTCAAAGTTCAATGGTTACTAGAGGGTAGAGGGATGGGATGGGAGAGATGGTGAGGTTTGAAGTTATAGTTGCATGGGACTGAGAAATTCTGGGGTGCTTTTCACAGTTGGGTAACTCTGGATATCAATGATATACTGGACATTTCAGGTAGCAGGAGTGGTGGTGGCGTAGTGAAAGTTTTCACCGTAAGAAGTGTGGACAGTTGGGGAGATATATATATATAGGTTTAGAGATTGCATGATGTGTGCATGTATCAACACATCACAGGGTACCACACCAATGTGCATATTTCTTTATGTTTTTGTCTATCAGTTAAAAACAAATGACAATAAAATAAAATATGTTTTTAAAGTAATGGAAGATATTTAGTACAGGTAACAGAATCTCTTTACAGCAGTTACAAATACTGTACTAAGTGAATTAGATAAGTAGTTCAGAATTTTCTAGCAAGAGATAATTGCATTCAAAGTCCTTTCTTTTCCTTTCCTTTTTTCTCTCTTTTCTTTCATAGTGTGGAAAAGTAAAGCCTACAGTGGCTAAGAATTCAGTTCTAATTCACACAGCTCACTCAGCATCTAAGGAAAAGTCATACAATAAGAGCTTTGGACCAGATCATCTCTTAAATCTTTTCTAGTTGTAAATTTAAAAAGATCATGATTAGCAAGAATTTATTGTTCAACATTAAACAAAGTTCTGCCCATAAAACATAAGCTTACTTTTCCTTTTTAAACCTTCTTTCCCAGATTACTGGAGGAGTTTTATTTGCCTTCTCCTTCTCTTTATCTGTTCAAATCTTTGAAATATTTTTAATTAAAACTGCAAAACTTGCAGTAGCTTCACAAATACATTTATTCTGGAATATACATACCTAGATACCATTCCTGGATATCATCAAGATTAAAAGCACCACAAAACTTATGTATTTTCTGACCTTAAAGATCAACTATAAAATTTTAAGATATTTGTATGTGAAACTTTTAAGAGAATATGTAATTTCCAAATATAACAAATTTTTGTTTCTACTCTTAATTCTAATTTTAGATAAAATGCATAATTATGTTCCAATGGGGAAATGTAAATGTATACACATACACATATACATATAGGAAAATATTGGACCTAAGTTGTCTTTAATAATTTCCATGGTAAGCTTTCTGTTTTCAAAGATATCTAGTCATCAGTAGAAAAATAAAATACTGAAGAACCAAACTTGGGAGACTTCCTTATCCCTGCAGAGCTCTTGTGTTGGCAAGGTGTATTCTGTCAAACAGATGCATGTTTTATCTCTTCCTTTCATGGAACAATGTCCACAATGCCAGCTGCTCTGGAAGAGGAATCTTGTTCCTCCCTTCAAATAGGCAAATTCTAGCATCTTGTACATGCTATGGTGTGAAACACCACTGTAAGTAAGGTTTCATATCTAATCCTGGACATCTGTTATCAAGATGGCGTCTGCTCTGAAGAATCAAATAACACAGTTCTAGGGACCAAAGTTCACAGGGAGCAGGTGGTTTCACAGGGTTTAGTCCACCATAGACTTTGTCTCTGGCAGCTGGTGTTTAACATCTCAGCATAATTCTGGTTTAAATTGTACTGAAATGGATATTTCTCACTGGCATCATATGCCATTCTCCTACTTGCTCAGATCTCTGAGAAAATGCTTATCAAAAATCATAGTACTTTTGTTTAATTTCTTCTTTTTAGCTTGAATAATATGTTTTGAGATGACTGTCTTACGTGCTTTACATGATTATATTAACATAATGATTCTTTTTGGATACTACATGTTTGGAGGATTCTTTTGGATACTACATGGTTGGAGGACATTTTTTAAAGGAAATATCTATAGGAGTCACTCAAATATAATTAAAAGTAGTGATGTTAATTTTTAGTTTAGAAACTTCATTCATTGTAATCTTTGAAGCTCTTCCCTCTGAAAATATACACAAGTTAATAAAGATCACAGAAAACTATGAAAATTATTCCGTAAGGCAGAATAACTCTTTTTAATATGTATTATCAATAAATTTACATTTAAAATATGATACAATCAATTTTTAATGACATCAGAATATAAATAGAGAACAAGCAGTTATAAAAAGTATTACTTTGTACATGCTTTTGTAGTTTCTCCAAGTTTACAGTCAAAACTAAGGAAATAATGAGTTTTCCTCCAGCTGATGTGCCAAAAGCTGACAGAAGCAATCTCTTCAAAAGAACAAGTGATACAATTCCCATGTTCTTTCCATGAGCTCACATTCTTAACAATGCAAAATATTTCAACAATCGCAATCTAATAAAATGGTGAGTACTTTTCAGCATTGATATCAATAACACATTATAGAATATTTTGAATACCCAGAATGTCATTCTGAGAAGCTCTGAATTTTGTGCAGTTGATAGAATTTAACTATATTTTACCTCTGTCAATCACATGAACCAAACCTCAACTATTTTGTCCAAATCATATATAAACACTTTTACTCATGGGTTAACCTCATTTCTTGGCACATTCTAATAAAGGTTTTGACTAATTTAGTGTGAGCCAAAAAAGAACCAGTTCAACAAGGGGCATGGATTAAAAAAAAAAATCTAAGTCCCACTCCATGAATACCAAGTCCTTCAATATTATTATCATTCAAAATTAACCATTCCTATAGGTGCTATGAGAGTGAAAGCAGTTAGCAAAGGGGAACAAGTTGATTTGGTTGGTATGTATTCCAAAATGGGATTTTTGCTTTTTGCAAACATGTACTCATCAATGAAGCATTGATGACACTGCACAGAAGAAACAAAATACCATTCAGGAACAGAATTTCACCTGCTGCTGAAATTTTAATTTATGAAGAACTAGGTCTCTTGATATGACTTTCTTTTTCTATTACATCTTCCTAGTCTAGTTCTGAGGGTGCAGAGATTATTCAGAATGTTTAGGATTTAACTGTATCTGAGACAGTTAAGCAGCATACTGCTTTGACTTCCACCTGAAACTAAAACAATTTTCATAGAGATGAAAATGGCTCTCACATTAGCAGGAATGGCATTTTAGCACCTTGTAGTTAGACATCAAAGATTATAAACTAAAATATTTCCTGATAGTGCTTTGAGTTGCATTTAGTCATATGCAACTATAGGTATTACAAAAGTCTCATAGAATCTTTTATTGGTCCTGCTCTTCTTGGTGAAATCTTATAATGCAGACACATTTAGCTAATTACTATTAAGGTACATTTCAAAAAAACCTATTAAAATATCACTTTATAGTAAAAATTTAAAGTAAAAGTCAATCTCCTCAGTGAAATCTGTCAATAACTGCATCATTGCAAAGCCATTAGAAATGAATTATAATCTGTTTACAGATTATAATTATAATGAATTATATCTGTTTACACTTCCACACTTGCCCTTGTCATTCTGCCTGTAAACAATAATGCCTGCTGACCTTTACATACTAGTTTTGAATTATGCAATTTTTGAGTTTAGGAATTTCTCCTTTTACAAAGTCTGACTCCGGCAGGCTTGCCTCAAGTCATGCCTCATATCATCCTTTGTGACATGCCTCACAAAGAAATGTTTTCCTTTTTCAGATTCCCTATACATTTCTGTCCTGTGCCTCTTGTCACATATATCCTCTTACACTGCCCTTGGTAGTTAACTTGAATGCAATTGTGTGCTCCTTAATGTGAGTGACTGGGGGGCTTCCTCATCTTCCCCAGAACTATGCATATGGTCAATTCCATTGCAAGTTTCAGATGTTGGCAATTTCATTAATCAGTTAAATGCATTGTGTTTATTAAGGTTCAATTTTGGAAGAGTGTATACAAAAAAAGGTTAAATTTGATGATTACTTTGAGTATAATCATAAATGTCTATATACGCATCAGTATTTCATTAAATCTATAAATGAGGTTTTTCTTAATGAGCTGTACATCAAATAACTGGTTTTTAAAATGCCATTAAGGTATAATTCTGATATCATAAAATTGTGCCCCAAATTCTAATATATTCTCATTTATGTGGTATCTTCTACTGGGTATAAGCTAGTATATGGATTTTTTTCCTTTAGTTCATTGTACACAAATAGAGTACAACTACCATTTTTCTGGTTGTACACAAAGTAGAATCATATAATTTGCCTATTCATATGTACATAGGGTAAAGATGTTTGTCTCATTCTATTATCTTTCCTTCCCCACCCCCTCCCCACCCCTCATTTACCTCTATACAATCCATCCCTTCTACATTCTTCCCATGCTTCCCCCCACCCCTGCTACTTGTCATCAATCACTTATAAAAGAAATCATTTGGCCTTCGGTTTTTTGGGATTGGCTTATTTCACTTAACATGATTAGGAAAACTACCCCCTTCACAATAGCCTCAAAAAAAAAAAATACCTGGGAGTCAATTTAACAAAAAAGGTGAAAGACCTCTACAATGAGAACTACAGAACACTAAAGAAGGAAATTAAAGAAAACCTTAGAAGATGGAAAGATGTCCCATGTTCTTGGATAGGCAGAATTAATATTATCAAAATGGCCATACCACCAAAAGTGCTATACAAATTCAATGCAATTCCAATTAAAATCCCAATGACAGACCTCATAGAAATAGAGCAAGCAATCATGAAATTCATTTGGAGGAATAAGAGACCCAAAATAGCTAAAATAATCCTTAGCAGGAAGAGCAAAGCAAGTGGTATCACAATACCAGACCTTCAACTACACTCCAAAGCAATAATAACAAAAACAGCATGGTATTGGCACCAAAATAGGCAGGTACACCAATGGTACAGAATAGAGGGCACACAGACAAACCCACATAAATACAGTTATCTCATACTTGACAAAGGACCCAAAAACATACAATGGAGAAAAGAGAGCCGCTTCAACAGATGGTGCTGGGAAAACTGGAAATCCATATGCAGCAAAATGAAACTAAACCCCTGTCTCTCACCCTGCATAAAACTCAACTCAAAACAGATCAAGGACCTAGGAATTAGACCAGAGATCCTGCACCTAATAGAAGAAAAAAGTAGATCCAAATCTTCATCTTATCACCCTAGGACCAGACTTCCTTAACATAACTTCCAAAGCACAAGAAATAAAAGCAGGAATCAATAATTGGGATAGATTCAAACTAAAAAGGTTTTTCTCAGCAAAGGAAACAATCAGCAATGTTAAGAGAGAGCCTACAGAGTGGGAGAAAATCTTTGCCACACACACGTCAGATGGAGCACTAATTCCAGAACTCAAAAAACTCTACACCAAGAATACAAATAACCCAATCAATAAATGGGCTAAGGAAATGAGTAGACACTTCACAGAAGAAGATCTACAAGCAATCAACAGATATATGAAAAAATGTTCAACGTCTCTAGTAATAAGAGAAATACAAATCAAAACTACCTTAAGATATCATCTCACCCCAATTAGAATGTCTATTATCAAGAATATAAGCAACAATAGGTGCTGGCAAGGATGTGGTGGTAAAGGTACACTCATGCATTGCTGGTGGGGTTGCAAATTGGTGCAACCACTCTGGAAAGTGGTGTGGAGATTTCCTCAAAAAACTTGGAATGGAACCACCATTTGACCCAGCTATCCCACTCCTTGGCCTATACCCAAAGGACTTAAAATCAGCATACTATAGTGATGCAGCCACGTCAATGTTTATAGCAGCCCAATTCACTATAGCTAGACTATGGAGCCAAACTAGATGCCCTTCAATAGATGAATGGATAAAGAAACTGTGGTATATATATACACAATGGAATATTATTCAGTCATAAAGAATAGTAAATGGATTTCAAAATGATAATTTTCAATCTAAGGGATCTTACTCTCTTCTAGAAAAGGGTAAGAAAGACTGTTAAAAGGTCAGAATTTTGTTAGTATCATAAAAGATACAGGTGAACTACTCTGGGGTTTAAAAATAATAAAAGCTATTGAATGGTAACATCAGAGAAAAATTCTGAAGAAGTTAAAGTGATAACTGGAAGATGGTTGGGATTAAGATAGGGCAACTCTTAAATTAATTGGACTTCTCTAAGTAAAACAAAGAACTAGCACAAAAACATGTAAACATGAAAAGAGAGGACATACTTGCAGAAATAAGGAGAATCCAGATACCTGATATGTCTAAAGTGTAGGTTATACATGAAAGCAAGAGGGATCCAGAGCACAGAGGGCAATGAACAACAGATGGAGCTTGGTCTGCACTTGACAGGTGATGAAGGACCGGCAGAAAAATAGTACGATAAGAAGAGTGTTCTGGGATAATCACTCTGTCAGCAGCATGCAAGCTGACTTGGGTGGGGAGGGCATGAGCAGCCCAGCAGTTGAGAAGCAGGTTAGCCACTGTAATGTTCCCAACAGGCTGACACTTGTGGGTCTTCCAATACTTATCATCCTCCAGGGCTCTGCTAACACAACCTTGATGTTACTCCATAATCATGCCAGCTGCAATACACTCAGGGAAAAGGACTCCTTCCCTGAGGGAAAAAGAGAATTATCTAAGCCAGAGTTCAGTAAACTTTTCTCTGCAAATGACCAGAGAGTAAATATTTTCAGCTTCTGGATCCATGTGGTCTTTAGTCAAAACTATTTATCTTGGTGAAATCTTAGAGTAGTTTTGATTTGCATTTCTCTGATTGCTAGAGATGTTGAACATTTTTCATATATTTTTGACCATGTGTATTTCCTCTGCAAAGTGTCTGTTCAGTTCCTTAGCCCTTTTATTGATTGTTAATGATCACTGTAACACAAAGCAAATGACAGCCAAAACATCTGTATAAGTAAATAAGTAAATGCAACTGTGTTTTAATAAAACTTTATTAATGGACACTGATATTTAAATTTCATATAATGCCTGTATATCATGGAACATCCTTCTTATGTTGATCTTTTTCAATCATTTAAAAATGTAAAAACCATTCTTAGCTCCTGGGCTATACAGAGTAAAAGCATCAGGCTGCATTTGGTCTGTGGAGTGTTGTTCGCCAACCTATCATTGCTTCTCTAAGTCCATTGCCAATTAGGTTAGAGAGCAATTGGATATGTGATGTGGTTCTAATCAATGAAATTAAAGGGTAAGACTGCTAGAGTTTCTAGAGATTTTCTTATTTAATAAATAATGTGCAAGAAAAATTAAATCACTGAAGATGGTGTAGTTTAAAGCTGACTCAGCTATTTATGCATCCATGAGAGGAAGAAAAAGAGAACTACTAAGGAACATCTTAACTGATATACCAAGTGAAATGTGTAAGAAGGTCAAAAGCAGAATGATCACCAGATTAATGAAGCAGTTGCTTGAAGAAAAATTATGAAGAGAGAATTAATGTCTCAATGGCTTCTGGATGAGGAGACACACAAAGGTACATCATGAATTAGAGCTGTGTCTCAAGCATTTGAGCCAGTATGAAAAAAGGGAATTGAACCACTTCTAAAAGAAGTGATGGTCTGAGTAAAAAATGAGCATGGTGTGAAACTTCAGGGAGGCAGTGTGAGATTAATAAGAACTGCAGAGTAAAATCGAGGGCTCTGCTGAGTGTAGCTTGCTGGAATGTGGAACAGATCATTTCACCTTGGTTCATAGCAAGAGTGTTTTCCAGCTCCTGGAGGTGCTAATGAAACCATGATCCCTACTGGTCACACATTCCATGAGATGGTCTCAGCTGGCACATTCCCCCAAGCAGAATTTTGCACCAGAGACTGGTAGGGTTAGGTCTTGAGCTAAGACCTGTTGCTGCTGCCTCAGCTAGGTGTCACACGAGGGAGCCCTTACAAAATAGCAACTTTTGTCTTTATGTTCATTTGCTTTAATCTGACCATATCCAAATCTGTGACTTTCAATCTGCTCCTGGGAGGCTGTAGGGTTCAATGGTACATTGGAACTCTTTGTGAGCAGCACTGATACAAAATATATAAATGCTGTAAAACATGAAACAATAAATAAGAACTGCCGACACAACAAAAATGTGACTCTGATACTTTGTTTAATATATAGATCATTAAGGAGATGGGAAATACCTTTAAATATTTGATATTCTACAAAGATAGGCCTTTTGTAGCTAGAAGTAAAGGACAGATCAGAGTTCATACAGAAAAAAATATTTCACAAAGACAGATGAAGATATAGACAAGGTATATTAATCCACTGTTTGCTTTAGTAATAACAAGTAATTAACAACTGAAGTTTAAATGTATAATATAACCAAGTATTGGAAGGAATGTAGGGAAATGAAACTCCCATTTATTGCCAGTAAGAATGCAAATACGTACACCCACTTGGAAAACCATTTGGCAAAATCTACTAAAGCAATAACGTGGATTTGATATGAAAGCCTAGCAACCTGGCCTTCAGACATATACCCAGAGATACTATTGCAATATAGACCCAGTCCAAAACCACCTCTGTATCACCACTATGGTAATAGCATACAATTAATTACCAATAATAGAGAAATAGATAAATTAATTATGTAATATTCCTTAAATGGAATACTTGACTATAATTAAAATGTCTTATTTTAATATCTCAACTAAAATGTGTGCAAAAGTATAAACACAGTATTAAGTAATTTATAAAATGCTTAACAATTAAATATATGTTAATGTTAAACATATTAAATATGTTATTATGCACATATATGTCATAAGATACTAAAAACATAATTATAGAAATATGCACTAAATTCAGGATTGTTCTTTGGAGGCAAGGAAGAAGAAAAGTATGTTTATGGGGATTTAGATAGAAAAAAGTGGCCATGAAAGAAGGTGTATTTTAAAATTCATTTCATTTACCAAAGATCTGAAGTAAATGTGGCAAAGTGTTAAAATATGTTATATGTGGATGATGGATTCATGGATGCACTGTTAGTGCATGAGTGAAATATGATATAATTTTTAGAGAATGTCTTACATAGTTCATTTTAATAGTGAATGTTTTTTCAAGACTCAACATTCAATGAGCAACTCTGTGATAAAATTGAACGTTTTTACTGCACATAATAAGGTGGTACAATAAAAAATGAAGTGTAGATTAGGATGAAGTATTCCTGGGAGATGGTAAAGAAGATAAAGAACCATTCAGTTCACTCTGACACAAGTAACTTGTCCCATTAGCAGAAGATAGACGTACAACGTTATCACCAACAGTAGACTGAAATAATAATTCAAACTCATATAACTGGAAAGACAGGGAAACAACCCTAACATTTACACCCCTGCAGTGATGTATGTTGGAGTGTTCTAAATATTTTGACAAAGACAAGAACAGAAACTGCCTGAATGCAAGGCCTCATCACTTCAAATCAGCTTTACAAATTTAATTTTTAAATTTACCTATTTAAAGAAAGGTTTAACCAAATACTTTATCATTTAAATACCATTTTTATAGTAAAAGAAACAGATTTCTTAGGAGTAGAGAATACACTTTGCATAAATCTTTAAAAATAACTTGTACCCAATTATAATGGATATAGAAAAATGGACACATCCCACACATTTATATATTTTCATAAAATGGACCCAAAAATATAACCACAACCTATTTTTTAAAAAAAACTCTTACCAGTGTCCCAGTAGCCTCTGTCATGCTTCCTTCTCATCTTTCCTATCCCTGAAAAGCCACCACTATCCTCACTTCTGACACCATAGATTGGTGTAGTTTGTTTTTAAGCAAAATCATCTGCTCTTTTTTTTCATTTAGCATTACATTTGTGAGATTCATCAGTGTTGTGTTCATGTTGCAATATGTTCAGTTTTAAAGTTGTCAAAAATAGCTATACCAGTGAGTATAAGTATAAATGAAACAGGAATGACAAATAACTGATGATTGTTGAAGCTGGGTGAAAAATAGAAAAAAATATACATATATAAATGAAAATGCATGTGTCTATGTGTGTCTAAAACAAATGAGCAAATAAAGCAAATGGAGGAAATGGTCAAAACAGTGAATCTTGGTAAAAAAAAAAAATCTGCAGGTGTTATCTGCACTATTTTAACTATTTTCATGTTTCCAACTTTCTTTAAATTTAAAATTGTTTTCAAATTTAAAAAAAGTGAATTCCTTTTGTTGTAGAGTGTCTGAGCCAACTTATATCCCACCTGCAGGGTAGAAGAGTTGCTGCTCTTCAATTCTGGTCACTGACTCCTTGTTGTGAATCTTTGTATTGTAGCCATTCTAGCAGAAATAGGTGCACTTCACTGTAGCTTTAATTTGCATTTTTCATTTCCCTGAAAACTAATGGTTTGAGCTCCTTTTTGTATGTTCTTTGGCCATTTGGATAGTCTTCTATATGAAGTAACACTTGGAGACTTATTCCCATTTTTCTATAGGATTGTCTTTTTCTTATCGATTTGTAAAAGTTCTTTCACATGATTTCTCATAAATTTTAAAGAAAAAATAAAGTGGTTTCAAAGAAACTCCAAAATTATAGGTAAAAGGCTTGACTTATATCCTCAGTCTCTGAGGAGCAGCTCTTATGAAAGATTTAGAAACTGTGCTTTAGGCCTATAGGCAGAACTTTTATCTTTATCTTAATGGGCTTTGTTTGAATCTCACTTGAACAAATGACTACCAAGTAATGAGTTCAGCATTTCATTCTTCGCAGAGTTTCCATGATTAACTAGAAGGATTTCCAGGTAGAAGTGAGGACAGAATTGATACAAAATGCCAGAAATTGGATAGGTATACTGAGCCTAGCATTTTACCAGTCACAACAAAATTGTCCAAACAGTATTTATTAACTTTTTTCCCATATAAGGAATATATTTTATACCATAGTCCAGCACACACATATCACTGAAAAAATTCCTAAACCCATATGGACCTTTCCTACATGGTTACCATATCCTGACTTTTCCTATATATTCTATTTGAATCCATTTCATTGTCATCATTGCTGTTTATATTGCAGGAAGCACACTACTAAACTGATTTCAAACAGTAGGTCTTTGAAAAACACTGCTTAGGAATAGCACTTCACAAATACTACTTCTCATTATGTGTAGAAATTATCAAGGATTCTCAGTGGAATGGAGATTCTGGTTTGGTAACTTCAGTGAGCTATTACTATTATTACTATTAAAATGAACACTATCATCAATTTCATCATACTTAAAACCACTGAACATAAGACACAGACTGAAAGACATTTGCATGTATAATTTAGGGTATCTGAAATTTCAATCCCATAGTCTTTTTGTCTCCTTCTTTTCCCTATTCCTCTCACTCAAGGCATCACCATAGTCTATTAATTTTTTTCTTCTCCCATCACCTGGAGCCAACCAAGTACCCCTGGAGTCTATCTGGACTCCTAGAGAAGAAACAAAAAACATTCTCTACAGATGGCCTTACTATCCTGGTGAGGTAGGGCAAAAGTTCCCCAACATCAGTGTGAATAAATGTTAAAAATGCAGATTCCAATTCATAAGCCTGGAATAAGGCCCTAGACTCTGCATCTCTAACAAGTTTCCAGATGATTCCATGTTTGCTGGCCCCTGGTCCCCATTTTGAATAACAAAACTCTAGAAGAGAAAGCAGATAGGTAAGACTTTTGGACTCAAGTACGAATACTTGCAACTTATGATGGGATTATATCCAGATAAACCCACCACAGCTTAACCTAGCCTAGCCTACCTTAAACATGCTCAGAACACTTACATTAGGCTAAAGTTTGGCGAAATCATCCAAAATAAACTCCATTTTATAATAAGATGTTGCCAATGCTATGCAATTTATGAAATAGCAATATCCTAAAAGTTCAAACAACACAGTATGTTATAGAGTATCAGTTGTCTACCCTGGTGATCAAGTGGCTCACAGAAGCTAAGGAGGGTATCATAACACATTGCTAGTCCAGGGAAGATCAAAATTCAAAATCTGAAGTAACACTTCTCATTAATGCATATTGCTTTTGCATTGTAATAAAGTCCAAAAAATCATTAAGTCATTACATCATTAAATAATGGATCATCTGTATCAGTGAGAATGAAATGCTTAAACACAACCCAAAGCTCCAAGGTTGGTTAAGGGTCAACAGAGAGAGACTTCTAAGGAATTAGTGCATGGAATGACTGAAAATTAATGACTAATAGGCCTTTAGGAGATGCACTAGGAAAATGAAGAAGTAATAGCACACAGGCCTGTGGCTCATGAAAGGCAAGTTCTGTAGGGAAGCAGGAGAGAAGGGGTGGTATGATTGTGGTCCAAATGCAAAAACCTGTGACACCAGAAAGGAAACTCTCTGAGTAACAGTGAAATCCTGTGACTGAGAACACAGAAAAGTTAGGAAGTCAACAATACAGAAATCATAAAATATAATGTCAAGGCCAAGAGCCACGGGCTGAGGCCATCAAGAAGACTGGGAAACTGTCTGGAAGAAATCTCAACAAGGATGAGGAAAGGCTGATCTAGACAGAGAGCAGAGGTTTCCATAAGACAGTGAAAGTAGAGCACCACTGTGGCCTGTGTGACACAGACAGCATGGTGA
Source organism: Glaucomys volans (assembly GCA_020662805.1). Lineage (NCBI taxonomy): Eukaryota > Metazoa > Chordata > Mammalia > Rodentia > Sciuridae > Glaucomys > Glaucomys volans. The sequence goes on from JAJEJO010000837.1 coordinate 530,388, forward strand.
ACAGAGCCATGTGGGACTGCAGACCAGCTTGCTCCCTCACCTGCACCACTGGGTCTTGCATAGCAAGGGCAACAGCCAGAGTATAAGCCAGGCCAGCGCCGCCTCCTGATGAGAGCTGAAGGAATCAGGAAAAAGTTTCGTGTCCACTGCATGAAAAACATGGTACTAGCAGCAAATGCCAGTTTGAGTAAGGAGCTAGGAAAATAGTTAATAAGGAAAGGGAAAAGAAAAGGCACATTTGGAATCGATTAAAAAATAAAATAACACGCAAAAAAATGTTGACTTAATATGTAAGGAAGTGCTCCACAGGCCACAGAAAGGGATTATTAAAGGTTATGTGGCTCAGAAGGTTTCTCACTAAGCCTCTTATGGTAATAATAAGAGATTACAATGAGCCAGGCACTGTGCTAAGGGCTTTATACATAGGATTACAATATAATTGATCAAACAGTCCCAGAACATTTAGAGACTGAAAAAGTGTGCTAAAATATTAATCATATAAAATCATGAATATTCATTGATCAACTTAGGTCTATGAAGTTTCATTCAAAAATATTTTTCTGCTATTAAAATAGACAAACTTAGTCTTGTATACTAAAACAACATTAAAAGAAAATCATCTTTACAATAATTATTTGAATGCTAAATAGTCATAAGATAGGAGTCATTATGGTTGTATATAACCACATACTTATATCTATAGTTATATCAGACTCTGATGCATATCAGTGATATTTTTCTAAAGAATATAACTTTTAATATATCACTTCTTTATAAAATTGGCTGTAATCTGTTTTGAAATTATACCCTAAGTTTCCTAAATTTGAAATTGTTGACATTTTCTATTAACTCTTCTTTCTAGGTCACATCATTTTGGATAAAATGCCTTTGCTAAAGTTGCAAAAATATCTCCAGATAATAGCAGTCTGCTAAGTGGAGGATACTTCCAATTTTTTTCATATTGAAATGTGTAAGTACTTTCATCCAAATATTTTTACTGTTACTATCTCCATGTCTCTCCTCAGAATATGCCTGGTTAACAAATATTTTTGAAAGACTAAAAATCAGCAAATAAGCTATATAATTCATTTGGAAATCATAGACTTTTCTTCTTAATTTCACTGTATTCTGATATACAATATAAGTTTATCAAATTAAAATCAGGAAATTTATCAGAAGACTCTTCCCAGAAATCAAGAATTCAAAGTACCATTACAGGTTTTTTTTTTTTCCCAAAATTAAACCTTGCATAAAAATTGAATATTTAAATTTTATTTTCTTCCATACTTTTATAAGAATATATTTCAATGCCTACAGGTAACTTTGCTTTTGCTTTTTCACAAGCTTTGAAAACTTCAGGTTTTCCGTTTTATTTTGTTTTCAATTTTTGAAAACTTTAATTCAAAGTTTGACCCTGATCACTGAAACCATAATCACAATTTAGATGAATTAATGACAAATCAGTCCAATACCACTGCAGAATGGTTTATTAGCACGTTAGTCCTCCATAGATATTTGGGGGTTCAATTGTAGTTGGGCAACAAAAGGAGGAACATCATGTTGGAGCATTCATTTATTTTTTAGAATTCAATGTCAATGTGGGGTGGGAGGGAGGCAAGAATGGAGGAAGGATGGATTACACAGAGGAAAAAGAGGGGTGAGGACAGGGTGTGGGGGGGAGAAAAATAACAGAATGAGATAAACATCATTACCCTATGTACATGTATGATTATGCAAATAGTGTGACTACTTCATGTACAACCAGAGAAACAATTGTACTCTACTTGTATACGATGAATCAAAATAAATTAAATTTTAAAAAAAGAATTCAATGGCAGCTGCAACACAAAGTTTTTTTTAGTTTATTTTATATGTGTGTGTCTTTATGCCTATAAAAATCAGTAACTAGAGCATCTATTTTTATTTTTAGAATATTCCAGATTGTTGTGATTCAATTATGGGCACATCAATTATTATTCTACCACAACCTGTTTCAAATACATTTCTGCTCCATGAATTTCCTCATTTTATAAGAATACTGTTTTCATCATACTACTCTGTCAAGTTTATGATCACTTCGAAAGCTAATAAACAAAAGTTTATCTTCAATATTGAGCTTTTTAACTGAATTTACAACAGCATTCATATTAAGGTGAAGTTTGTCTCACTTGACCTTACTTCTAAAAGCTATATTTATTCTACATAGTGATCAAATTATAATTAAAATTAATGTGACTATATATTTGAGCATCTGTGAAAGGAGAACAATGAGCCCCCAAAGATAGCCACATCCTAATTCTCAAAACCTATGCATCTGCCACTTTACATGACAAAGGGACTTTGCTAATGTAATTAAGAATTTCAATATGAGAAAATTATCTTGAATTATCTGGGTGGATCCAAACACAAAGTCTCTCCCAGGAGGGAAGCAAGATGATAAAAGTTAGCAGAAAGAAACAAGACCACAGAAGCTGAGATTAAAGTGATGCAGCTTGAAGGGATTACAAGACAAACAATGAAAGACAGCCTCCAGAAGCTGGAAAAGGCAAGGAACAGATTTTTCCCTAGGATTTCCATAAAAACACAGACTAGGTGGCACCTTATTTTAACCTGTTAGACTCATTTCAGACTTCTAAACTCTAGAACTGTAAGATAATATATTGATGTTGTTAGAAGCCATGAAGTTTGAAGTCATTGTTGTAGCAGCAATGGGAAACTAATACAGATGTTCTTCAATTTACAATGGAGTTATGTACAGATAAACTCATGGTGAGTTACCACATTATGTAAAAACCACAGAATGGGAAGTTATACTCCATGTATGTATGATATGTCAAAATACATTCTGTTGTCATGTATAACTAAAAATAACAAATTTTTAAAAACTCATGGTGAGTTAAAAATAAAAGTTGAAAATGCACTTATACATATTTAGCATATTTCTTAACAGCACAGTACACTATAAAGTATCAGTTATTGACTCTCGAGATTACATGGCTGATAGGGAGCTTAAACTCCATTCTCTTGCCCACAAGGGAGAGTATCATATGGTACATTGATAGATATTGCTTCTGCACCATTATAAATTTTTAAAAAATCCTAACTCAAACCATCACAAGTCAGAGACTCATATAAAATATTATACTGATGGGAAATTGGAATCCTTTGAATGTTGCCAATGCGGCCAATATTTTAAAGCTTTCACCTCACTTACGTGCACTAAAAAATATAAGATCAAAAGTGAGTTAAATTTCTAGGCACAGTAGCACACATCTGTGATCCTACTGATTCAGGTGACTAAGGCAGGAGAATTACTAGTTCAAGGTCAGCTTCCATCAACTTAGCAAGATGCTGCCTCAGAAAAGGTTGGGGGGATGGGTATGATGGTGTACACCTGTAATCCCAGCAAGTTCAAAACCAGCCTCAGCAAAAGGGAGGTGCTAAGCAACTGAGTGAGACCCTGTCTCTAAATAAAATACAAAATAGGGCTGGGGATGTGGCTCAGTGGTTGAATGCCCTGCTTGAGTTCAATCGCTGGTATCCCCCCAAGAAAGGTTGAGGATATAGCTCAGTGGTAGAGCATCCTGGGTACAATCTCCAGTAACACACACACACACACACACACACACACACACTCACACACACACACACATATACAGGTGAGTGAATTTAATTTAAAATAGATATTAGATCTAAGTGAAAAGTCATGCTTCACAGGGACATAACACCCCTTCTATCGTTCTATAGCTGCACATGCTAAATCGTCTTCAGGAACAGTCTTCTTAAGTCTTCTCAACATAACTATCAACTTTTGAAGTACATGCTGTGCTTCTTCAGCAAGATTTGGATCAGGTTGCCACGTAGCTAGTACTATGTTGTTGAGCACATTCTTCTTTTGGATTATTGGTACAGACTTTATTGCCAAAAAATAAAAATAAAACTTTGTGCCAAAAATGAAATATTCATGTATATATTTATACAACAATAAATGTATATTTATACTACAATAAATGAGAGCAACCAGATTCTCTTGATATCCTCAAACTAGAATGATTCTCAGCTTCTACTTTCTACATTATATTCAAGATAAACCTACCCATAAAAATCCAGTTTCCCATTGATCTCAGTGTTTGGATTCCTGGTAGCCTGAAACATTTTAAAGGTAAAAACACAGTGTAGACACACTGGCTGCCTGTCAAAGACCTTAGTGTGAATTACTTCTCCCATTGACCCTCCATATCAGAAGAAGCTATATACCACCTCTTTCTCACATTACCTTGTGCACCCTGGCACCTTGCTTTATTGACAAAGTCCTACATTTTGTCCTCAAAGATACAAGTTGGTTAAGTTATGTCTGGAAAGGGTCAGGAAAGAGAGCAGGAGTATCCCTCATCATCTTCCAAGTTAGCCAAGATCGACATGAGTGGAAAGCATGGCTGAAGCTGCATATACAAAGTGGAAGTTCAATGCCATGGTTTAGATACTGTTAAGGTGAGTCCTTTAAGGGTTCATGTGTTGAATTTAATCACCATTGTGAGGTATTAAGAGGGTAGAACCTTAATGTTACTGTGGTATTTAGAGTTGGGGCTCTTGGGAGATGGTTTTGATTAGGCAAGGTCATTAGGGTGAACCCCATGACTGAATCCTGGTTGAATTATAAGAGAAGGGAGGAAGAACCAAAGAGACACACATGCATGCTCCCTATTTCTCACCATGTGATACTCTGTGCCATGTCGGGACTGTGCCAGCAAAAAGATCAGCTGCAGATGTGACCCCTTGAATATGGACCTCCAGAACCACAATACCCAGTCTGTGATATTGTGTTATTGGCAACTAAGAATGGACTAATACATCTACCAAATCTATCATGGCTTATAAAATATCTCATTTAAAACATAGAAGAAATCTGGAGCTAGACTAGACATTCAGGCCCTATGGTTAGTCTATTTGTATTTATTATCTGTTTGAATTCACAGAACAGCTGTACTAAGTTGAATCTCCCCATCTTTTGGTAAGGAGAGACTATAAGCCTACAGCTGTAATAGGAAGAGGTAGGTTTTGGATCTAGCTGTCCAATCTAAACATATTATGCTCTTAAATTGCAATTTCTTTTAAAAATGGATGATTTTTGTGGTACCATTCTTTCAAATTTTGTTGACTTAAAATTTTCCCTTAAAAAATTGGGGGGCAAAATTTGCTTACTCTGATATGGACATCACAGACCCCGTCTACTACAGATTTATTTGGGAACATCACTTGATCTCTGATATAGTTTGGGTCTTGAATGTTCCCCAAAGGCTCATGTGTTGAAGGGCAGACTCTCATGCATTAGTATTCAGGAATGGGAACTTTAAGAAGGACAGGTCTAACCTCATTAGTGAATTAATCCATTGATGGTTTCCTAACATGATGTCATTACTGGGAAGTGGTGGAAACTGTCAGAGGTGGAGTCTGTTTGGAGGAAGTAGATCACAGGGGGAATGCCCTAGAAGAGTATATCTTGCCCTCCACCTTTCCTTTCTCTCTGCTTCCTGGTCACCAGGAGGTGAGCAGATTTGCTCCTCCACCTGCTTCTCGCCATGATACTCTGCCTCCCCACAAACCCAACACAATAGAGCAACTGACTACAGTTTGAAATCTCCAAAACCATGAGCTGAAATAAATATTTTCTTCCTTTAAGTTATTTTTCTCAGGTATTTTGTCATAACAATGACAAGCTGACTAATACAATGACTAAATAATTAAATTAGTAGATAGGCAATGTTAGTTCAGCCAGCCTTCAAAAACTGCCTCAAGGACCAACTGAACAACAAATAATAACTGGTAAATGAGCAAAACTCACCAGAAACACATTCTGTCATATAAAAATTTGAAAAAGCTCAGATTGCAGGAGGAGGATTTGTTAAAACAAATAACAAACACCATGAATATGTAATCTAGCATTTTTGTTCAAATAGTATAAAGAGAGAAATAAGAAATTTTTTTATTTTTTTTTAAGACAATATCACTGAATTGCCCAGACAGACCTTGAGCTCATATCAGCCTTGTGAGTAGCTGGGATTTTAGGCATGCACCATCACACCTGGCTATAGGAATTAAGTTTTACCAATTTTTCTATTTTACTACACTTATTTCTAGTGTTTGTTTTTCCATGAATGTAAAAGGTGTGCGCATACTTGAGTACTAAGAATTGGAAAAGTTCTGATACGCGGTAAATTTACAAATTTTACAAAAATCCAATTATTCCTCTTTCAATCACATATACCACACTTTAATTCATACATAGCATTAGTTTTATGGGAATAACATCCTTCTCCAAAGAACCTTGTAATTTAATGAAGTAGAAATTACACTGACTCTTATAAAATCCACTTTTAGAAATTAAATATATTCAGTGAAATTAATACCTTTGTAGACACTTAACAGTCTGCCTGATAACATGAGGCTCCAGCAGAGCATTTCTCAAATGAGCTCAATACTGTACTTCAGCCTGATGTTTCTAAAAGACAACCATCATGCCTAAGAAGCAAGCTACAAAAGCAGCCTGTGTCCCACTATGTGTGAACAGCCAAATTCTTAGAATCCCTTAAGCAATTTCAAAGCCTACTCTTTCTTTTTTTTTCTTTCTTCCCCCCCCCCCCCCCCCCCCTTTTGGTAGAGCAGAGCCACAAACTGGGGAAGTCGGGATATCCTGCTTCTTAGATCCTATTTGGATCCACGCTAAATAACAAAATTGAGCATCTCTATGTAAAACACGTGATTCGTTTCTTTTTTTAGTCGGATCACAGACAACCTGCTTCCCAACAGCTGGCTGCAGAAATCCAGGGCAGATTTTTTAAGAAACCGTGGTATCAATTACAGTGTTACAGAAGAGACTACATCCTCTTTGACCAATAGGTGGCACTGTGGTCAATGATATGTAATGAATGAGACAACATGATCTGAAAATGATCTGGAAAAAAAATTAGACAAAGCTTTTTAATGGTGGGGGGTAGGGCAGGGAAAATATTCTATCCATTTTTACAAGTGTCTTATCCCCATACATATTTTTGTAGTTGCATAATTATTATTATTTATACTACCATACAATTATAAAGCATAGGTGCATAATTATTATTCTTTCCTCCTCCATTCCTTTCTTCACCAAAGACTGTTTAAGCTAATCATGTAACCTAGTTTCACATCTACTAAATGAAAAGGTTGTATTATCTCAGGGTTAAAAAATTTAAGTACCTGCTAAAGCAAGTGACTTATTTAAATAAATTCAGAGTTCTGGTACCAAAGGATGAGGAGGCTATAGAAGCTGATCTGAAATAAATTTATTTTAAATGGTTTTGCTTACTTCCTGGTTAGTTTATTTTTCAAATAGAGTAAATCAAAGTGAAAGAGTCTTTAATAACATTTGTCCTTTTGATTATATGATGTCTAGAAGCTTCTTTAGCTAACAGAACATTCTAATAGATTTTAACCTTACTAGGATAAGATCTATATAATCCACACAAGTATTTCTAATCATGTATATACATTAATATGCCCAATCACAACACCTTTAATCTCTGATAAAACTCTGCTTAAACCAAATGTGAAACCAAGTTCAAAGGTATTACTTCCCTTGCATTAAAACACAAGACAACTATAAGGTCCCTTAACTTCCAGATTTTGCCATCTTAGGAAGAGCATCTCCATCCACTTGAGTCTCTGCTGTTAGTAGTCTTAGAAACACGTGGTGCTTCAATCTTCTTTGCCTTTGACATCTCATCAATCACACATCTAACCAATTTATCTCCAAACTCTCCCTCTCTACTCTCATCCTAAGTTTTAATCCCTGTGACTATTGACATAATTCATGTATCCATTCTCTAGCTCTCACTCAACAGCCTAGTTAAGCAGGCTGGAGCAGAGTGCCCAAACTGACTAACCAAGGAGGCATCAAAGCCATAGTTAGGATCAGACTTTGGTCCACCTTTACCCTTCCAGCCTTGTCTTCTGTGTATTACTTTAAACATATTATACATTCCCACCTTCAGCTGCATGGAAATACCATCATAATAAGAACAAGCCAGATGACACTTCAATAGTTTCCACAGTCTGTACTACCCTTGACTGCCTAGAAAATTTCTAGGTATCTTTCAAGATTCAGCTCAACTACTTTTGCATCCCCAAGGTCTTCTCCAACTCGCTGAGGTAAAGAATATTGATGAACGACTCTGTGCCTGCATATATGGACACATTTCTCACAGAACACTTCAATATCACACTGAGCTTATGTTCCACAAGAGAAAAGATCGTACCAGTCCTCTTTAGTTGATTACTAAACCACACCTGGAATGACTTGCATTCACATTTAGTCTGTCTGGGTTTGAATCCTAACTCTACCCTGATGTAACCATGAGCTTTTCACTCATTATTAATAATAGATATCAGAGAGCTGCTGTGAAGATGAAGTGAGAAAATGCACACAAAGCACTTAGCACTATGTCTGGCACACAGGACCCACTCCACCACTTAGGATTTAACACCCTCATCTGTAAAACATTGCTTGACTTGAAGGCCCATGTGATCTCTTCGAGCTCTCACATTATTTGACTCTACGTCCTAATGAGAGTGGAACTGTGTGATGGCGTGAAGTAAATAGCTCTCTGCATACGCTGCAGTGGCAACCACATCAAGTTGTAGCCCTGATTCTAAATCAGATCACTTTAATAAAGTTTATATGTGAGAAAATCCAGTTTAATTTATTAAAACAAAACTCATAAAAGCCTTACATACTTATGACCCTGCTGAAATGTGCTATCTTCCTCAACCTCCATCCCAATACTCATATATACAAATAATTCACTTCCAAAAATATTCTGCAGACATACAACAGACAAACAGAAAAGCATTGGTTACCCATTCCTTAAAATACTGGAAGATCTTCATGGGCTACAAATGTTTAAATTATCCCCCCAAATTCTGGTATTCATCTACGTTCCTCTCAGTTGTCATAATTGCTGCCCCCAGGTTCAGCAGAACACACACACACACACACACACACACACACACACACCCCAGCCTATCAGCTTCTTTCAAATATTGTTTATTTTCTTTCTATCACTATTCTTTCTACAACCACAAATTCTTTAAAAGCTGTAAACTCTTTTCAATTTGATCTTTTATAAGATCTCCTCGGAGCTGGGGGAATAGCTCAGACATAGAGCAGTGTCTAGCATGTACAAGGAAGGTAATAGGTTTAATCCCTATAACGGATGGGGTGCTGGTCCTTTGATAGTAGCTCAGGAAGCTGGAGTGATGGGAGGAAATGAGCTGATCCCTGGTTTGCATGCCAGTCAATGATAGAGTCAGCAAAATAATTTTTCAGAATTTTCTCATAGTAGGCAAATTTTCATTCAAGGGAAACTGTGTTCCAGTCAAAGCTCTTCTTTGCAGATAAAGTTGGTAAAATACTACCATTTTATTCAAAGTAAGGAGTGCTTATTATATGAAAACATCAAAGGTCAAAATCACAAATGGTGCTTTACTCTGGGAACTTAACCCTTCATAATGTCATGGAGTCAAAAAAATTAATTGAACTGAGAATCTAAGTGTCCGATGTTGTTTTTAAAATGCCAAGGTAAACAAGACCTAGTCTTACATTTTAGATAACTTGCAGACTATTGGAAATACAAGCTATGTAATAACAATTATATGCCCTACACTATTACAGGTGAAATCATTAGATGTAGGGAAATGTTTTTTCATAAATCCACATGGACCTAAGCTGAGAACTGAACACATATTGCACATATTACAAAGATTTTTAGAGATCACTCTCTTATTCTGGGGAAAAATAGGTAATATAGTTTCTTAAAGTGAAGAAATTCAGATCCATGTGACCTAATCATAATTTACACTTTTAAAATATTATTTACCCAAATTACCCTCAAGACTCAAAATGTCTCTGAATTCTCACATTTCAGGACTAATAATATATTATCCTAAAGACTACCAGTGGATTTTATATGAAGATGAAGGATTAGGTGGTACACAGTGAATGTGCCTGGGAAAGATCACAATTTTATTGTGGATGTTTTAAAAAAAAAAATGAAGTTATTTTTACAATATAAAACAATTCAATGATTCACTTGTAGACCAAAACAGTTTTGAAGAATAATGCTAACTGAGTAAAATTACAAATCTGGATTACTTTGATTTTAAACACATTAAGGACGTGGAATATAATTAAATATATTCAACTTATTTCCTTGAAACTAAACAACACCCAAAAGATTAATGATGGAATTGTACAAATTATCCTAAGTTCTTTTAAGTTTAAATATCGAACAGAAATATTGATTATTGTTATCACTTGAAAATAATAAAAAAATATAGACATTACTGTTATAGCATCTGATGTGCATTCCTGAGGAATCTCGTGTCAAACAAAATTGCATACTAAAAATCACAGTGTATGAGAAATGTGATCCAAACTATAGAATGAAAGAACCAAAAGAGTTTTTGTTTAAAAGGATAGTCCTAATAAAAATATCAGCACAATTAAGTCTTTACTGACATTTGCACCAAAAAGCCACTGTGGTTTCTTCATGTAGCCCTATATTGCAGGGCTATCCTTCCTCCTTCAAGATGACGTTCCTTGAAGAGACAAGCTTCTAATTCAAGAGCAACTTTATCAAAGTGGAAAATATGACCCAAATGTAGGTGTCTGCATCTGTCCTTTTCCCCTTTAAACATGGAGCAAATACCTTTCATATTCTTTATCTGCACCTCCTTCTTTCCCAGAAGTTTGGTGAAATGAAAAGAGAAGAATGGCAGCTCTCCCAGTCACTAATCCAGCTCTTCCTTACAAAAGGGAGGCATTTTCTAATATTGTCTCTTTTTAAAAAATCACTTCAAAACATTAACATGCTGGGGAAAATAACATATAGACACAAAAAATTCATTTTATGCTGATAATTCCTCATATTATTAACCATGCATAAACAAGTTATCATTAAGAGAACATGCATAATGCCAAATAGGCTGTTGGACTGACTAATGATTTCCAGGAATAAAGAGGTTTTTAAATCTAGAAAGATTCAACAACTTAAAAAAGCTATTCATCATAATAGAAAATTCAAATGACATCTTGCATACAGGATCCTCATTTGAGTGTATTTAATATGCTGAGGCTTACAAAATACTTTAAATGCATGTGGGAAGAAATGGATTTTGACATATTGATCTTTCATATAGCTTAAAAATATGTACACTCTTGAAAGCATGGTTCATGTGAAAAATGTTTGATTTTGGGACTTCAATATGCCATACTAACCTATGAAATGAAGGGTCTATTGCTATCAAAAGGAGACCACAATCCTTAGTGCCTACCTTGACCTAAAAGGGTTGTTGGGGAACTGGGTGTGGTGGGAAACCCCTTTAATCCCAGCTACAAGGAGGTTAAAACAGGAAGATTGCAAGTTCACACACAGCCTGGACAACTTAGGGAGAACCTGTCTCAAAATAAAACTTAAGGGCTGGGGATATAGCTCAATTGGTAGAGTGCTTGCCTCACATGCACAATGCCCTGGGTTCAATCCCCAGCACAATAAATAAATAAATAAACAAATAAATAAATAAATAAATAACTTAAAATATATCCGGGGATATAGTGCTATGGTAGTACTATGGTAGAGTGCTTGCATACCATGTACAAAGTTCTGGATTTGATTCCTAATACTGAAGAAAAAAAAAGGGAAAAAGAGAAAAAGAAGAGGCTGTCAGATATTGCAAATGGGGCAGGCTTGCTGAGTCTATTCTCCTGGAAAGGGGAACCCAAGCAAGATAACTTCCCACTAGTAAGTTCAGTTTAGATACTAATTCTTGGTGGGTTCCCTGTAGAAACCTGGTAATCAGTTTTCAAAGACGCCCCAGATTTTGTCTCACAGGCCACAGAAATAATGGTAAAAACTAACAATCAGGTTCTATTACTTAAAGAAATCAATACAAAGGAATTAAAACTGATAGTCACAACATGAAATGTTACTGTTAAAATGATGGTCTGGGCTTTGGTATTCTTTTTAAATCCCTGGCAAAAAGAAATACCAAAAGGCAAAGCTGAAATTCCCAGTACTACCATAAAAAAAAAAAAAAAAAAAAAGAAAGGAGAGATGATAGAGCAAAATGTCAATAATTATTGAGGTTCATTTACTGGTATATGGTGTGTGTGTGTGTGTGTGTGTGTGTGTGTGTGTATGGGTGTGTGTGTGGTGTTACACTATTCTTTTTATTTTATTTTAATGTGTTGAAAAATTTCTCTCCAGATTGGGCAGGGCTGGAGGTGGGGACCATAAGCAATAACAAGTCTGTTCTGTTAAGCAGAGTGAGTAGTACAGTTATAAATATAAATAAGCAAAATAAAAATAAAATTATTTGGTCATTTATTGAGTTGGCTGGATTATTGTGGTTTATACATTTATTGCTAACATACATATATTCTGAAATCAAGTTCTGAGAAAACATGTGTCTATGTTCAGAGAATTTGATTAAGCTGAAGTGTCATATATTATCTAAGTATTTTCTCAAGTACAAGCAAATACAAAGGATTTGAAATATGTTTAACAAAATAAATGTAACGACTACTGTGTGTACAATGTAGTTATCAAAAGAAAGTCTGAAAGTTTTTATTATAAACATTCATCTTTCAAAGCACTTGGGATTTTTTTTAATTTAGTAAATTCAGTAAAGCATTATCCTAACAGTGTTGGTTTAAAAATGAATAACATTAATTTAATTCTTAGTTACCAGGCAAAGGCAGAAAAGCTAAAACTACACTTATCTCTACTTTTGGTTCATTTCACACAGGCAAACATCCAGTCGTTTTGTGCCAATAATCTAGTTAATCAAGCTTATTATTTCCAATAGATTATTATTATGTAACTCAGTTTTTAAAATATTTTATTGCGATTGGAGAGTGACCCAATTTTCATAGTTTTTGAGCAAATCTGGCATTCTTTAACTTTCTTTTGATGACTACTTTAATGCCCTTATGATTCCCATTAGAAATGTGACAGAAATGTGGTATGGCTGGAATAATAATTTGTTAGTGAATCTTTAACAACAGAAGAGAAAAACAAAATTCATCCCAATTCTAAATAATACATATAGTAGGGCAAGGCCTAATTTTACTCAGTGCGAACACTGACGAGAAGCCAAAAATGGTACAATTTCTTTATCACAAGGTTGCAGACATTGTTACAAACCACCAAGAAAGTCTGTACTAACTATTGACTAGACACACTGTGAGTGATACAGGGGTGACAATCTGAAATGGATCAGGGCCAAGGCTGACTGGGAAATACTGCACCACATACGTCATACATATTTGTTGATTTCAGTTGAATGGTAAGTAGAAATACATTATTTCTGCGGAGAATGTTCTTTTAATTTTCATTCATCAAATGTTCTGAGCACCTGCTCCGTGCCAGGCACTGGTACAAGGACCACAGACTGCACCTCCCAAACAAACTGTTGCTCCAAGTAATTCTTTTTTATCAAGCAACAGTTACCAGAATTGCCTCTTGGGGTGAAGAGGGGGATGGGGAGAGGCAAGGATCAGTGCAAAAGAAAGAGAAGTAATTTGTTGAAAGGGGACTCCTGATGACCCTGGTATACTATTACAAATTGGCAGTTACTAAAATCTAAACATGAGGTATATGAAATGACTTTGCTTCTCTCACTTTAAAAGCCAATAGATGTCACATCTAAGTCTGCATTTAAATTTCTGCCTGGAATGTATGTGGGATTTGGGAGTTGGAGCAAGGTGAATGACTTTTATATTTTCTCTTTTTAAATTTCCTACAGCTTATTAAATGTGACATGCAAACTTATAATCTTCCTTTGGTAACATCCCTGCCTTTCCTACAGCAATCATTCTGATCTTGCCAACAGGATTTTGACTCCAGTGGTGAAACAAGCAGCAGGAGAAAATGAACTCTTAATTGAAAACAAATTTTGGCTTAAACACAGACAGGAAAAGCTAAAGAGATGTACAAAATGTATGCATTTGAGCAAAGGATGTTTCAAAGGGAAAAATTAAGAATGAAGTAGAAGATACTCCTGTGCATTAGGCGTGAATGTCAGTTAGATTTGGATAAAATAAATGTGTATTAATCTGACTTTGCCAGGTTATGTACTTTACACTAGAACAGGGTAACTAGCAGGAACACTGCTTTTTGTAATATTCAAAATTTTAGAAGGAACAGTGAGATATGTAATTTTCATTTCGATTTTATTGATTGCTATGCTTTGAATAAGTGTCCTCCAAAGGCCCAAGTGTGGAAACCCAGCCCTTGGCACTATTAGAAGGAGGAACATTTGAGAGGTGGGGCCTAATGGAAGGAATTTAGGTCACTGGGGCATGTCCTTACAGGGAATATTGAGGCCCAGCCCCTTTCTGTCTCTTTCTTGGTTGCTATGAGCAGGGGAGTGTTCTTGAACCATATGCTTCTGTCGTGATGTTTTGTGCCACCACAGGTCCAAATCAATACAGTCAAGTGACCATGGACTGAAACCATGAGCCAAAACAAACCTTTCCTACTTTTAAGTTGATTATCTCAGATATTTTGTGACAGTAATGGAAACCTAACACAGATAAAGCAAGTGAATTCCAGTAAACTAAGTGATTCAATGTTCTACAATTATTAAGTGACAGACTTGGAGCTCATATTCATATCTTCTGACTCTAAATGCTCTTTCTGCATCACAATGTTGAATTTCATCTCCAGCTCTAACAGGACTACTATTGATAATATTTAGACTAACCATGACACCTATTTTTAAGCACTTACTATGTACTTGGTACGGTGTTAATACTATATCTAATCTATATGCTTTACCTAAGTAAATCATCATGACAATCTGATGAGTTAGATACTAATCCTATGACTACATAAATGAATGAAATGAGGCTTATGGAGTCAAGTATTTTCATGCTAGCCAAAAGAATCCAAGGTCTCTCCACCAGTAAGTTTAAAAATGGAACTTTAGACTTCAATCCTAACTCTCTGATTACAAAGCCTGTGTTCATGACCAGTACCACTGATTCCTAAACTTGCCTGATGAATGCAAACACTTAAGTACTTAGAAAAATACAATTTTATAGGTTTTTTTTCCCCTGCATTCTAATTTAGTAGGTCAGGCATGCAAAAGAAGATGCAAACTTTTTTTTTTTTTTGGAACTGGGGGTTGAACCCAGGGACACTGGACCACTGAGCCACATCCCCCACCCTATTTTGTATTTTATTTAAAGACAGTGTCTCACTGAGTTGTTTAGGGCCTCACTAAGTTGCTGAGGCTGACTTTGAACTTGCAATCCTCCTGCCTCAGCCTCCCAAGTGCTGGGATTACAGGCATGCACCACTGTGCCCAGCAAGAAGATGCAAACTTTTAACAAGCATTTTGGAGAAATATCAGACAAGTAGAGGAAACTACATTGAAGATAGTTTCAATCTCCTTATCTTATCCTCTAGTTAAGGGTTTGATAAGATCTTCCAGTAAAGGGCACAATAAGTATTTAAAGTTTTGTAGGCCAAACATTGCCTGTTGCAAATACTCATCTCTGTTCTTACAGTTTGAAAGTAGTCATAGAATGTAGGTGGTTACGTTTCAATAAAACATTATTTATGGACACTGAAAGCTGAAATTCATAAAATACTTACATGGCATGCAATATTATTTTTTTTCATTTTTCCACTATTAAGAAATGTAAAACCATTCAGATGTCACAATGTATAAAATAAGTGTGCTGGATGTGACCCACAGTCTGTTTTCACCCATACCTGTTTCAGCCTTCTGGAATGCCTCCTCATAGAGGTTTGTTCCAGCTGGAACAGCAGTTGATAGAAAATGTTTTTATACAGTTTATCCCTACTAACATTTCTATTTCTTACATATCTTTCTTTTGTTTTGTTTTGTTTTGTTCTTTTCCTTCTTCTTCCTTATTTTGTTTTTTCTATCTCCTGTCTTTCTAACCTGATGTCTGGAAGCTGTCTTGTTTTAAATTCAAAAATACAAGAGTATTTTAACAGTTCTGTAAATAGTACCACAAAGTCATGGGGGTGGAGACATTAATAAACACACACAAATTAATTAAAAATAAATGTATTATAAAGAATAAGGAACTCTTTACAAATATTTAAGCCTTATCCACAGGATGACTAGATTTTATCATTTTGGTGGGTCATTAGCAACAAGCATTAAGCTTAAGAATCGCAACAGAGGAACCTTTGGCAGGCAACCATCTAAGTTCATGACATTTGGATTGGCTGTGTATCTCTGGACATCAGGGAATCTTTGACTCATAGCTTTAATTGATGTATAATCACATTCCTTTGGCTTTCCACTTCACTGAATCCTTTTCAACTAAGGTACTTCTATAATGCTTTCTCTTCCCCAAAGCTTCTTGTGATCCTAATTGAAAACAAATAATTTTAAAATATGTCAATAACTATGTATTTAGTACTCTTTAGTTTACCACTTGTTTTTCCTAGTTCATTTCACTACTTTCTAAGAGACATACATTTTATTTAAGAAGAAATGTTTTTTTCAGTTTTTAATTATACATTAAAGAGAAAGACAGACACATGAGTATGTTCCAAGACCATGCTATGATTTTGTAAGTAAAAGAGAGTTTGCTATTTGATTAGAGATTCTTACAAACTCTCATGGCTGGGAGATATCTAAGAATTATCTAATTCAACTTCTCCATTTTATACTTGACTCTAAATCTTTCTCAGGGGAATACTCAACAATTTCTTAAATGCCTTCAGTGACAGGGAACTCAGTAATTATAATAGCAGTTTTATTATCTTATCCAGTACTGTTAGTTCTTTCTTCCTTATTTTAAACTGGAACTTCCACCTTGTAACTTTCATTCAGTTGCTCCTTGGGCACAAAAATTTCAAATATAATGATGTAGTAACAATGTATTAAAAAATGCTTATGATACATGTATATGATTCTATATGCTATGTTTAAACATAAAGTCTGTTAGTCAAACTTTTTTTAAAGCCAATGATTTTGTCTAGTTCTACCTCATGTGAGTGCTTTGGTTTCAGAATTGCCTAAATTATATATATATATATAGAGAGAGAGAGAGAGAAAGAGAGAGAGATGAGGAGAGATCTGGTATGAGTCACAATGAGCCCAGGAAAAAGTCATTTGATAAAGAGGCAACTTTATTCTTGTCTTGCTTAGAACTTTAGTATCTAATGCCTCATCTCAGGTGTGTGGATTTTTCCTAAACATCCAAGTCAAAGTAGAGTAGAGGTTGAACTTGGAATTCCATGAAAAAATTGTTCACCTCACCCAAAAGGGCATAGTAAACTGAAAAAGGAAAGTTCCAAAACATTTTCCTCTAATCCCACTAGGAATGTAGGTTTAGTAGACTAAACAGCCAGGACAATGCCAATTTGTGATACCACTGGCTGACTAACTGCTTGGGTACAGAAATAAAAGAAACTCTAGCAGGTAGGACAATGATCTAGGAGATGAGCATCTTGGTGCAGAATCTGGAAGTAGTCAAAGGCCATCTCTTAGTGAAAAATAAAATGTGTACCCTGGAAATATTTTCTGTTTCTCAGTTTCCTTCCATGCAAATGGCAATAATAACAGCAACTACTGTACCAGGTGGTTGTGAAGGTTGAATGAGTTGATACTTGCAAAGTTCTTAGAACAGTGCTTGACACAGATTGTATAAAGTGAACAAATATTCCTTATTACCAATTTAATATATGTACACCTGAATATTTACCAAAATATAAGTCAATTGTCAACTTCTTGTTTGTTGCAAACTGTGAGCATTTCAAAGTCAGGAGACTTGTCTTAAATACTGGTTTATTTATTGTGTCCTTAGAAGTATACCCAGAGCTTAAAACATACCATGGGCCTTCAGTAATGTTTATGAAAGGAATAGACCAAGGTATGTTGCCTTTTCATAGCTTGCTCTTTAGATAATTGGAAGTTTTATAAATTCTTTGATAGGTCAAAGATATGATGGACAATTTGGGATTTCATAATAAATCTAGTAAGCTATGATCAAAAGCTTTATTTTAATCACTAAGATTAATATACCAAACCATATAAACAGCCTGTTAAAATCTCCCCTTGACTACCTAAATTAAAAGATTCACATTAAAACTTGCAAATAGGACAATAAGCAGCAGTGAGTGAGTCCAGAAACTGACATGCTGTTATGATCCTGCAAAGGCA
Organism: Glaucomys volans; assembly: GCA_020662805.1. Classification (NCBI taxonomy): domain Eukaryota; kingdom Metazoa; phylum Chordata; class Mammalia; order Rodentia; family Sciuridae; genus Glaucomys; species Glaucomys volans. The sequence goes on from JAJEJO010000837.1 coordinate 548,634, forward strand.
ATTGCTTTCAATTAATTAATCTCCAGGACTATTTCTTCAATAATTTGCATAATAATTTTAAACTTTATTTTTATCTTGGGCAGTTAAACAGAACATTTTAGAAATGCACCTAAACCTGATCCTAGCCAGGGACTGACAATGAAGCTCAATTCACCAGACAACACAAATATATGCAAGAGAATGCAAACACAGTAGTCTTGGGGAATGCTACCCTCACATCCTGATGGTTACATCATTATTTTTTCCCCATATACCTCATTGCTAGATTTAAAAACATGACCTGGTTTGAGTTATGGATGAATTTGTGTCAGCAGTATCTAAGTTAATAAGAAGGCTTTCTTTGCTCATTTTGCAAAATTCTTTGAATATGTTAAATCCAAGCCTGGAATGTAAATGAAGAAATGTTAAGTCGTTTGCCATTTACACGGCCAGGAATTCAGGAGATTTAATAGGGGCCAGGGAGTTCTCAGAAATGCTTAATTTGTATTCAGAGTGTTGGTGGTTTGGCTAACGAGATGGGCAGGCTTAGCCCAAGTTTACTTGTAGGCAAACTGAGGAATTCTCTGGTGGAAAACTCACTTCGAGGGCAAATATACAAATAATATACTCTAGTATCAAAATCTTAGTTACCAATGAAAAGGAGAAATGCTGATAGCTTGATCTACATCATGCACATGACCTAGATAAAAAAAAAATTGAGCTGAAAGTAACCAAATTAAAGCCAATAGTTACTCCAAAATGGTATTTGTGAGACTTGGAACATATTTGTTGTTTCAAAGACCAGATGATAAATTGTGACATACTTCTTCTCATTTACCATGGATCTCAGAACACCTTTTATGCAGTGAGGCCTACATGGAGAGTCTCCAGGGATCCCAGGAGACACAGACCTAGAAGTCATGTTCATACTGATGATGACCTGCTGCCTCTTACAAGTACACTGGGCAAACAACATCAACTAGCAAATCTAAAAAGACACCTTCTGATATGAGAAGAAGATGCAGCAGCAAAATATGGGTATTTATATAAGGAGGACTTCATTTATATCTGCATGCAAATAGGATCTCGTTATTTGGGGGCTGAACAAGGGACATCATAACAACTATTTTATCAAACCTAGAATTCTGGAAGCAAAACGTTCTCAACAATCAGCCTGCTCCTCACCTAGTCCATCTTATTTCTCTGACTCCTAATATACCTTAGTTTCTGAACGACAACTCGCCTTACCATCACTGTACATATGCTTTGAGCATTTATGGCTTATCTTACTATTTCCTTCGCATCTATAATGCTCTACTGTTCTGTTCTACCAATAAAACAAAATCTATTATTTACAGCTCTTCTCCACTAGGTTTATTCCTTTCATTAAACCTCCTCTCACAATTCTAAGCCTTAAAAATGCAAACTCCCCTCTTTTGCTTCTTGCCTCTATCAGATAACATATGCATTATTTTACACTATGTGCTAAGTGTTTCTAATGTATTTATATGGATTCCCCAATTAAAGTATGGGCTTCACGAAGGTAGGATTTAAGTCTTAGATGCAAGTATGGTCATGCTCAGTACAGTATGGTCATGCTCAGTACAGTATGGTCATGCTCAGTACAGTATGCAATATAGAGAATTGAACTTACAGAAAACAAAGAAACTTAAAAACCATGCAATTGATACATAAATGATCTATTCAAGTACAAGCATTATTATATATCAACATAACGTCTTTCATGAAACAATACCAAAACACTTATCACCTTCAGTATATCCTTAGTATTTTCTATCTCCCCACCTTTTCTGGTAAGAATTCAGTACAACACTTTCATTAAGTTCATTAATGGGCCGTGATTTAACACTTTAAAAATTGGGGGATATAAACAGTATATCTTTTTAAAAACTAAAATTTTTAAAAATTGGTATGTAAAGCCATGTTCATATCCTCAAAGTCAAACCTATGAAGAAACTGTCCTCCACATGGCAATGAAATAGTCTCACTATATGAACCTTCCAAAATACATTTTATGAATCACAGTAAGCTAGCGCTTGGTTAAACCTATAATTTAAATAATTTAAAAAATTTTAGAAATTTTAAAATGTTTCTTTTTATCAAAAATATGTAGGAATAAATACATAAACAATAAACAATGAATACCATTTATATAAAAGCAATAAATAAATAAACAATAAATGCCATTTATATAAAAGCAGTAATACGTATAATAGACCAAGGAATAAAATTTAGCAAATACACATAAATCCTTTTAAGAAAATTGAAAATTTATTAATGATCTAAAAAAGGTAGAGTTATAGCATATTTGTTCATGCAAACACTCAATATCCTAAAGACCTTAAATCATAACATATTAATCTAAAAAATTAACCTAGAAATCCATTAAGTTTCAAACAAAGATTACAAGTGGACTTGCCTGGGTGTTTAGGAAGAGGGTAATTGACAAGCTGATTGTAAACTTCATATGGAAAGCAAAGGACCAAGAAGAGTCAAGGCAATGTTGAAAAACAATAAGGAGATGGGGGCTTGCCTACTTAATATAAAGTGATAATAACTGAGAACATGATATTCACCTGTATATTTCCATATTGACAAACATAGATTAAAGGAAAAAGAGGTTCTAGAAATAGATTGTACTGTACAGATACATAATATATCACAGATGGCCGTGGATATTAATGGAGTGAAATAGATTAAATAGTACTTACTACAAAAACAGAATGTTAATAGAAGGGGGAAAAGGTTTACATTTACATTATTTATCTATCTATCTAGTTGTCTATCTTTCTGTTTGAGTCAGCATTTTCACCACTGTGCCTAAAGGACTCAATCAGAACAACTGTAGAAGAGGAAAAGTTTATTTGGGTGTTCATGGTTTCAGAGATATCAATCCATAAACAGCAGGCTCCATTCCTCAGGGATTGAGGTGGGACAGAACATCATGGCAGAAGACTATGGCAGAGGGAAGCAACTCTCATGATGTTAGGAGGCAGAAAGAAACTCCACTCTCCAGATACAAAATATGTACCCTATAGCCACATCCCCAAAGAAACACTTCCTCCAGCCACACCCACCTACCTCCAGTTACCACTCAGGTAATTCCATCAGGGATTAATTCACTGATTAGATTAAAGTTATGACCCAATTATTTCTCCTCCAAACCTTTTTGCATTGCCTCACACATGAGCTTTTGGGGGATACCTCACATCCAAACCATAATACTTTCCAAGTGAATTAAAGACCTAAATGAAGAGGCAAAGTTCTTAAATTTTAGAAGAAAATATTATTGTAAGTGTATGATAGAGAAGGATTGCTTTAAAGTGTTTTTAAAAGATAAAATAGGGCTGGGGGTAGCTTAGTGGTAAAGTGCTTGTCTTGCACATGTGGGGAACTGGGTTCTATCCTCAACAACACATAAAAATAAAATAAGTAAAATGAAGGTGTCCATCTACAACTAAAATTAAAAACAAAACAAAACAATCAACGAAGAATAAAACGAGAAAATAATAAGTATGCTTCATTCAAATTAGGGCATGTTTGCAGAGATAAGTGAGATCATTTAATAGTAGTAGGAAGATAAGGTATAGATGAAGAGATTATTTGCAATGCTGGTTATTTATAATAACTAGGAAAAAGTTCATGACTAAAATACAAAATTAAGTCTTAAAGATCAGGAAGAATAAAGCAAATAATAATATAGTTAAATGATAAGCAGTTCTGGACGTTTATAAAACAGGAAGTCTAAAGACCAATAAACATGAAAATATACATCAAGATCACTAATAATCATAGAAAATAAAATTTAATATTAAAGTAGTTGTAAAGGACGCCATTACAATGCAATATGAAATACTGCAGAAGTCCATCTTTTGCAAGTAAGAAAAAAAGAGGTAAAATTTAGGATACATATGTGTGCAAATGAACCTAGTTAGCATATCAACCAAATTTGGGTTAGATCTGGATTCAATCAAAACAATCATAAAGAGAATTCTCTGAGACACTGGTGGAAATTTGGCCCATTAACTTACATTTAATAACATTAAAGAATTGTTCATAATTTTTGATGCAAGTAATTGTAACAATAGCTATGATTTTAAAAATTCCTGTTTTATACACACACACACACACACACACACACACATACACACACGCACACAGACACTCAAGCATTCACTGGAAAACAATGATTTGGTGTCTGTCATTCTGTCATGTGTTTCAGCTCAGTTCTAGGGTAGTGGAAGAAGTGTGATGAAAAAGTAAACAAAACTGTCCAAGTGTTCATTGTGGTTGAAATGGAATAATGGGTAAATATATATTTATTCTTACTTTGGCTTATATTTGAAGCTTAACATCAAAAAAGTAACAATAATGTTTATAAACTTGTGTTTTTAAGTACGTGTGATAAAAATATAGATAAATGCATGTGGACTTTGAATTCAGTGTAGGATGGACTACGGTGACCAAGCCAGGATACTGAATATGGAACTGATACTGAATATGGAATATGGAACCCACTGAGGCTTCAATTTCATTTATACAATTGTATTTCTTATGCCACATGGTTGCTATATAAGTACCCAGAACACTATTCTTTATTGTCCTTTACATTTTCAAACATTTTGTATTTTTAAAAGAAAGAATAAGAAAACACAAAGGGAAAAAGAAAATAAATCTCTATACCACATATGTAAGCTATTTAAAACATTTCCTTGACTCTAAATGCTCTGTTTTTCATTTACTGCCTCTGAAATTATGATGTTCCTTATAGTTGATGATGCCTGAATCTCAACGAAATAGAGTCCTCTTTCTGTGCATAGTAAGTGATGAATAGAATAGACAGTCACTGCAATAGGCAAGTTAATACGTTTTTACCTAGCTTTGATTGCTTCCCCCAAACGTGGAAATTGATAAGTAAAATCTCTCTGAACTCAGTTTTATCATATGGATAATGAATAACAATACCTACTATGATCTAGGGGGAACTTTCCCTCTAAAGAATAAATTACTAGGGCTGGGATTGTGGCTCAATGGCAGAGTGTTTGCCTAGCATGTGTGAGGCACTGGGTTTGATTCTCAGCACTGCATGTAAATAAATAAAATAAAGGTTCATGGACAACTAAAAAAAATTTAAAAAAGAATAAATTACTCTTTCTAGGACAGAAAATAGATAGGGTCTTTAGTGGGAGAAAAAAGAGGGAAAGGGGAGAATCTTGAGGGACATGATAAAATGCAAAAATTAAAGAAAAAGTAGCTTTGAGGTCCCAATAAGTCTTTTTCCCACTGCTCAGAAACAGAATGTCATGGCCAGACCTGTATGTCTGAATGAGAGAAGATCTACATGTCTGAATGACTCTGAGATACTATAATATCTGGGACTCCATTAGCTTTTGTGGAAGATAACCTTGGCAAATGCTAAATGAACGGTTGTACCCATCCTTTCTCAAACAGTGAAAAACTAGCATGGAAGAGGCAGATATTTAAATGTGTACCAGTGGCAACAACCATAAACAGAGATCTAGTCTCAATTCCATGTTCTAAAATTGCATCAACAAGATCATCTCATCATCATAAAAGAGTTGTTCAGGAGCAGGGAAGATGGACCCTGAGAGGAAAGTCCATGTCCTAGGGATATTGTATGTTTATCAGTAGAGGGCTCACCTCCCAAATAAGAGAAGGGCTTTCCTGAAATAAACAAGAGGAAGAACTCAAACTGTTTAAAAAGATGGAAATAAGTTTATTTATTTATTTGAGAACAACAGAAAAGTGAATATTGGTTAGAGTTATCTTGCATGCAAGGAATAAGAAAAGTTGTGGGAAACACAGTTGAGCAAAAGACAACAGGGAGTGACCAGCTATTTATTTCTTTAAAAGACGGGAAGTATAGACCACCAAAAGTTTTGTTAATTTTAATTTAAAATGAAGCAAATCATGTATATGAAAGTTTCTCACTTACTGGATGTATTAGGTTTCCATCACTATAACAAAAAAACCTGAACTTAACTTATAAAAAGGAAAGGTTTATGCTGGTTCACATTTGTGGAGGTTCAGGTCCATGATCCATTGATTGTATTACTTTGGACTTGTAGCAAGGTAGCAAATCATGGTGGGAGCACATAGTGGAGCAAAATTGCTAACCTCGTCAGCCAAGAAGCTAAAGGAAATGAAGAAAGGGCCAGCGTGCCACAACCCCCTCTGAGGGCATGCCCCCCAAGGACTTAAAGACCTCCGAGGTCCCAAATCATAAAGGCTCCACCTCTACCCAATAGTTCTCCCTTGGTACTAAACCTTTAATGGGTGGACTTTGGGGGGACGCTTACCCAAACCATAGCACTAGATTCTTTAATTTTTCTGAAAACCTGAATTTTTATTAATGTTTAAGTCCTTGTCTACATTTTATCAATCTCTACCCTTAGGAATATCTAAGAATATGTAAATAAACTAACTCGGTCATCAGCATAACTTCTCATAGATCTCCACACTTTAGTAGATTGGAGAGGAAATGCATGATTTTTCATTCATTTAATACTTTTGCCTTTATCAAATAAAATGCTATTCCATGGTCATGCAACATATCTAAGGATCCTTCCCTACAAACTACTTACTGGAAGTCTATAAACACAGAGAAAACATATGACAGTTATAACCAACTAGCAATGTCTCTCAAAACCAAACATAATAGCCTTAATTTCTTAGTAAGAAATGATGAACTCACTGATGAAGAAGGAAGGTAGGATGGGTCTCAGAGTCTGCTTTTGACTATCATATGTATTAAATGTAGGCTTTACTCCTTTTTATCATTTGGAGATTGTGTGTATCCATGTTCATTCAAGCTTGTAATGAATTGTATTTATTATTTAAAAATTAATGATGGCTCTAATATTAACAAAAGCAAACAAGAACCAGTATCAATCACAACAGGAAGAAAGATTTACAAGGATGGTCCAACCCCTACCCCTACACACTTTCCCTATCAGTATCCTCTTTAAAAACAATAAGGATGATAAAATAATATGAATAATATGTTTCATTTAATCCTCCCCAAATCTCATAAAAGTCCTCTGCAGTGCATACAATTATATTATCCCTATTGTCCTTGATGATGCACTGAAACTTAGAGGGGTGAGTAATGGGGTGAAGTCACATATCTAGAAGGGAAGCAGCACAACCGGGTACTCTGACTCCAGAGAAGTGCTATGACCCTTAAAGTCATATGGTACTTGGAGGACATCACACGATCACATGGCTTGTCAGTGGACAGAAAGGTAAGAAAGAAAGATATGAGGTGAAAATGCCCTTGTGCCTTAGAATCATAAAATTTAAAATGAAAGGATATTTTAAAATGTAGATTCTGGTCACTTAAAAGAAAGGGAATGATATTAATACCCTCCTAAAGAAGATGTGATATTTTTATCCCTTACTTTAAACCACATATAAATTTAAGAAAAGATTATTTGATGGTTCCCTGCACCTTGGCAAACATAGTCTGGAAATTAGGCATTTTATTATTCCTGGGTGGAGGCTATCCTTAGCATGCTGACCAGAAGTCTCTATTTGAGTTAATATAAAAAGGAAAACACAGCATAATTTTTAAAGAAATTAGATAAACTACAATAAAATTAAGCAGTAAATAAATAGGCAGTTCACAGAGTCTTTGAGTACAGATGGCATGTACAACTCTCGGATTAGATTTCGGAAGTCAGGCTGCATCAAAAAGAATTCAGGCTAACCAAAGACGCAATTCGTACTCTTCTGCCAAGATTTACAAACCATGGCCTGTTTCAATATGCTCTCTCTGAGAACACGTAATAGCTGAAAGACCATGGAAACATTAAATCAGGTTAACCATTCAAGACAGGCTAAAACTAGGGAGAGAGAGTCAGGGGGATGTTAATCTAGTTTTTATTTAATAGATTTATTTTATGCCTGTCCTCCTAAGAGCTCATGGTGACATGGAATATGACCACAATGAAATTATATGAAATACACAATTCTCCATGCTTGCATTTAAAGTATTTTAGATTTGCAAATGAGGGCCTATTAAGTGGCTTAGAAATTTAGAAATGATATTATGAACTTTATATCCTTCACTTAGCCAGTGCTGAGAGTACCTCATCTTTCTGTAATTTCCTTGAAATTAAAAATTTTTCTAACTCTAGTCTGAGAAGTTAAATTTTAAGAGAAGGTATTCCTGCTAACTGAACAGCAGAATAATTCTATCTGAATTATGGAAATCTCCTCCACAGATCTCTCATACTTCCTCCTTTGACTCTTAACTCCCCAGAGAAAGCCTAAAAACAAAACAAGAGCTCTCATCTAAAGAGTCTGTAAGGATTCAGGCAAAATGGGTTGTTTCTCATCTGAACTTCAGAGGTTTTTACATTAGAAATCTGCACCTCACATACATTTAGAAGGTCTTTTAAGAATTTTGGATTCATTTTACCATTTCATTTGATTCTGCCTATGTTTACACTAGCCAGAAAAATTAAGCCAGCATTACAACAATTAGCTTTGGCTTAGAGAAAAAGCTACAATTCTAACAGTATTTTTTTTTCTTTTTTCATGGCAAATAAAAGTATCAAAGATGTAAGATGCATGAAGAAGATTTCTCACAAGTACTGCATACACATTTCTTAGAATCTAGTATTTTGTCCACATAGATCAGTTCACTATGCCTAGGTACAAATCTAGTTATTCCCTTGTGGAAAATTTAAGGGCACTGTTACTTTTCAAAAAATAAAATGATCAGACATAGCTTTGTTTGTCGATGTTATGGTTTAAATCTGAAATGTCCCCCAAAAGCAAATGTATTAAGCCATGAAGCAATGTCCAGAGGTGGGACTTTTAAGAAAGAAATGGATCATGAGGGTTCTAACCTCATAGGGGATTAATCCATTTGATGGATTAATAATTGAATGGACTACTGGGAGGTGGGACCTAATTGGAGGAAGCAGGTCACTCTCTGTGGGTAAACCCCGAAAGGGTCTATCTTTGCCAGGCGCTCTCCCTCCCTCCTTTCTGACTTCCATGAGCTAGAAGTGTACCTCTGCTCCATCTTTCCACTATGATGTTCTGCCTTGACCTAATTTCAATCACTTGTAGAATGGCTATGTATCAAAGCAAAGTTATATATCTTGGGAATCCAGGCATAAATGACTGTTCCTGGCCTTAAGGACATTATTATCAGGTGCAAAAAATGCAAATAAAATTAAGGATTTATAATACAATGTAGTAAATGCTATGACAGAAGGTGTAAACCATTTGAATAATATAGGGAAAGAGGCACCTAACTACCAACTCAGGCAAAGATGGACAGGAGGGATCAGTTATGTGAGATTCTGACAAGGTTGAATAAACAGAGCTTAAGTTCAAAGATTTAAAACAAAACAAAACAAAACAAAACAAAACAAAAAACACCAAGGAAGATCCAGTTTCTACCTGGGCCAGATAGTACTAGTCACTAAGAAGGAAAGAGACAAAAGAGGTTTGAAGAAGGTGATGAGTTCAGCCTTGAGTAGGTTGAGTTTGATGATTAAATATACAGCAGGCAATTAATGCATGCATCGTACAGAATAATAAATGAGCAGGTAACATAGATTTTAGAGTCATTTGCATATGCATATTAATGTAACAAAATTACTTCTCCGATGCTGAGTACTTAGCTGTGGTGAATACCTATGCTGAAGGGAAGACTGGAAGACTCACAACTTGTGAAAGAAACAAAGTAACAGTCAGTGGGCCTAGAAAAGCCTAGAAAAGTGTGAAGCTATGAAAGAAAAAAGTAAGTCTTAAGGAGGGAATGGTCAGTAGTATTCACCCAAAGAGAGATTAAGAAGGGACAATAGGGGCTGGGGTTGTGGCTCAGTGGTAGAGCACTTGCCTAGCATGTGTGAGGCACTGGGTTCGATTCTCAGCACCACACACAAATAAGTAAATAAAGTTTCATGAACAACTGATAAAAACATTTAAAAAATAAGGGACAATAGGATTTGGTAACTAAGAATTCTTTTGTGAGGAGTGACATGAGTTTAGAGTAGCAAAAACATGTGCCAGGTTGTATGAAATAAGAAGGGAAAGTAACTTTGCTGTTTATCTGTGTTCCAAGACTAAATTATTTTTATATTTGAATCTACCCTATCTCAAGTTCTCCATAGGTTATAGTGCTTCCCCTCTATATTTCATAACCATGTACGAATCAAGCAAATGATACTTAAGTTCAAGTAATTCAAATGTTTCCCAGTTCTCTAAGATTTAGAACCTGACATCTTCTACTCCCCAAAGCAGGGGGGATCTTCCAGTCAGCATTCAAGGTGAATGTTGGGAATCCTCAAAGCAAAGATATCCAGGGAAGTACCTCACCTGGCTCCCTCAACAACCTTGTCTGGAATATCCTCCTTAGATTGGAAGCAGACAAGAAGATTCTTCTAAATCCCTAACTCATAGCTCTGTTCAAAACTCTATCCTCTGTTTTTTCCTCTATCCTGGTTGATTGATTACCTTGTCACTTGATACCTGATTAAAATCCATATAATGAAGAACTGCTGAACTCTACTCAATTTCTCTATGACAAAGTATATAGCTCAGAATTACCGACTGTGAGTTCTGCCTTTGGGTACATGCTCTAATAATGCTGAAGTAATCGGGGATAACTTAATGTAGTTGTACTTATCACCAATCAGAAAAGCTAGTCTTTCACTACTCCAGAGGTCACTGAGAGAAGGTACAGGAAACAGATAAACCTTTGTCCCTACTGTGGGGATACAGGAAAAAGAGATCAAAAGGAACCTACTTCAGCCTTTGTCCTTAAGAAATCACAATAAAGACAACCTCCATCCTGACCTACACTGAACATGTACCCTGAGTGAGAAATGAACTTCAGCTGTTATTTTTTTAGGATTGTTACTGTAGCACCACTTAATTCATTTTAACTAAGGCAAGATGATTGGTCATTCTCAATAGATTTCAAAAGTGTGAAGATAACACTGAAGAAAGACTTTCTGTAATAGAATTTTCAGTTGTTCCATAATGCACACTGCGCTTTGGCTGGCACAATCCAAAATACAACGAGAAAAGCAAGTGTGTGTTTGTGTGTGTGTGTGTGTGTGTGACCATGAACAACACCCAAGGGGTATGTTTTCTCTTTTCCCATGATTACTCTGCCTTACTTATCTGATTTGTTGTTCTGAATTTCAGACCTGGATGATTGCCTTCTGAATCATATCGGCAAAGCTTTTCTCTCTCTTTCTATTGCTGTACCCAGCTACAAAGCATTTGCAGCCAGTTCCTTGGTACCTTTAACTTGTGTGTTAAAAATTCTGTTCACTCTGCGCTGGGGATATAGCTCAGTTGGTAGAATGCTTGCCTCATAAGCCTAAGACCTTGAGTTCAACCCCCAGCACCGCCAAAAAAAAGAGAGAGGAAAAAAAAAATCTGTTCATTGGAAACATTTGTAACCCTTTACTAACAAAACTCCAAACAGTGTTCCTGAACTATGTTTATGGAGGATTATATAACTGTTAGCTATGTGTGCCTCCTGCCATTGCTGAAATTCGCATTTAGAAGTTGTGATTCTGGAGCCAGGAGTGGTAGCACATGTTTGCAATCCCAGTGACTAGAGAAACTGAAGCAGGAGGACTGCAAGTTCAAGGACAGTCTCAGCAACCTAACAAGACACTGTCTTAAAGTAAAAAATAAAGAGGACTAGGGATATAGCACAGTGGTGAAACACCCCTGGGTTCAAGCCCTGTACCAAATTAATAAAAAAAAAAAAAAAAAAAGAAAAGGAAAGAAAAGGAAAAAAGAAAAAACATGATTCTGGCTATTCTCCTCTTTACTGCTACACTGATGGCAATATAAAATGTTCTTCCTATTACTCTTAAAGCAGATGAACATAATTAAACTGCTAAAAGCTTATGCCAAATATGTTCTGATTACTTAATCCTCATGACAACCTATGACATCAGAACTATCATTATCTACTAGAGAAAACCAAAGGCACAAAAGATTTATTTCCTTTAACTCACACAATATTTTTTTAAACAAAAATTTCAACTAGAATTTAAGAACAAGAATTAAGAGAGTCTAATTTTACATGAAAATCTGGATGTTTTTCAATTTAACAAAATCAAAACAAGTGCTGTGCTACCCATTCATTCATTCCTCTTCAGCAACAACTGTCAGAGCAGTGGAGAAGCTGCCCAACTCAAACTGGGCATGTGCTCTCCATCCCATCACATTTCCTACCTTACAAGCTAAAACTGTTTACCCTCATTGGTGTCTCTCTTTGCTCCCCTCCTCAGTAAAATGTGAAGCTCTGGAACAACGTAAGATAGGACTGTATTAGGTTGCACTTTCTAACCCTGGCATTTTACCTTGCATCTGTGCTTTAGGAATATGACCATCACACACTGGAGTTAGTAACAAAACTTTAGGATAATATCTATTGGTCTACACTAGAAATTTTAAAAAAACAAAAACAAAAAACAAAACAAACAAAAAAACCCCCCAAGTAGTCCAGATACAATTTCTGACAAGAATATCAAACTTACTGAAAACACTTAAGGGACTGCTTATAAAAGAAATAAGATTTTTTTTTATCTCTCCCTTTGCTTCTGAGACAACTCCGACCTTACTTCCTTTACCAGCACAAAAGCAGCAGCAGCATGGAGTTCATTTTCAGTTCATTGGCAGCAGTCAATAAAGATACTTGGAAGTTTTCTACTGAAAAATAAATTGTAAAGTAATAAAGAGGTTTCACCAGAGGCAACCTTTCTCAAACACCTGCATTACCACCCTTCCAGCTGCCTCGGTTGGAGTTGGGGTGAAGCTTGGTGGTAGAGTACATGCTTGGCATGCATGAGACACTGGGTTTAATACCCAGCACCCAAACAAGCAAACAAAACCAACCAACAACAACATACTGCCTTGGCCACATGGCCTACCACAGTCCCCACCTGGGATAGAAAGGGCACAACTAAGCCCCACGTTTGGTCCCACGTAAACCCTCCACCTGACCAAGCCGAGGGGAAGGCAGTTGTAATAGTCAGGGTTCTCTAGAGGAACAGAATCAATAGGGAGTATGATTATAAAAGGGGACTTATTAGATTGCCTTACACGACCAGAAGCTGGATAGTCCACAATGGCCATCTGCAGCTGGAGAGCTAGAGGAACCAGCAGCTGCACAGTCCAGGACGCAGAAGCCCCAAAACAAGAAAGATCAACAGTGCCACCCTAGTCGCAGACCAAGGGTTCTGGAAACTCACTGGAGAATCACTGGCAGAATCCCCTTTGGAGGAGTGAAGAAGGGAGAGTCTGATATCCTCAGAGGATCCAAGCAGCAATCAAGAACCAGATCAAGAAGAGCAGATCTTGCACCGGCATCTGCTTCCTTGATCTTCCAGCTTTTATTCCATCCTACTGGGCAGTGCCTCCCACTCTTGCGGAGGGGCTCCACTTCTGATCCTACCCCATATTCCAATCATTCCTAGATAGGCCCTCATTGATACACCCAGAAGTCTCTTAATCATCAGCATCTCTTAATCCAATCAGGTTGACAATTCAAATTAACCAATACAGGGGTATAGAAAAAACTAAAGCTTGGTCTTAGGTTCTGTGAAAGATCCAGATTCAAATCTTCCTGTTATCTTCTTAGGTGGGTATCCTTGGACAAGTTTCATCATCTGTAAAATGGGCTTAATATCATATGTCACATAGTTGTCTAAGGATTCAATAAAGAATCTAAATATAGCCCTTGATATCTGACCCATAATGAATATGTAATAAATGGTATTGTTATCACTAAAACATATGGGGATAATATTGAGCTACTTTTTCAAATAATGCTTTCATTTTTCTTAGGATAGCATACTATTTTCAAAGTTTTGGACTTATAAAAAATGAAATGTGTTAAACATCAAAATGTGTTAAAGAGGGCTGGGGTGGAGTGCTTGCCCAGCACATGTGAGGTATTAGGTTTGATCCTCAGCACCACATAAAAATAAATAAAATAAAAGTATTGTGTCCATCTACAACTAAATTCTTTTAAATGTGTTAAAGAATGTCCATTGCTCAACTAGAAAAACTATCAGCACTTAAACCAGTTCAAGAAAAGAAAATTCTATGGAATATTTTAATGAGAAAATTTCAGAGGTAAGGAATGAAACCAAATGTTTACAAATGAATGTTATAATAATGTGTGTTACATGCTAATGTTGCATTAACAAAAATTATCCTTCATAATGAAAAGGACTCAGGCTAAATTTCTGCATTACTCAGTAAAGAAAATAGCTTTCTACAGACAAATACTGAAAATAATACTTGGTTTTTCAAATATATCAGCTATTTTTAGTGATAATATTTTTCTTTTTATAATACAAAGATTTATAATACAAAGTTTCTTTTTATAATACAAAGTTTATAATACAAATAATGGACTATTTGTATTATAAACAGGCAAGAGATGATCCCATAAATACTTGTGTAAGGAAAAATTCTAGCAGTGCCTTTTATGAATTTGAATTTGATTATTTTCACTACATTTTTTCTCACAAACATTTAATATGGCTGGTCATTTATGAAAGTATTGTGCAAAATATATTCCTTGAATCCTTCTAAATCTATATTTTCTATTGAACTATGCCTGCCCTAATACAACCGAAAGGTTTTCCTTTCCTATAGGAACTCTATTATTCACATAATGGAAATACATTTGTTTGAGTGTAGTTTCATTAGCTTGTACCATGGAAGTTTTTATGTATTTATCACATCATATCTCATTTATGACATAAAGAGGTTGGTCTGGCTCCTCTTCAGGATCCCTCCCATCTCTAACATTTATTTTCATCCTATGACTCCTATTTCAGTGGTTATTGCTTATGAAATGTTGAATTGATCCCTACATCATTTTTCAAGCAATAAAAGATCATTTAATAATAGGTGTAATCCAAGACAATTATTTCTATGTCAGACAGATGTCTAAGAGACACCAAGACTGAATATTCAGTTTCATAATAAAACATTAAAGAAGTAATAGCTAGCTCACCAAGACTCAGCTGGAGATGGAGGAAAAACAACTCCAATATACTGTTAACTCTTATGAAGGCTGGCAACTTAGAATATTTTTAGAACCATATCAACAACTTGGGGGCAGCATAGGGTCATCAACTTTTTAATTTCCCAAGTAAGAATATTTAAAAACAAAATAAAATAAAAACTGCCTTGCTTGTCTTTCATTTATTTTTACAAAGGAAGTCTCCTTTAAGTGTTAAAAATAACCTCTGGATAGAACTGTTTTTCCTTTTTATTATGATAAAATACACAGAACATAAAATTTACTACCTTGGATGTTTTTAAGTGTACTGTTCAGTAGTATTAAATACATTCATATATATAAATATTTATCTCCAGAACTTTTTTCATCTGGAAAAACTGAAACTTGATATCTATTAAATAATAGTTCTCTACTCCCCACCCTCAGCCCCCCTCTACTATCACTTTGGTTTCTCTGTCTGTGATTTCAACTAAGTACTTCATCTAAGAGGAGTCACACAGTATTTATCTTTTTGTGGCTGGCTTATTTCACTCAACATAGTGTCCTCAAAGTTTATCCATGTTGTAGAATATATCAGAATTTCTTTCTTTTTTAAGAACAATTAAATCATCATTTATTGTAAGTAAATACATATATATGTAGATACATGAATATATATACATACTAACAATATGTATACTATATGTTTAGTATATATTTACATATACTCTGAAGATTTATTATTTAAATGTCTAAATGCAGCTTTACTCATATAAATATCTATACAAAGACACATACAAATTTTATCACATTTTGCTGATCCATTCAACTGTTCACAGACATTTAGGTTACTTCCAGATTTTTGCTATTAGAAATAATGCTACTATGGACATAGATATACAAATATCTCTTTGAGACCCTGCTTCCAATTCTTTCAAGTATGTACCCAAAAGTAGAATTGCTGCTAGATCATATGGTAATTTTACCTTTTTTATTTCTCTTCTTTTGAGGATGATTTCATTGTGCTTCCCATGGTGGCTATACCATATCACATTCTGACCAACAGTGCACAAGGCTCCAGTTTCTCCATATTCTTACCAAAACTTATCTTCTTTTTTTTATAGTTGTCATTGTAATGAGAATGAGGTGACATTTCATCATAGTTTTGATTTACATTTCCCTAATGATTAGTGATGTTGAACATCTTTTCCTGTGCTTATTGCTCATTTATATTTTTTATATAGAGAAATGTCCATTCAAATATTTTGTCCAGTTTTGAATCGATTAATTTGTGTTTCTGAGGTTTAGCTATGGAGTTCCCCAGGGAGCCTTGGAGTGACTCAGTTCTTCCCAATTTCTTTCTTATAGTTCTCAAGAAAAACTACACAATGTCCTGGGAATGCAATCTCCTGAGATAGGGAACTGCCCGCAATAATCCAGGCTTGCTCTTCTCTCCCCTGGAAGCAAGGTATCATCAAAATTTTGTCCAGTTTGTCCCATAGCCCCCATATAACCCCGGGTAGGTTGTCTTTGGGGTCCCTCAGATGCAGTGCAAGTGAAGCATTAGCAGTCAAGACTTCAACCATTCTGCAAAGCTTTTTTGAACCCTGAAGAACATGCTCACAATGGATTTTCCCATGCATCTTAAGAAAGATAAGTAATAAACCTGCATCATATAACTTGTTGCATATGAGTGTATTCTATCTAGCTGAACTCAAGCAACGGTTTTACTGCAGACCAGGGTGCAGTAGGCAGAGGGTTTGGACACTCGATTCTGATGGTTGGCATAGTGATCTATGCTACTCTCCATGCAGTGGGCATCCTCCCTTGTGATTGGTTAATAGTGAATCTGTTTCACAAGGAGTTCCTAGGTATTTATTCCTTATCAGATGCTTGATTTGCAAATATTTTCTCTATTCGGAGGGCTGCTTTTCTTACTTTGTTGATAGCACCTTATCATGCATAATGTTTAAAATTCCATGTAGTTGAATTTGCTGATTTTTTCTTTTGTTACTAAATGTTTGGTGTCACATCCAAGAAATCACTGCCCAGTTTCATTTCTTGAAGCTTTTTCCTTACATTATTTCCTAGAAGTTTCATAGTCTTAGGCCTTCCATCTAGGCCATGGATCCAATAATTGTTGTATATTGGGCTAGCTAAGGCCTGGCTTTTAGCTATCTAGTTTTCTCAGCACCAATTGTTGAAAAGATAGTCTTTACGATATTAAATGGTCTTAGCACCTTCATTCAAAATTATTTGACTGTATGTGCAAACGTTTATTTCAGGACCTTCTATTCTATTCCCTTAGTCTATAATTCGGTATTTAGGCTAGTACAAAACTCTTGATTACTATAGCTTTATAGTACACTTTGAAATTAAGAAGTATTATTGCTCCACTTTTGTTCTACTTCAGGATCATTTTAGCTATTTGGTGGTCCCTTAAGATTTCATGGGAATTTTAGGGTGGGTTTTTCTATTTCTGCAAAAAAACATCATTGGGATTTTGTTAGAATTTGTTAGAATTTTCAGTAGATAATTTTGGGTAGTATTGACATTGTAAGAAATATCAAGTCTCCCAATGTGTTAGCATGTGATGTTTTCACTTATTTATGTTTTCTTTGATTTGTTTCAGAAATGATTTATATTTTTCATCAAATAAGTTTTCCACCTGCCTAAGTTAATCCCAAAGTGTTTTATTCTTTTAGATGTTATTGTAAATGGAATTCTTTGTAAATTTCCTTTTTAATTTCTTCATTCTCATTGTATAGAAATACAACTGATTTTTGTTTGTTGACTGTATCCAGCTATTTTGCTTATTCTTGCTGAATTTACTTATTCTAAAAGGACTTTTGAGGAATATTTGCGGTTTCCTACATATAAGATGATATCATCTAGCTCAGAAATACTCTTAATTCTTTTAAATTTAGGTGACTGTTAGTTGTTTTAAAGGCCTAACTTACCTAACTGGGACTCAAATACTACGTTGAGGAAAAGAAGTATCCTTGCCTTGCTTTGACCATACAGAAAAAGCTTTCATTCATTCATCACTATCTTATTCATATATGTGGCTTTTCTTATGTTAAGGTATTTTCATTCTTTTTCTTATTTGTTGAGTGTTTTTATCATGATAGATCTTGGTGAATGCATTTTGGACAACTGAGATAATCATGTTTTTCCTGGCTTCTTTCAGTTAATGTAGTGTATTACATTGATCGATTTTTTTATACTGAATCGTGGTTGCAGTCCAGGAATAAATCCCTATTGGTCACAATATACAATCTTTTAATTTGCTCCTAAATCCCACTTGATGGTGTTTTATTGAAATTTTTATATCACTATTCATAAGAGAATTGACCTGTAGTTTTCTTTTCTTAAAATGTCTTTGTCTGACTTTGGTAACTGTGTAATGCTGTCCTTATGGGATGAGTTAAAGAGTATTCCCTTCTCCTCAATTTTTGGGAAAACTTTTAGAAAGATTAGTGCTAACTCTTTTGTAAATACTTGGTAGAATTCACTGGCAAAGCCAGTGGACCAGAAAAGGTCCACCTTTTCTTTGACCAATTTTGTATTACTGATTTAATCTCTGTTCTAGTTACAGAGCTATACTGATGATTTAAGACTTTGTGATTTCATCTTGGTGTGTTTGAGTTTCTAGAAATTTGCCCATTCCACCAAGTTTATTCAATTTTCTGATATATGATTACCCATAGTACTCCCTTATAAGAATTAATAATAATGTACTTACTTTCATCTCTGGTTTTATTAACGAGTCTTCTCTATTTATTATTTCATCTATCTAGGGGTTGTCCATTATGTTGATCTTTTCAAAGAACATACTTTAAGTTTTGTTGATATTTTCTTTTCTTTTCATATCCTCTGTTTAATTTATCTTTCTCCAATCTTTATTATTTGCTTTCTTCTGCTGGGTAGTTTAGTTTGCTCTTTTCAGAGTTCCTTAAGCTGTAAAGTGAGGTTGTTCCCTTGAGACCTTTCCTTGTTTTTTAATGTTTTATAGCTGTAAATTTCCCCTTCTGCTGCTTCTGCTGGGCACCATATGTTTTGCTATATTGTGTTTTTGCTTTCATGTATATCTAAGTATTTTCTTATTTCCTATGTGATTCTTGACACATTAATTAAGAACTTGCTATTTAATTTGAAAAGTTTTTGAACTTTCTAATTTTACTTTTGTCTTTGAATTCTAATTTCGTCCCATTTCAATAGTTCATATGATATCTATATTTTTAAATCTAGTGCGACAATGTATAGCCTATCACTTGGGAAGAAGGTGTAGTCTGCTGATGTGGAGTACTGGGTTCTCAATAAGTCTATTCATTACAGTGGTTTTACTGTGTCATTCCAATCCTATAATTTCCTATATCTTGTGCGTCTCCCTCTATGTAAGAGGGTAAGATGATGAACTCAATTTAACCTTTCAATTTTGTTAAATTTTGCCTCATATTTTGATCGTGTGTCATTAGATATGTGAATGTTTATCACTGGTAAATCTTACTGCTATATTGAACATTTTATTTCTATATCACATTATTTGTCTCTTGAAAACTGTCTTCATTTAAAGTCTATTTTGCTTGATATCAGTATTACCAGCCCCGCTGTTTTGTGGTTACTATTTTCATAAATATTCCTCTCCAACCTTTCACTCTGAACCTATTTGCATCTGGATAAGTGAGTTTGTTATAGACAACATATACTTGGGTCATTTTTTATTCTTTATCCAATCTATCTGTTCATGTTTTCTGATTGGAGAATTTAATCCATTTGCTAATATAAAGGTGATTATAATAAGAAAGGACTTATTTCTATGATTTTGCTAGGTGTTTTCTATATGCCTTGGACCCTTTTTCTCCTCTCATTTCCTGCATTGCTACCTTCTTTTGTATTTAGTTGATGTTTTGTAGTGAAGCACTTAAATTACCTTCTTTTCCTTTGTGTGTATGTGCCTTTGTTATTTTATTTGTGGCTATCATGGAGATTATACTTCATATTCTAAAGCTATAATACTTCAATTTGAATTTTATACTCGCTTAACTTCAATAACAAAAGGCTGCTCTTTTCACATCTCTATCCCCATCACTTTCAGTTACTAATATTTCAGGATTATGTCTTAATGCACAGTGTTCAAAAACAAATTAATAATATTTAAATTTATTAATCTCCTAAATTATGTGGAAAACAAAACATGGAGTTATGGTCCATTGTTCCACTGAACTTATTTTTGTAATTGCCTATATATTTACCTTTATCACAATCTTAATTTCTTCATATGGCTTCACATTATATACAGTCTAATATCCTTTCATTTCAAATTGCAGGATTCTCTTTAATATTTCTTGTAGGGAAGATCTGGTGGTGATGAATTCCTTCAGCTTTTATTTATCTGGGAAAATTTAATTTCCTCCTCGCATCTGAAGGACAGTTTTGCCAGATAAAGGATTCTTGGTTGACAATTCTTTTGGTACATTGAATATATCAGTCCACTGTCTTTTGGCCTCCAAAATTTCTGATGAGAACTATATTAACAATGTTATTAAGGATCACTTCTCTTTTGATGCTTTCAAAGTTCTTTCTTTGTTTTCAGATGATTTGATTATGGTGTGTCACAGTATAGTTCTCTCAGTTCATCCTCCTTGGAGATCACTGAGCTTCTCAAATATTTATAATTATGTCTTGCAAGAAATTTGGAATGGTTTTGGTCATTACTTCCTCAAATATTCTTTTTCTTCCTTTCTCTCCTTTTTTTTCCTCAAGACTCCCACAGTGCATGTATGGGTCCATCTGCTGGTGTCCCATGGCCCCTGAGGCTTTATTCACTCTTTAATCTTCTCTCTTCTCTTATTCATACTCAGTGATTTCCATTGTCTTATCTTCAAGCTTGCTGATTCTTTCTTCTGCCAGATCAAATTTCCATTTGACTTTCTAGCAAATTTTTCATTTCTGTTAATGTCTCTTCAAGTTCCTGAATTTCTTTTTGTTTTCCTTTCAGGTTTCACATCCTTCTATTAATAATTTCATATAATTCACAAATCATTTTATTGAGTTTCTCCATGTCTATCCTTTAGTTCTTCAGGCAAATTTAAGAAAGTGGTTAAGTCCTTTACTAGTATATCTGCCCTCAGGTATTTTTCAGGGACAGTGTCTGCTGATTTATTACTTTTGTTCAAATAGGCCATACTTCCCTGCTTCTTTCCATGCCATGTGACTTTTTCTTGAAAACAAAACATTTCAAAATAATAATGTGGTAATTGTGAAAATGAAGCCCTCTCCCTTCTCTGGAGTTTCCTGGTGTGTGTGTGAGGGTCTTTTGTTTGTTAATTTGTTTGTGGATTTTTAAAATTGTTATAGTCTGTCTTTGTGTTGATGATCAGGTTTAGGTATAAACTTAAAGTCTCTTCAAGTCTATTCCGGGTGTGCAAATTTTTACTTAGGTGTATGTGGTGATATTCTAATTTTCCCTGTATGTGAAATTACTCTTAAATTTCATCATCTTCAATATTTGGTTACCAAAAGAAGAAAAGGAAAAATGTGTAAGTGGAGGTAGGAAGGTGCCAGCCCTTTAAGTCCCTGGAAGTCACTGCTGTCAGAAAAGGAGAGGCTTGCAGCATGTGGGGTTGTTTTGACCAGAAGCAGCAGTCAGTGATCAGAACAGAGATCCCTGATGTTTGGAGACAGTATTTTTTCTTTGCCCACTATGGTTCCCTTGCTGCTCCAGGATCACGTGCACAGTTGTCTACCATGGAACTGAGCAATCAGGGATGGATGGCTGTCACAGTGCTGAGACATGGAATTGTCCAAAATTAGCCCCAATTTATTGTCCAAGCCCTCCCCTGAAAATTACAAGTTTTTAAGACTACAGAGTTGTAAAATAGTTATATCACACAGCTTTTGCCTACGTAATTGTCATCTAGGTGGTAAGAAGGATTTCTGGTGTTTCCTATTCTACCATGTCCCAGAATCCTTTCAGAATTAAAAGAATAAAAGAATCCTTTTATTTGATTCTTTTAAATCAAATAAATTTTGGTTTGGATTTTCCCATATCATCGCATTTTGATTAAAAAAAATTCATTATTTGATGGTATTTTGTTTATAACATATTTTGGAAACATGTATACCCTAATATTAAAATGCATATATAAATTATTACTTTCATAGCTAGAGGATGAATTCCATCTTCATTGCAAATGATTTCTGCAATATAAAAATAAACTTAAGAACATACAAAACTGTCTTCCAAAATATTACTGGACAATAAATTCTTACTCCATGTCACACTGAACATGAACTCTGGGTCTTTGGAGATATTGTACCTGAAGCCACATCACCTTCTTCTCTGTTCCTGTCCTGCCCTTGTTCCTGTCTTACAGTCAGCAACTTCATTTAAGAATTCTTGTACCTAGACCAGCTTCCCCACCGTATATTACATAGTGTTCCATATAATGCTGATGGGAAAGATAAAAAGTAAAAATGCCCCTAGGTCAAATTTGAGAAATGGTGAAAAATTTTGAAAGGTCTTAATAGATTTCTAGATGTCAGGTAACTTCAAGAATGAAGTATAGAATGCTTATTTCCCGTAAGTATGTTTTACTTGGGAAACTTTATTAGCACCTCTGATTTGTTGTGTTTTACACTTAAATAGGAATTTTGATCTTGGTTAGGTAATTCTGAGAAGTAGAATATACAATTGAAATAAAAAGAAATTCTTTCCTTTTAATACACTTCCACTTAACAACTGATGTCACGTGTGAAAGTTTTGTCTTAACATTATTGATAAAGCTCCTCCTTGATCCACGATAACCATTTAACAGTTGGTAGGTGAATCACATTTGAGTAATCAAAATTTACACAAGTAAAATGAAAACTTAGTATGCAGTTTGTCTTGTTTGGGTCTGGTTTGGAGTGTCTTTATCACTGAATTTTCCATAGACAATTTAATTACTCTGCTTGAGTAACAAAAACAAGTGATGGATAAATAACCCAGGGCAAAAGTCCCTGCTTTGAAGTTCCAAAATAATGAACTAAGTGAGGTTGTTCTTAGGTAATGATCTTACTATTTTTTAAAATATCAAAGCCTTTTTCCACTATCTCTATTTGATGGTTTAATAATAGTTATGCCTGAAGGTGCACTGATTATTATTAAATAATTACATTATCTGTTTTCAAATTCAGTGGGGGAGTCATGTTTGACAGGTGTAATCCAAACATCCAGAATATTCATGATGGCCCTTGAAGTCAGTTAAGAAGAATGAAAGAAGAGGTCACTTTCCAGAATCCTTTTGGCTGGTGATTCCAAACCATCCAGACATTAAATAGCCGCCATGTCCCCCTCCTCTTAATGGCTGCTTTGTTCTTACATATCAGTTCCTTTGTAGAGCAGGGAGTGGTAATTAGGATTTCATAGTTTGGTTCAGCTAGCATTAGCACCATGGCTTTCTTTGCTGAAGATTAATAACAGTGGCCATAACAATGACAGAAAACGATAATAGTTCTAATTACTAAGATTCATCTTAGGATGGTGAGCAGCTGTTAAACATCTCTTTAGAAGTTAAAGTTCATTCTCATCTCTTGCTCTAAAGAGAGAAAGCTTTAATGCTAATTAGAAAGGAAGATTGTAACTCAGATGCCAGTCAGAATGAACCATAACTGTTCTTTATTAATGCTTTTTCTCCCACACCTCAAGCTTCTTTTAAAATGTGAAAGTGGAAGTAATAACAGGAGCCTCAGGAGCCCTCCTGGATTCCACTTCAAACTGTCCTTTCCACTTCAGTTAAGGGAAGTTTCTAATCTATTTGCATTTAGCGTATGACTTGTTTCCTGAATGTTGTCACAGACTGGTACCCCTAGAAAGACACAGTCTCTTAGCTATTACCTAAAGGCACATGACATAATGGTCAGAAAGGCATCAGAGAACTGGAGCCTGGTTGGTCACTGTCAATGTCAACTGCAAACACTTGTAGAAAAGAGGTCAAGTAGCAATCACTTAACTTTCTTTGCAAGTGTATCGTTTCATCTGTGAAATGAGAAGGTTAGACTGGGTGGGTGTTTTCTAAATTCTTCAGACCATGTGAGTCATGCAGGATGTCATAGGGAAATGGATTTGTGGCTATGGTCTTCAGCCTAAGCTCAGTATCAGAACCTCCAGCAAGAGGGTTGAAAATCAGAGTCAAGGTTAAATAGGGAATTATTTCTAGGACTTGGATGAGCTGGAGGAATGGAGTGTGCAGAACCTCAGGCACTCCATTTCCCCAGGAAGGATGAGACCTTACTGATCTGATGATGTACTTGGAGAGATCCTCATATCTGCCAACATCTCTTTACATCAGGAATTGTCAACATTTTTCTGTAATGGTCCAAATAGTGAACATTCCAGGCTTTGGGGCCATGAGGTCTCTGTTGTAACAACTCAGGTCTACTACTGTTGCACAGAAATAGTCACAAATAATAATTAAAGAAATAAGTATAGCTGGGATCTGGTAAAACTTACATTTGAGTTTCAAATAATTATTATAGGACAGTTATTCTTCTTTTGATTTCTTTTTTAATCTTAAAAAAAAGAACAAAAAGCATTCTTGGCTTCTACTTCATACAAAATCCAGGTGGTGAACAATTTGTAGCAATTTGCCTTAAATTTTGGAAATGCCAAAATTTAGAATGGTGTGTTCTCAAATGATAATATATGACCTGTAATTAATGGGCTGGGACAGCGCCAAGTATCTCTTTCTCTTTCAATCCTAGTAATAGGGGGAGTGGCATGAGAAAGGCACTGCTTTGATAGGCTGTGCCTGTCCCACTGTGCATAGCCACTCTGCTTCTAATTAGGTTCTGTTATTTTAACAAAACAGGGAATCCACAGCGTGTGACTATATGGGGTATGTATATGCACATGTGAATGCATATATTTGATCACTGCTGACCACCTGTAACTTGACCTGCAATAGTACAGTTACCATTTAACAGAAGGGTTTCCAGGTTCCTCCCCTACATATTTCATCGGTTCAGAGATGGTGTCCAGAAACCTCTATTTTAAGGAACTTCTCCAAGTGATTCATATGATCTAGTCCATCTAGAGTATAATAGTGGGATCAAGACTTAGAACAAGTTTAAAGCTCATGGTGCAGTTAAGGACCAATATTCTCTAGGGCTGGAAAGTTGATCTTCTCTATTTTATAAACATGAAATTGGTTTTCTAAGGTAATATCACCAGGTAGAACTACATAGCAATCTTAACACTAAAAGATGAGGCAGGATTGCTATGGTGAAGTCCTGAAAGAAGAATTCCCAGAGCCACTCAGAAGTAGTACTTCAAAAAAAAAGTGCTTAGCAAGGAACTGTCAGGGAAATTAGGCCACAAATAATCAATGTATGGAGAACCAATATGGCCATCCGGCAGGCAGGAGAGAAAAAATGCTTTCCTGGTACCTTTCACAACCTGTGACAATTCTGAACCACAGGAAAACTCAGATGCACCCAGAGCGAGTAAACCCACAGTGATAGGGGATAGGGAGGCTCTGTCTGAGCAAAATGGTTAGGCAGGCCACACATCTATGACAGCTTTGCTCTAAACAGTGGTGACAGCTGTGAACCAAAGGGCAGCTTTTCTTGGAATAAACTGTTCAGCAGCATCTCTTGGAACAAATAGCAATCTTCATCGGAGAGCACCATCTTTGAATACAAAAGACAAAGCTAGCTGTGTCAATTCTGTGTATGGGTCAAACTTCTAAAGAGGCTATTATCCTCTTCATCATATTTGCTCTTCCCCAAATTACACTGCCTTGATGCCAATCTCTATTACTTTCCTCTAGGTTCTTTCGCTGTGCCCTCCTATCACAGGCTCTCTGGTCCACCTTTCAGCTCAGCTTTGCTCTTCATGCCACTGTCATCCTATAGTTTTGACCATAGTAAATTATTTCACTAAGTCTGTTATTTCATTCATAAATATTTTAATTGCTCAGAGAGATGTATTGACTCTTGTGATTCCTATTATTTCACATTATTGTTTTATTATGATTAGAAAACAATTTTTTTCACTGGAATAATAATGAATAATGACAAGATTAAAATATATTCTCAGTATGTGCCATGCAGTGTGCTAAGTGCTTCACATGGATATTATGTTTATATATGTTAAAAATAAAACTATTGGTCTCCAGTCTGACAAGTAAAGGGCTTAGAAATTACCACTCTCATCCTCACAACAAGGAAAAAATATAACCTGCCCAAACTAAAAATCAAAAGCATTTCTTGAGATTCATCAGAAAAATTAGGTCACAGATGAAATTGTTGCCTTGGAAACTGGAGAGAAAGAGAGAGAGAGCGCCTAGGAGGCCCAGTTTTAGGGGGACTCTACACTGTCAAGAGTTTTATCCCAAGGAACTCTAACAATACCCTCCATGAATTAAGGAGAAAAGTTCCCCGTGATTCCCTCAAGGGAGGAAGAAAGTAATCATTTTGAAATACACCCAGCGCTCTGTGTTCTACCTTAAAAAATGGAGATTATTTTAGCAAATCCTAATGAACTGGGATTTTACCAAGTCTTAACCAACCTGGACATTGGTATTGGAATTTTTTGGGGTGTCTTTTCTTGTTGTATAGTTCTAAAATATTTTTTTCCAAATTATTTTGATTATTTTTAGTTATTAAAAAGGACAATAAAGGCTGTGGAATTGTTTTTATTTTAAAAAGAACTAAAAGCAATAGTAATGAATAGAAAACAATGACACACACTTACACACGCATACACATATATTCATAATTACTTTAGATGTGAATGGTCTAAGTATACCAATTAAAATACAGAGACCATAAGAATAGATGTTAAAATTACATGTTATTTACAGGAAACTCACATTAAATGTAGACATAGACATATTAAAAGTTAATGGATAGAAATTTGGCACAGGAGCCTGTATCTGTAATTCCAGCTACTTTGGAGACTGAAGTAGGATAATTGTTTAAGCCCAGTCTTGACAACTTAGTGAGATTCTGTCTCAAAATGTAAAATAAAAAGGATAAGGATATAGCTCAGTGGTAGAGAGTAATAGAGTGCACCTGGGTTCCCAGTACTAAAAAGTATCTATAAGGGGCAGAAAAAGATATATGATAACACTAAAAAAAAGAAAGCAGGGTTGCTTATACTAACTTTACACCAATCACTTTACTGAAAGGAAATTTTTCAGGGCTAAAAATGATCATAAGAGGATCAATTATGTAGGAAAATATGAAATTGTTGATATGAATGTGTCTAACAACACAGCATGAAAATACAAGAGGAAAAACGGATAGAACTGCAAGGAGCTATTGTCAGACATGATGGTACACACCTGTAATCCCAGCAGCTGTGGGAGCTTGAGGCAGGAGGATCGAAAGTTTGAAGTCAGCCTCAGCAACTTAGCAAAGCTCTAAGCAACTTAATGAGACCCTGTTTAAAAAATAAATAAATAAAAGGGCTGGGGATGTGGCTCAGTGGTTGAGTGTTCCTGGGTTCAATCCCCCACATAAAAAAGAAAAGAAAAGAACTAAAAGGAGATATAGAATAGTCCACTTGGATATATCAATAGTCTGTAATTAGTAATAGATCAAGCAAGCAGAATTTCAGTAAGGATTAAGTTGAACTGAATGGTACCAATCAATGTAATTTAACTAACATGTACAGAATACTCCATCCGACAACAGAACACTCGTTCTTCAAAAGCTCACATGAAACATTCATCAAGACACAACATTCTAAGCCAAATTCAAAAGAACGGAAATCGTACAAACTAGGTGCTTAGGCTACATTTGAATTAGCTTGGAAATCGATAATGGAAAAATAGCTACAAAGTTCCAAAAATAGTAGAAAGAACACATTTCTGAATAAGATACAGCTCTAAAATTACAACCAACCAAAGTTGTAGGATAAAGCAAAAAACATTGCTTTAAAGGGAAATTTATAGCATTGAATGCTTTTATTCAATACAAAATAATATCTAAAATGAATAACCAAGTTTTCTTCTTAAGAAACTCAAAAAAGAAAATCAAATTACAAGCAACCTAACCAGAAGAAAAGAAATGATAGACATCAAATGTGAAATCAATGAAATGCAAATAGGAAACCAATATAGAAAATCAGCAATACCTTTGAAAAGACTGATTAATATATCATTAGCTGGGCTCACTGAAGAAAAAAAAGAGGAGGCAACTACTAATATCACAAATGAAAAGAGCACCATCATTAGTGATCCTGTGGATACAGAAGGATAAAAAAAGGAGCATTTGAAGAACTCTAAGTGCACAGATTTGATAACTTGGAAGAAATGGACCAATTCCTTAAAAGACATACCATTCCAAAATTCACAAAAGGAAATATAGAAAATCTAAATAAGGATTGATTGAGCAAAGAAACTGAGTTAATAATTAATAACTTTCTATGGCAGAAGGCATCAGGCCTCCATGAGTTGACTAATAAGTTTTACCAAATAAAATGAAAGAAAAAATACCAATTCTATACAATCTGGTCCAGACAAAAAAACAGAGGGAATATATTGTAATTCATACTTTGAGACCAACTTTACCCTTACACTAATATTATCAAAAGACTTCACAAGAAAAACTACTGCCAATATCTCTCATGAATATAGACACAAAATCTTCAATGGAATGTCAACAAATCAAATCCAACAATGTATAAAATGGATTATATGCCATAATCAAGTAAAATTTATTCCAGGTATGGAAGACTTGTTTGTTCTTCTAAAATCAATCACTATAATCCATTACATCCACAGGCTAAAGAAAAAATATCACATATATCAATAGATGTAGAAAAACCACCGCACAAAATCTAACACACATTCATGATAAAAAATAAACTTTAGTAATCTCTGAATAGAAGGTAACTTTCTCAATTTTCTTTTTTTTTTTTTAATTTACTTATTGATTCATTGAACACAAATGGAGTACAGCTATTGTTTCACTGGTTGTACACAAAGTAGAGTCACACCATCTGTGCGTTCATGCATATACACAGGGCAATGGTATCTGTCACACATTCTGTTATTATTTTTACCCCCCACCCCGCCCCCACCCCTCCCTTCCCTCTATGCTATCTATCCTTCCTCCATTCTTGCCACCCTTCCCCCCCGCATTATGCATCATCATTCATTTATCAGAGAGACCATTCGGGCTTTGGATTTTTGGGATTGGCTGATCTCACTTAGCATAATAGTCTCCAACATCATCCATTTACCTACAAATGCCATAATTTTATTCTTCTTTATGGCTGAGTAATATTCCATTGTGTATATATACCACAGTTTCTTTATCCATTCCATCATTCAGCTAGCATTATACTTAGTAGTGAGAAAATAGAAACTTCACACAAAAATCAGGAAGAGGACAAGGCTATCTCCTCTCTCTTTCTAGTCAATGTTATACTGGAAGTATCAGGTAATTTAATAAGACAAAAGCAGAGAAAAGATATATATGGGGAAGGTAGGCATAAAGTTATCTTTACCCACAGATTACATGATTGTCTCTATGGAAATTATAAAGAATCAACCAAAAAAACTCCCAGTATGAGTGGATACTGCCAGAGACAAATGACGAACTGTAATTGTGGGAAACTGAGAAGATGGCTTCTAGAAACCTTTACCCTCTTGTTAAGTGGATAGTCACTGACAATTCAGCCTCTGCCCAGGGAAATTACACTGGAAATTGAACATCCTTTATAAGAGTTTGCTTTTCTTTCAAAAAGCTGTCTAGCAGAATATGGTTGTACAGGCCTGTAAACCCAGTCACTGGAGAGTTTGGGGCAAGAGGATTACAAGTTCAAGGTCAGCCTCAGCAACTTAGCAAGACTATCTGTTAAAATAAAAAAAGGTCAGGGATATAGCTCAAGGGGAAAGCACCCCTGGGTTCAACCTCCAGTATCATCAAAAAGAAAAAAAAGCTTTTTCCAAATGTTTGTCCTTTGTTATATCTTCCTAGAATTAATAAAGAAAAAGTTGATTAAAAAAAAGTAAGTTTTATTCTTTTCCTGCAATCTTCCAGTCCTGGGTTCTCTACACCAATTTTTGGCCCTTGGGGATCTAACCTGCAACCTCTATGATATATCTATCATCACACAGTTCTGATGAGCTCCTGTATTTTAGAAAGCACATCCCCTGTCCTTGACCCACTTTCATTGTAGTTGTGATAATAAAGTATCCAAATGTAAAACAGAATAATTTTGTTTCATTCATTGGGTCATTCATATAGTACATATTTATTGAGAACCTACCCCAACTACTCATTCAACAACTATTTATTGGTTATGCATTAAAGTCAAGAATAATTCTGTGTAAACCCTTCCTCCACCAGTAACTAAGGATATATGAAAAGATACTCCCTATTCTTAAGATAGTTACAGAAAATTGTAGACAAGTTCCAAGAAATATAGGAGCAACATATGGGTTTATAGTATAAATGGTACAAACAAATTAAGTGAATGACAGAAAGGATGGAATGGAGTTAGTCAAGATAAACTGTTTTAAAGCAATAACCAAAAAAAAAAAAAAAAAGTGCAACATATTCCTCAAGAAAATCTTTGGAAGAGGAAAGAGGAGTCAGGGAGAGCCTACACTTCTCTAGTCAGCAATTGTTAATGACTCTAATATCTACTGATTTGCACAATGTCATACTAAGTAAAGGGAACCAGTGCAATACTACAGGTCTATTTTCAAGACAAACCATGCTACCCTTATTAAAATAATAATTTTTAAGTATAAGTAATAAAAAAGAATGGTAGCTCTTCCGAGAGAGCTAAGAGAAACTCACTTGCAGCATTTCATAAAGATTAAGGAAACAAACAAGACGTGAGACCCACAGAAGCATCCTTTCTCTCACAGTTGGCTCCTCATTAATACTCCCTGACCTGATCTCTGATGAACATTCATGATTGAAATATTACCTGCCCTGGTCAGAGCCTTATCTACCAGGAAACAGCTTGTAGCACTGGACTAAGAAACTGCATGGTTCCTTCTCTTCAGGGAAGTGGTAGGTCCCCCTTGTCACAGATTCAGAGAGGTACTATGTAGCCGCGGGTCTTAGGGAGGTCAGGGACCGAGGGCCTGGGTTATCCTCTGCTCAAGCTGTTTGACAACTCTCTCTAGGAGACACAAGCTTTTTATTTTGTGGCTGAAACTTTTATTTTGAAAGCCCAACTGGTTTTCTTAACTTTAGCCTCTTACTTGTAAGCCCAAATAGGCTTCTATTCATTGATTTGTGTCTTGGATGCCCACTATGTACAAGACCCTGAGCTAGGATTTTTTTGGTAGGTACAAAGAGGCTTCAGATTTTTTAAAAAAGTGGTTGACAATATTAAGTTACTTTATTTCTTTTCTTTCTTAAGGCAGGCAGCTTATCAGATCAGTGTGTTCATGACTCCTTCCTATAAAAGGAATTCAGAGCTCATCAGAGGCTATCAAGTGGCATTTTGTAAACAGATCTCACAACATGGTAAAGTCAGGCCACTAATTCACAGTTTTATACAAATCTACTATTTGCTTACAAATTCCATAAATGACAACAAACTACAAGTACCATGCAGGTTTGTACACACTTATGTGGCAACCATTTCAAGTACTTCCCTAATAATGTTTTCTAGAAAGCAGATTTCTTGCAGATTGGTTTCCAATTTGCAAAGTGCATACATTTTAATGAATTGCAAGCAGCATGGAGCAAAGCATACATATTCTGGCAATAAAATGACTACACATGCCTTGTTTCAGAACTTGTGGGAAGCATAAAATGGATCCCTGTCATAACAAACTTAAAACACTGACTGGGAAAAACTACATGCAAAACTAAATAAATAAATAAGCATTTTTCAGAAGAAAGTACCTCCTATTTATAATAAAGAGTAGAGGGAATTGTTTTCTTTTTATCTATTCTGAAAAATCTTCAAGATGCAGCACAGAACAGCACTGAAAGCATTAGATTGTATGGGTATAATATACCTCCCGAGTGACTAAACTGTGTTACTTGACCTCAGTTTCCTCACTTGTACATTGGAAATATTAAAAATAGAATTACCTCAGGTAGAATTAAACAGATGCTCCTGGCCTGGCACGGAGTTAAGACCAATTGGTGGAAGGTATTGATGTTGTTTTCATCAACTGCTTAAAGGCACCCAGTCAAGAAAAAATTAAAAAAAAAAAATAGATCTTGTCTTTAAGGAACTTACTATCAGAAAGGACAAATGTTCTTCATAACCAGAGACTGATAAAAACCAATAAACAAGCATTTATCTTTTCTGTATAATAACAGCAAAATCAACCTAGGACACATGGTAGAGGGACTTCTCTATATACTGTGAAATGATAATGAGCAAGGCTTAGAACCAGGAAGGATCACTGTTGAGAATAAAATTGTACAATAGTTTAGACAGATGCAGAGATGTCAATATTGTTGAACCACAAAATCAATGTCTAAGTATCGACAACATTGTAAGCGCAAAAAGGAAAAAACGGGCGGCAGACCTCGACGGATTCAGAGAAGCCTTTATTCCTTCGCAGAGTCGGGCGTCATTGGGGTCCACTTTCCTGATGGAAGATGGCCCCATTTGGGTCCACTTTCCGGATGGAAAATGGCCGTCAGTTACAGGGGGGATCCTGATTTTATTGGGTAGGAGGAGGAGGAGGTAATCATTGTGTACGTGAAGTTTTGACCATCAGGGGCCAGCTATACAGGTTAAAATTAGATGCTGAAGGATGAGTGTTCAAATCTTGCCCAATGTCATTCAGGATTAGGTTGACCTTGGGAAGGTCAAGGTTTAGGGCCTAGCATTCCATATCCACCCATTTCCCCAGGGCCCATTGTTATCAGGAATGCACTGGGAGAGGTTTAATGGGTGATCAGTCTCCTTTCCCGTTTCTCAAGCCACACTGTCCCTTCATTTTACTTGGGGAGTTATTTTATAGGAATATTATTTTCCACAACCCTTCAAACATCCCAACAAAAATCTCTTCTACATTTCAGCTTTTCAGCTATATATTATTTCTGTTCATACTTAAAATTTTAAACTATGCTTTGTCATCATGATGTTTAAAGGGCTGTCAACACATATGTAGCCCCAAAGTGCACTTTCTCCTTACAACTCCAAACCCTTCCTTCATTGAAGTTATCACCACTGGAGCCAAAGCCCTTTTCTTTTCAGGTTTCATTGAAAAAAAATTCAGATACTAATATTTATCAATTTAAAGTATATAATTCAATGAATTTAGTATATACAAAAAGTTGAAAAGCAATCACTGCAATGTAATTTTAGAATATTTCTATTATCCTAAAAAAGTCCCTACATACCCATTAATAGGTACTCCCTCTCACCACCCTCCCTCTCACCACCTTTAGCAACTACTAATCTGCTTTCCATCTTTACAGATTTGTCTAATCTAGAAAGTTCTTGTAAACAGAACTACAAAGTATGAGGCATTTTACTTTTATTTCTAATTATTTTATTTTTTTGCTCTAATTAGTTGTACATGAAAGAATGCATTTATACATTTTGGTAGATCATACATAAATGGAGTATAATCGCTCATTTTTCTGATTATACATATCACAGGATCACATTGGTCATGTAGTCATACAGGTACATGAGGTAATAATGTCTGTTTCACTCTACTATCATTCCTTCCCCCATAACTCTTCCCCTCCCTTCACTTCCCTCTACCTAATATTCACTGAAGGATTATGGAAAATAATATTCCTATAAAATAACTCCCCAAGAAAAATTAAGGGACAGTGTGGCTTGAGAAGTGGGAAAGGAAACTGATCAACCATTAAACCTCTCCCAGTGCATTCCTGATAACCATGGGCCCTGGGGAAAAGGGCTGATATGGAATGCTATGCCCTAAAACCTTGACCTTCCCCAGGTCAATCTAATCCTGAATGACTTTGGGCAAGATATGAGTGCTCATCCCTGGGATCTGGACTCTTATCTCCCCAGACAACAAGTTTCAACCTTTTACAACTGCCTTCCTAAATTAAGGTTTTTAACCTGTTCAACTAGCCCCAGACTGTCAAGTCTGCTCCCAATGATGACATCATTGTACCCTATAAAACCAAAATCTCCTCTCTAACTGTTGGCCATTTTCCATCAGGAAAGTGGACCCAAATGACACCCGACTCTGGGAAGGAATAAAGGCTTCTCTGAATCCGTCGAGGTCTGCCTCCCCTTTTCCTTTTTGTGCTTAAATTCACAATAACAGGGGAGGGCAGATAGGGAAGAATAGAGTTACTTTATATGAGACATTTTACTTTTACTCAGCATAATGTTTGTAAGGTCATCCATGTCATAGCACATATGAGTAATTCACTCTTTTTATGATCAGATAATATTTCACTACATAGATATACAACATGTCATTTATCTATCAGTCAATGGACATTTGGGTTGCTTTTACTTTTTTGGCTAAGGAATATTTGGCTAAAGAACATTTGTGTGCATGATATTGTATGGATGTACACTTTTAATTTTCTTGGGGTATACACCTAGGAGTTAAATTGTCTGGTCACATGGAAACTCTGTGTTTAATATTTTGAGGAAATATTTTCCAAAAAAGTTCTGCCATTTTATAATCTCTCCAACAATATATGAGGGTTCCAAGATTTCTAACATCCTTGCCAACTTTTGTTATATCTTTTCTTTCCCCAGTCATCCTGGTGGAGGTGATTTATTGTGGTTTTTATTTGTGGTTCACTAATGATTAATGATATCAATAAGCCTTCTGTGTGCATACTGGAAATTTATATATTCTCTATTTTTTTTTTTTTTTTGGTATAGGGATTGGACCCAGGGACACTTAACCACTAAGCCACATCCCCAGACCTTTTTATATTTTATTTTGAAACTGGGTCTTGATAAGTTGCTTAGGGCATTGTTAAGTTGCTGAGGCTGGCTTTGAACTTGCAATCCTCCTACCTCAGTCTCCAGATTGCTGGGATTAGAGGTGCATCTCTTAATTATGTTTTTACCAGTAAGTTGTAAATGTCCTTCAAGAATTCTGAATATAAGTTCTTTATCATGGAGATGATTTGCAAACATGTTCTCCTATTCATATTGACTTCTGTATTAAACAAAAATAAATAAAGATGTGGTGGTGTTAATAATGAACTGAAGATTTTGTCTTTGCATTTAAGCTCTCTTTCCTGTGTTCTCTTTGTCCTCCACCCTGTCACAACACACACACACACACACACACACACACACACACACCTCCTTCCCCTTCAAAAGCAGTAATATGTCCCATCCAAGGGAAGAACCAGAAGAAACTAGAGACAACAAAAGAAAAGTTAAATTTCCAAATTCAGAGTACTTTAGGCCAAAGCAATTGAGAAAGAACAGGTTCTTTGAATTCCCTCCAGCTTGGCTTTGAGGAGGGAAAGAAAAGTTTAGTCATAAACAATAGATTCAAAAGGAACTAACAATGTTCCAGTTCACTTCATCAGTTCTTTCCTGAAGAATCCTGGCCTGTTTAGAATGATAAAAGAGAAACATTCATAGCACATCAAAAACTCCACCAAAGACAGGACTTTTCCCCTGTCTTACAGCTGGAGAGAATGCAAAGAAGTCTGTGAAGACATCAACACAAGATAGTAAGACCAAGGAACAGTTGCATGCAAAACCAAATATTTAATCAGCCTGCTGCATTAGCACCAGAGGGGGTACCTAGGTTACATAACCCGCCTTTCAAGAGGGTCTCTGTATTGTGTGTCTGATATTTAAATATAAAATATAATCAAGCAACAGTGACTGAAAAATATTTTCTTTGGGTTGTTGCTGTCTCTTTTTAATTTCTATAATGCCCCTTTAGTAATTCAAGAAGTCTGAGGAATGCTACTTGTCCAAGACCTTGCTAGTGTCACAAAAATATCAATACACAGTTGACATAAATGTAAATAGGGACACAGATTAGAACAAACCATTATTTAGGTTCAAATGTGCCCAAGAGCCAATCCTCTGAACGTGCAGATCCAAAGATAGAAAAACTCTTAAAAGATTGTTGAAGCAGAGGACTTCTACTCTAAAAAGAATCATATCGAAAATTTCAAAGAGAAAACTGGACATGAAACAGACTTGAGTACAAGCAAACAAGTGGTTGTGATATGCATTTTTTTCTTTCCTTCTAAAAGTCAGGAGCTCTAAACATAGCTTCCAGGCTTGACTTCATTCACCCTAACAAAGGAAAAATATCTATACCAGGTATTGAAAAGTGAATTTGTTGACTTACTTTAGCTCTCCATTTTCAAGAGAAGCACTGTTTCCTTCAGATATCAAAACTTCTACAAGTACATGTATAATTCTCACTCATTAATTTTTGAGAACTCTTTGTGAGATATTGTTAACCTCCATTCCTTATCTCTATGAGAAAGTGCTTTGTGTGCCACTTTTTGAAAAGATGTCCTCACAGTCCCACCATCTGCATAAATATTAAATGCTGAGTTTATTCGCAGTGATGTTTCTCCATTGTCTTTGGGTCAGTGACAAGGAAGGAAACTATTACACTGCTGGAAATTAGCTGGAAACGTTCAATACATTTGAGAAAATGTAACTTACTTGTAGATACTAATTAAAATGTCCATCAGTGAAGCAGGAAAGTTTGTTACCTTGTTATGATAAGAACAGATTATATTTCACAATTTCACATTTTTCCCACTTACAGATAATTCCTAAACCCTCAGAACAGATTCAAATTACACTTGATTAATTTGCATATTTTCACTTCTATATGGGGTAGTTTAGAGGTTAATGAAATCAGTTTACAAAGTCAGAGTTTGCTCTTACCTACCTGTATCTAAACCTTCTAGATAATTTTATAAGATAAAAATGACCTTTCTGCCAAACCAAATATGGGATTCGTAAAATAATCTCTGATATTTTTTAAGTCTTAATTTGATTCAGATAGGAATGGGAAGAACATACTGTGGTGAGAATGAAGGTAAATAATTTAAAAGTGAAGTAAACTATTTCAAAATGTTTTACAAAACACAATCTAGGAGAATTGTGCTTAGTCTGGATGAGTCGTTCACCAAGAGCCTCTTGCTATCTAGATGGGAAGAGTACACAAATAGAGCTAGGTATAGTGACATTGGTCTGTAATCCCTGTACTTGAGAGGATGAGGTGAGAAGATCACTTGAGCTTGGTAGTTTGAGTCTGGCCTGAGCAATATAGTACGACACCAGTCTCAAAAAAAAAAAACAAAACCAAAAATTTTTTAAAGAGCCATAACGTAGTCATCAGTTTTCCATTACAATATAACCAAACACCTGAGATAATTCATTTTTGAGAAAATATTTTGGCTCACAGTTTTAGAGGTTTCAGTCCAAGACTAAATAGTCCCATTTCTTTGGGCCTTTGAAGGCAGCCCAGCATGGCAGGAGCACGTACGTGGCAGAGAAAACTGGTTACTTCATGAGCCAGAAAGGAAGAGGAAGAGACCTGGGGTCTGACAGTCCCTTTTGAGGTTACAACACAATGATTTAAGGACCTCCCACAAGGTCCCTCCTCTCAAAGGCTCCAAACTTGGGACCAAGTCTTTCACATATGAACCTTGGGGGGACCCCAATTCAAACCGTAGCAGAGACTGGAGAAAATTCAAACATTTCTGATAAAGGAGTGAGAAATTCAGTATGCAAAGGGAGTATTTCTGCTATATCATACAAAAGAAAGAAAGGAGCACTGAACTGCTACACTAAGAGTAAGGAGATTCATTCCTGTTTTATAACCTCAGAAGGAAGAAAATACAAGTAGGTAATCCATTCTAGGAACTAGAGAGGGAGGTAGGGAGGCCTGGGCTGGGCAAAAGCAGAAACATCTCACTTCACTGGTGAGAAAAGGCTTCTTTCCAGTTCCAAAACAGGAGTCCCAAAATATTCTGTCAAAGGTACCCATCTAAGTCACTTTTAAAATTCATTATGTTCACTCCTCTACCTGGTTACACTATGTTTCTCTCAGTTCCTGTCTCCCCTGTCCATATTTGTTTAAACTCTTTACCTTTATATTGCAAGTTTTGCTTCACGATGAATGTAAAGAATGAAATTACCAATAAGAAAGTAAATCTACCTACGACCCACCCACCCTCACCTTGGTTACTTTGCAGGTGAGGGTGCCTCTCTATCCTTCTCATAGTAGTCAGGATACAATACTAAAGCATAACCCATATGCTGTCACTTCACTACTGATGATGCTGAACTGTGGGGCCTGTCTACTGGAAGGAGGCCTATGGGCATTCTGTTGGAAGACAGACACTACGAACAGGCCACTTGGAGACTAAAGGCTCTGCCCTGCCCCTTGGAAGGAGGCCAACACGGCATGCACCTTTCAGGCCACTAGGGGACTAGGGCCCCAGACTCTTTTTCCTGTGCTCTGTGAACAGGATGTTCTTCTGCGGTCGTAAAATAGTTCTTCTGTGGCTTGTGAGCCTTTCATCTCCTGAGTTGGCAGAATTGCTTGTTACTTTCTGTTGCCGATGGATAATCTGCCAAATAGGCTAGTAACTGCTTATGCAAGGCTTGACCTTTAAGATGTATGGCTAGCTTAACTGCATATAAAAGACAGTGTTATACACAGTAAAGGCAGAAGCAGCTTCCTATCTGGTAAGTGCTCCATCTCTCCCGAATAAAACTGTTCTCTTCAGATCTCAGTGCACAGAGTCTGAGTTTTCCTTTTCCTGGTCTGTTGGTGTTGCAGACTAGGACAGTGCAACACAGGGGTACTCCCTCCAGTGTTGTAGACTGAGCACTTTCCTATGATGCTCAGAAAAAAAAAACACAAAACTTTTTATCATGATGGGCCAACCCATCTCCCTGAATTTTCTATAGTCATTTCTCATCCCACTTCTACTACCTACCAATATTTCTGTTCTTTAAGGAGAGCAAAAGCAATCCTACTTTAATAACATATCTGTTCTTCCCTCTCCCTGGTACATAGGGAACCCCATATCTTCATTTAGATCTTGGCTTAAATAATACCTTACCTTAGTGATGGTAAGTTAAGTTTGACCTAAAGCTGCCTCCGTACATATTTTAAATTTGGCCTAAGGGTTAATCTTTACATAATGAACTGCTATCTAACTTAATGTAAAGTAGACTATAACCTAAATGGAAGTATACTGCTATGATAGGTAGCTCAGTCTCAGTCAATCATGGCAACAGAACCTCAAACCAATCAGAGGCTGAAAACTGCCAAAATATCACCATATAAGGCAAAAGCTGATGGAGGCCAATCAGATGGTTTCTGTATATTGCTTCCTTTCTGTAGCTATAAACAGAGTCTGCACTGTGATGGGGTGAACAACTCTGAACCATTTTTGGTCCCGACTATTTTGACTCATAAATTGTTTTCTCAAATAATCTCTGCTAAATTTAATTTGTGCAATGGTTTCCATTTTAACAATAACTTCAGAGTGGCCTAATTACTTGGTGGTATGTTCTTTATTAATTTATTGTCTGTATCATGCACTGGAGCATACGCTATTTGAATATGCTATTGAAGAATAAGGCCCTGGATCCCCAAGGCCTGGAACAATTCCTGGCACATGGCAGGTGCTCCGTAAGTTATCTGTTGAATAAACAATGCTGTAAACATCTTTGTTGAAGGCTGTAATAATATTCCCTTCCTTTCAGAATAATCTGGGATTCTTTCATCTTATGGATATTTGTAGAAAGACAGCTAATTGTTATGCAAGCGTGTTCCTTTAATGCTATGTGACATCGGTACTGCTTTTGTTCTTCCAGATTTGCTCACTTTATCTGATACATAATTTCATCTAGTTTCTCATTGTGATTGTTTATTCAACTTGAGTTAAACACTTTGTTTGTACTGCATAGTATATTTATCTATCTACTTTGTATTTTGTATGCTCACTTCATTTTTATGTCCTGAAGACAAATGTGTGGGTACAAATCATGTTTCCATTTTCATTCATCATTGGTATAGAATGTCACATGGCTTACATGACCCAAGCATAAATTAAAGGACATTCCAATTGGAAAACCTGACATATGAATATTTCTCTGGTCAGAATTATTTATAGTTATGGCTATTGTTATACAAAACATAGCAAATGGTTTCACAGTTGTGGAAAAGAAACAAAATGATTAAAGGATTTCATGGACTTTTAGTTGATTTTTTTTAAAGGAGGTTGATTGGGGGTAATGAATTTGTGCTTTAGTTTGATTTGTTTAAAACACACACACACACACACAAGTTAAAATAAGCAAAAACAAAAGACCAACTGGGAAGAGTTTTACATTCACAGAGGTTGCAGGTCAGCATATTCAGGCAGAAATACTGCCAATACTTTTTCTCATGTCTTTTTTAATACTTGAACATAGAAGTTAAATGCAATGATGTCGTTTCACTTTGTAGTCACAGACGGAGGAGGTCAGTAAATCATAGAAAGCTGACTTCAATAAGCCTCCAGCTAAGAATCTGTGAATGGATCAGAGAATTACTGGAACAGTTGCCACCTAAAGACAAAAGCATTTCCAATATCTTTCCAGTTCACCCCCTTTTAAAGCTCAACTCCAAAAATTCTTCAACCTCACTAGTCTAAAATCCACTGATCTAACAACCTCTCACAGGTTTTTGACCATTTCACTGCTTCTCTTCTCTTTGCCCAGTTTAAATGGCAGGGTCAACCTTTATAATCACCCTTTCCCATACACCTTCAGCTCCAGATTCCCTCCCTCAACCACTGATCTTCTCTTGGCAGAATAACAATCCCACTTAAATCCAATTCTTTGCCTCTCAGGAACCTGAGTCCACATAAACAGATGAGGCTGAAAAAACAACCTAATGGGTTAATGCCAAGATGAATCTAACCTCCCCCTCATCTTCTGTAAACCTGATGCAGGCTTCTTCCTAACTCAAGTCTCCAGATCTCCCTTTTATAAGAATAGTTACTTCAGAAAACAACAACAACAACAAAATACACGAACTTGTAAATTTTTAATCTGCCTCTTGGAGTACATCTCCCAGTATTCCTTTTACCTGGGAATTACCATTCCAGAATTGTCTTTTACCTGGGAGTCATCCCTTTGAAACGTAATCATAGAAGATGGCCCCCTTTTCTCCCAGTCTCTGTGGAAGGAGGGGACCCTGACTTCCATAAGGAATAAGGAAGGGACACTGGGAACCTAATCACATTGAATAGCCTCCTCCCTACTAGAGTAGCTCAGTAGAGTCATCCTCCAAGAATTCTCTATGAGCTCACCCCAGTGCTTAAATACCCCTTCACCTTTCCTTCCCAAGAAATTCAGTTCAACCTCTTTCCCCTCATGCAATAGTTTTGAATAACACTCTCCTTTGCTGGTATACTTAATTTACTTACATGAAGTGGGGCCTTCATGATGCCTGGTAATCACAGCATTGAAGAGGATGTCAGAGTAATTTCCCTAGTCCATTGTTTTTCCATTTTTCTTCCATTTGACTTTCCTTCAACCATTTATACCTCTAGCCATACTCATTCTCAGTTTATACCCTTGCTTTCTATATCACTGAGAAAATAGTAGCTATCCAAAAAGCTTTTCCACAGCTCCAGCCACCCCATCAACCATCCACCTATGGCATGTGTGCCCAGCTCCTCTGCCTTCCCTGTTTCTATAGGCATGGAGAGCCTGGGTTCTCATGCCTATGCAAGAGGTTATATGAGGGACCTCTTCTGCCTCCTGCTTCCACAAATGACCTCCGCTCCCATCAGCCTCAATGTCCCCTTCCCACCTGCCCAAACCACTTTTCTCCTTGACTTTTCAGCAACTTTCAAACCCAAGCTTTTGTAACACTTCCTGAACCACTTCCTTCCTTTAGATTTTAAGGCACAAAATGTTTTTAGTTTTCTTCCAATTTTTACTGGTTTCTCTTCATTCCCCAGTCCCTTGTGGTGGAAATGATAAGAATCAAGGATTTACTCTGACATCCTCTGCAATCATTCATTTTTCTTTTTTTAAAATTTTTAATCTCCATAGCTTTCCCTTATTCCCCTTTTTCTACGGGCAGCCATTCATTCACATGAATCTGATTTGCAAAATCTTATTTGTAATGACTTTTAGCAAAATGTATTCTTATGCACATATATTTTACTGTTCATGAATGATAGTTTAGTAACTATCTTTTTTGTTTAAGTTTCCTGTCAGTAACATGTTTTTGAGATCCATTCATACTTTTATAATAATTGGCTAGTGTTCTTCCTTGTACTCATCCACAGTTACTCCCCTATAATGACACCCAGATAGCCAACAGCTCCCTGCCACTCAAACAATGCTACCACAAGCCATCTATTTGCCAAAGATCCCCAAGCTTCTCATTTCCTGCAACTTACCTTCCAGAGCTTCTTGCCTCTTTGCCCCATGTATCCCCTCTCCCAGTTTTCTCCATTTCAACTAATAACTCCATCATTCCCTTATTCATATAAAAAACACAAGGTCATCCTTGATTTCTCTTTCTCTTACTCCACCCATCTACTGCAACAATAAAGTTTCTCAGTTTTACCTTCAAAGTGAGTCAGAATTTGACTATTTCTCAATTGCCTTTTACCACAGTGAACAAAGTCACCATCATTTCTCCTACCATCATTCTAAGGATTCCTTAATCACTTCTCAACAGGGCAGCCACAGCAATCTTCATAAAAATGTAAATCCAATAATTCCATTGCTCTACTTAGAATCATCAATGGCTTCCATTTTACTCAAAGGAAAAACCAAAATAACTGCAATTTACTAAGAGCCCTGCTCCCATACCAATTTAGGCACAACATTCTCTGGCCCCTTCTCCAATCCCATCTCGATGACTATTGGTTATTCTTTAAATTTCCCAAGGGCATTCTTCACAGTTTCTGCTATACTCTTTCCTTGGCCCCAAGACCCCTTTACAACTTTAGTTACATATTCTAATGCCTTGAACTCCTCCTACTCTCTTTTCCTGCTTAAATTCTCCTTAGCAATTATCTCTATTAAATATACTGGATTCTTTTAATTGATTTATTTTTTTCTGCTGGGGATCAAACCCAGGATCTCACATATACTGGGGCTAGGCAAGTGCACTACCATTGAGCAACATTCCCAGCCC
The DNA here is from genome assembly GCA_020662805.1 of Glaucomys volans. NCBI lineage: Eukaryota > Metazoa > Chordata > Mammalia > Rodentia > Sciuridae > Glaucomys > Glaucomys volans. The sequence continues at coordinate 591,759 of JAJEJO010000837.1, forward strand.
CCAAATTATTTACTCTGCTTGCCATCTATCTTCCCTGTGGTTCCACCAAAATAATGTAACTCCATTAAGATGGGGATTTTTACTTTGCTTATTCATTGCTGAATACCAAGAGCCTGAGAGAGTACTGAAAATCTAGGCATTCAATAAACAATTATAGAATAAATAAAAACGATCAATATGAAATCTGAATTCTAAGAAGGCAGTAAGGGAAATTAATCAAATTAATGGGAAAATAAGATTCAAGTGGGGAAACATATTCCTAAATCACCAGAGATGACCATTTGCATGTCATTCACTCTACTTGCCCAATTAAGTCATGGGATATTCCACAGAAGTCTATTAATCTGATCCTGTCCCTATTTCCATTCCTCCTTATAAACCTTTCTCTGACTAAGGGGATGAAATCTAAGTATCTCACTGGACCTACTAAGTCTGGCAAGATCTTATCTCCAGGCACAGTCTGCATTCTGGTCACATCCTCCTTATGCTTTTCTCCCATTTGGTTCCTTGTAATTTAAAACAATGCTTCATATAGCCAATTCCTGCTTAGTCTGCAGAGCTAGGCTCATTGTGCTCTCTCAGAAACTTTCCATGTCCACCCAGACCATGTCAGTGTCTCTGTTTTATGGTCTTAGTAGCTCATATTTTTCTTATTGGCATATAATTCTAATTAATTTTTATGGGACTGGATTATTATTATGAATCTCCCTCTTTAGAATGTAAACTTCCTGAAGGAAGGACTGTGACCATTTTATTTACTGTAACATGTCAGAGCCCCTGATTATAGGGAACACTCAGTTAGTATTTATTGAATTTTTTTTTTTTTTTTTAAAGAATAAACCTGACCTTCAATGTTTACTCCACCTCAATTGTTTCAGTCTCATGATTCTGTCTGGGCTGCTGAATTCTAAATTCCTGAATTTCATTCTTGTGTGCTATGATTTGTCCTCCATGATTCCTACTTGAGCAAGGGCATCCTACTTTTAACTGATGCTCAGCTTTGCCCTTACAGAATTCCCATTCATGCATCCATGCTTCCTCAGCAAAAGGGAACAGGTAATTCAAGAAAAATTTTTCAACCTAAAATAAAACTCACATGCCTACTACCTTTAAGAGAATAATTTGAGTCACTGAAACTTGTCTGCTTTAAATTTCATATGGAACTTATCAGTTTGACAGGAAGAACTTCCTTCTACTACTGTTCAATTATGAATCTCAGTGAGGCAGTATATGCATTAACATATGCATTTATGACTAAATGTGTTTTGTTTTCCCTCTTCCTCAAAACTATGGTTCTGTGGGTTCAAAGAAAACTAACAGTGACATCCCACATTCAGGATGAAATTGTGTATGTAAAATATAATTGCATGATAATAAAATATATATGCAACTACTAATTCCTATTATAAATTTGCTAATTTGAAGCTTTAGGGTAGCCATAACTTTAATTTTATTACCTATGAGTTGAAATAAGGAATACATCATCTCCCATTCTTGAATGTCAAGGTAACATTATATTTAAAACAACTAGGTTTTCTTCCATCTGTAGTTAAGTTGATTTGCCCATTTCTAACCCTATATAAATGTCAGGTGTACTAAGCTGTTTTTTATTTGAAGCCAAATATACAGCTCATTCCAGAGCCCAAAACAAATTTAAAAGGTCTTTGTGGTTTGTGACTCGTCATCACACAGCTGTAAAAGATGACAAGCTAGCAGGCTGGATCCCATCTCAAAACTTTCAAAGGTTAAAAACAATTACCTCTTCAAGGACATCAGCAAGCTTGCTAAGGATCTCTTCAGGAAGGCTCTGGAATGTTGGAACACTGAAAAACAAAACAGAGAATGATGCTGAACATATGTACAGCAACTTACTTTAATACATAAAATTGCAATATATCTGAATGAAAATGCAAAAACCCTTCCTGGCAACCTGCAGCTTAAGATCAAATCAATTGTTTAAGCATGCTTTGTATCTAAGGAAGAAAAATCATGTTGTAAGAGAAAGAACTTGCAGAACCAAGTCCAAATCATACTTGTTTACCTATATGACTATGAATGCCTCAGTTACAATGGAGAGACAAATACCCTTTCCCCCTTTTCAGTCTGCTGTCACCAGATTCCTCTTTCCAGGTTCCTTTCCACATAATCCCCCTCTAAGTCAACTCCTATCCATTCTGTAGGACACAGTTTGATTAATGATACATTCAGACATGCAAGCATTCATTCTACAATACTGAAACACTTCCCAGTCTCCCCAACCCTTCCCCAGCTAGGTCAACTTCTATTATGTGCTTACAAGCTTTTATTTTTTTCTGCAGTGCTGGGGGTCTAACCCAGGGTCTCAGGCATTCTAGGCAAGTACTTCACCACTGACCTGCCACCCTAGTCCTATTATGAACACTTTTGTCCCTTACTACTGCTATAATTAGATAATTAATCAAGTATTTGTTTGTTTTTGCATGCCTTCCCTGCTATAATTAAAACTCTGCAAAGATAAGAACTGCCTTTGTTCAACTCCCTATATTTTCAGTGATTGACAAATAGACTCAACAGCATATGTGAAGTTATGAAAGCTTGGATGTGTCAATGCATCATAGGACAGTGATGACAGGACTGAGATGTCCCAACTTTAATTACAAAGGGGAAAAAACAGAGGAAGGAAAGACAGGGGAGTGTGTGTGTGTGGGTGGAGGGAGTTAATCAGAAATGAGATACAAACCAAAGAGAACAAAAATTATTTTACATTTATGTTAAAAACTTAAGTCCCAGCAGGCCTAACCTCCAGGACCACCACAACCTGCTTACATATTAATTTTGCCAGATTTCTCCTTATGGATTGCTCTCCTATTTCAAAATGTCCCCTGCTTTACAATATCCCACCCTTCTTACCTATAGCCAATGTAGGTTACAGTGTTTTCCTTCCCCAGATCAGTCTTCATAAAGTTCACTATTCATTTTTCCATCTTTTACCTATTTCCTATGTGCTCTGGAAGCCTGATTCAGTCAGCCAGGGCCCATGCAGGGTCCCTGGGGAAGGTTGCAGGTAACATTAGCTCTGGTCCAGTTCCTGCTGCTAGTAGTTGCAGAAACTTGTCCCAGGACCTTGTCCTTTCTGTTTTCTGGCTAGCATCTTTAATGGTCCTAATAAATCCTTTTCTTTCAGAGATTTCCTTGACTTAAGAGTTTTTGTTTAATAAGAGTTGTTAAGACAAGACAGGTATAACAAAGAGCCAGATCCATAGTACCATGACACTGAAAAATATTAATTCCTTTATGTTCATCCCATTCTCTTATTTCACCCCTTAAAACAGCAAATGAAAATACTGAATGATGTCAGGTGACATTAAATGAAACTCCATCACCAAGTCAGCCAAACTAGGTTGTAGCACTAAATTCTCATTCCATATCTCAGGGCTTGAAAAGACCATAAATGAATTCACGTACATTTGCATGCCTGACATTTGACTTATAGCATCATTCTGACTTAATTAGAATAATACAATCAAAGAAACTGTAACATATTGTTTTGATATAAGCATGCAAGTTTTGCTGTTAATTTGTCACTCTAATTCCTGTTACTTAGGGTAAATCCTGTTGATGAAATCCCAAGGTTTTATGCAGCAGTGTAGCAATTCACCCAGGACCATCTGCTCTGCCAGATTTACTGCTGTGGTCTGAGAAATGTGGGTTTTAATTTCCAGAAGGTAGTCCATTTCAGCAGCTGGATGGAACGTGTCACAGAAAGAGACAGAAGACAGAGGAAGCTGTTTCCATGGGTCATGCAGGTTGAAACACCGAGCCTTTCCTTGTTCTGTTAATGAGCTCTATTTCAGTTTCTTCTGAGATGTTAGAATAATTAGAGTTTCTATCCTATTGAGTATTTGTGGAAAAAAACAAGCTTTATAATTGGATTACTTCTTCAGACAGTCCTGTTATTTCTGTGCTAAACTTTTATTTCAATCTGGGTTGTGTCTATGTCAAGCCATACTGGGGTATTATTTCCATTATCATGAGGGATATTATCCATGAGGGGGAAGAAATCTTTGCTTGGCTATATAACACACTACATGAAAATGAAAACATTAGTATTTAGGAGGACATTTTAAATACAATATATTTTATGATTTTCAACCCATTTTATATGCCTCAAAACATTGCAAATACTTATTACTAATAAAAATTAAGGATATTTTAAAAGAAATACTTAAAAATTATCAGTAATCACTGATGTACTTCTGTACTTAACAAAAGGAAAAAAGTCCCTTGACAGAAAAATAAGTGTTTTCACTTTAATGTTACTCTTAAAATAATCTGGAAGCCATCTTTAAAATCCTAAGCTCTCTATTCTGTAAATACTAGATAATTAATTTGCTTTCTAAGAATTACCAGTCTACCAGAAGCTTGAACACCAAGAACAAAACAATTTAACATGTTCATAACTTGAAATTTTCATGAAATAGTGTAGTTGAATTTTCCCCAATACATCAAAAGACATTGAGTTTCCACTAATATGGTCACATGAAAACCTAGGATAAAGTTGTCTGATTCATACAACTTAAGGCGAACAATTGCAAGAACAGACTTCCAGAGAAAACATTTAAACACTAGAGAAGAATATTTTCACTTAAACGGAAAATAATTTATTCCAATAAATTACATGCTAATTACATGAAATTCTTATAGCTGTGTTCAAACGTTTTGGTTCACTAAAAACTTGCAATGACCTGAAGTAAGATAATTGCACTTAAATGTAATAGAGATGATTTAAAGTTTGGTACTTTTCCACTGTTTTTCCTAATTAAATGAAGCAAGGACTTGGACTTTGTAATGACAATAAGAGAAGATGGGATTTGAGGGATCTTTATTTGGGGTGCATTGGGCTAAGGGTTTTATAGGTAATATTAAATTTATTTCTACAAAAACATTAACACATAGCCATTATTATCATCCATTTTACTATAAGACAACTGTGCCCTAGACAGTTTGCCTAAGATCACACCACTTCTTCCTGGTGAATAAAGGATAAAAATTTTGTCTAAATGATTATGGAGCTGATCAGACACTCACTGAGCTAATTTCCAGTGAAGATATTTAAAAAATGCCTTTAAACACAGTTCTTTATTAGAAAATGGTTTAGAAATAAATCACTAATAGTATTTAGTTATGTGATTTCAGTTTCCAACTTTTTTTTTAAATTGTTCTAAATAGTTACACATGACAGTAGAATACATTTTGACACCTTGTACACAAATGCAGCACAACTTCTTCCTCTGGTTGTACATGGTCCAGAGTCACACCTATAGTGCAATTGTACTTATATATAGGGTAATAATGTTCATCTCATTCCACTGTCCTTCCCATCGCCAAACCCTCTGCTTTCCTCTCACTCCCTTCTGCAAAATCCAAAGTTCCTTCATTCTTCCCCACCCCCCTATCCCCATTATGAATTAACATCCACTTATCAGAGAAAACATTCAGCCTTTGGTTGGTGGGGGGATTGACTTATTTTGCTTAGAATGATATTCTCCAATCCATTCATTTACCTGCAAATGCCATAATTTCATTCTTCTTTAAGGCTGAGTAATATTCACATTTTCTTTATTCATTCATCTGTTGAAGGGCATCTAGGTTAGTTCCATAGTTTAGCTATTATGAACTGAGCTGCTATAAATGTTGATATGGCTGTGTCACTCACTATAGTATGCTGATTTCAAATCTTTTGGATATAGGCCAAGGAGTGGGATAGCTGGGTCAAATGGTGGTTCCATGCCAAGTTTTCTGAGGAATCTCCATACTGCTTTCCATAATGGCTGCACCAATTTGCAGTCCCAGCAGCAATGTACCTTTTCCCCCACATCTTCGCTAACACTTATTGTTGCTTGTATTCTTGATAATTGCCATTCTGATTGGAGTGAGATGAAATCTTAGCACAGTTTTGATTTGCATTTAGGTAATCACTAGAGATGATGAACATTTTTTCATATGTTTGTTGATTGTATTTCTTCAATTATGAAGTGTCTGTTCAGTTTCTTAGTCCATTTATTGATTGTGTTTGGTTTTTTTTTTTGGTGTTAATTTTTTTGAGTTCTTCATATATCCTGGAGATTAGCACTATATCTGAGGTACATGTGGTAAAGATTTTCCAAATTTTTATTATGAAAAATGTCAAATAAATTGAAAGACTGAAAGAATACTTCAAGGATCACCTATATCCCCAACACTTAGAATCACTGTTGATATTGTAACATTTTTTGCTTTATCTACTTTCATTCCATTGATTTTTCTACATGTATAGATAGATTCATTCATAAATAGATACTTCTGGATGAAACATTTGAGACTATGTTTCAGATACCATGAAATTTAATCATGAACAAATCGGCATATATAAACTAAAAGAACAATTTTGTAAATAAAAACCCTAATTCCATCATAATACATAATAGTATTATTCATTCCATACTCAATATCTTTTAGTCATTCCACACTCAAATATTACCAATTGTCCAAAAAATCTTTATTACTTTGTTTCTTTATTCTTTTAAATCAAGATCCAGTCAAAATCTGAACATAACTTTTGGCTTTTATATCTCTTCAGCTTTCATTCTATAATTTTTCCCTTCTGACACTGATTCTCCCTACCACCTCCCAGGGATAGAACACAGGAAACTTTATCACTAAGCTCCATCCCCACCTTTTAAATATTGTATTTCAAGACAGGGTCTTACTAAGTTGCTGAAGCTGCCCTCAAAAAAGCTACCCTCAAACTTGAAATCCTCCTGCCTCAACCTCCCAAGTCACTGGGATTACAGGCACATACCATAGCACCCTGCTGACACTGACTTTTTGGAAGACTAGAACAGCTCTTTTAATAGTTGTCTCATATTCTTCATTTGTCTTCAGATTTTTTTCTGGTGACCTACTATAAGAAAACAATAGTAGAAGGGAAGAAACAAAACTACAAAAAACTTCATTATAGTCATGTCTCAATGAAAAAACTGGAGGCACACGGAATAATAATTCTACACAGTCCCTATCATTAAAGTGTGACACAAGGATTCCTAAAAACCTTTCCATGGGGGTTAAAACTATCTTCAATTTTAATTTTTTTTTCTTTTTGGTACTAGGGATTGAACCCAGGGATGCTTAATGACTGAGACATGTCCCCAGCTCTTTTTACTTTTTATTTTGAAATAGGGTCTTTCTAAGTTGCTTAGGGCCTCACTAAATTGCTGAGACTGGCTTTGAACTTATGATCCTCTTGCCTCAGCCTCCTGAGCCACTGGTATTTAGGTGTGTGCCATCCCTGCCAGCTAAAATTAAAACTATTTTTATAATAATTCTGTTTTCCTTTTTCACTGTTATTCTTTCACATGTGTACGATAAAATTCTTCATGGGCTGCCTGACAGATGTTGACATTGTCTCTTTGATGGCTAATGGAATGCTCACATGTTCCTGTGTTTTCCAGAATTTTTTAAAATAGTAAATTTATAATATGAAGCGCTGTTTACAGATATTAGTCTGTTTTCAGCAGTTCTGCTATGCTTGCACCAGTTCTCATTATCCCTCTCATTATACCTGCTAATAACATTAGATCCAATGAATCATTCTTTTAAGTTAATGAAGTTTTCCTTGTACCTAGGTAGAAAAACAAGAAGAAACTATTGCAAAAATAGTTTATGTTTCTTTTGAAAACATTCTACCTTTTGTTTGTTTTGCAGTGCTAGGAATCAAACCCAGTGCATGCTAGTCAAGGGCTCTACCACTGTGCCACATCTCCAGTCCCTGTTTTTAAATTTTATGTAAAATTGTAATAATTTTATGATTTATAGTACTTATCAAGGATTTAATAAAGAAAGTTTACTTTATTTTCCTCATTTTTAAGAATGGATCATTTTCTTCAAAAGGGTAATTAGAAAATTCATATTCTCAAGTCATAGCTGCCAATTTCTAACTCTAGAGACATTTGGAAAATATAAAAATGACACATCCACATCAGAGAATATTTCTGACTCACAGACGGAAGAAATCTAGTCCCAAGAAACTTAGAGATGCTGTAAATAAAAAATAAAAACATAATAATAAAAGCTATCTTTCTCTCAGCATACAGATGAGGACTTTCACAATAATACTTCTGAAAAATATCATGCAGTTATATCATTTTGAGACAAATCATTCAAACTTTAGAGAAAAAGAAATTGAATTTTTAAAATGTTGATATGAAAACCCCAAATCTCTTAGTATGACTTTTCAAATTACAAATGAAAAAGCCAAAGGAGTGTCTTATAGCCAGGCACCATGTTGTATTTATTGGAGAAGCCGAGCAATAGCTAAGAGAGCAATCACTTCCTGTACAGGTAACTTGACTGAATGCAAAATCAGTAAAATAAATCATTGCACTGACTCCCTCCAGTGATATATCTTTTTGAATTAAAATTTTAGCAGAAAAAAATGTAGTTAAGATTTTGACTACAGAGTTGTACCTTTGCCTTACAAATAAAAGATTGTAGTTATATACATGGCAGAACTTGCTGTTTTACTTGTATTTATCTAGGACCAGAACCAACTGGTCATCAAAAGAGATGATCACGTACATGAATATGTGGCAACAAATACACATGGCAATTGTGATAAGTCTCAAATCACTTTTAAAAAACTAGTCTGCAATGCCCTTTTGAATCTTATGGTTTATCCTGAAAAAATAGTTGATATTCCCACTGACAATGTGAAAGTGAAGGTGACCTCAGCCTATCAAGACAGCAATGTCAAACATCACACAGCAATAGTAAATTATAAACAAAATAACGTATTGGTTTCATTTTAAAACACTTTTGCTGAAATAGTATCACTGAATACATTAAATTTTAGCCCTTGAGTTTTAATATTGTATATCACAAAATGGCACATACACATAATGAACTTTTGCATATGGAAACATGACAGTTTTCTCAAGGAAAATCATGTGAATGGCTGCTGGAGTTGCAAACTGAATTAGCCACCTTCTTCATGGAACATCATTTTTTACTGTAGAATGACTGACAAAACTGTGGTTATTCAGATGGGTATTTGACAGGCTTTTTTTTCCCCCTAAAGTAAGACTGACACTTGTAGGGCAATAACATGCTTATTGCCAATGATAAAATTCAAACTTCCAAATTAAAATTAAAACTCAAAAAAACTTTTATCTGCCACTGTGAACAGAACAGCTTTCCAAAAGATGATTAAACAGAACAGAATAACAAGGACTACTATGGGAGGAAGAGCAGGCTGGAAGATTAAATGGGGTGACCAAGATATCCTCATTGAGAAGGTAAAATGTGAGCAGAAATCTGAAGAAGGGAAGGAGTTAGCTCACTGGAAATCTGGGGGAGAACTTCGAGGCAGAGAGAGCACAATGAGTAAGGGTATAGTATGCCTGGTGGCTTCTGGGGGCAGCAAAAAAGGTGTGTAGATTTCAGTGCCCTGGGGGAAAGTGGAAGAATAGCAGACATTAAGACGTAAAGGTGGTGGCAGATCACTGTGGGCATGGAGACCACTGTGATGTGAAGCTACTGCAGTACTTTGAGCCCAGGCATGACATGATCTTATTTACATGTTAAAGAGACCCCTCTATAGAGGAAAATAAATAAACAAACCGACAAACAGTAAGGTAGAAGCTGGTAGACCAGATAAAAGTCTATTGCATGACTGATGATAGAGGTTAGAGGTCTGGACAGGTTAGAAGCAACAGATGTGGTGAGAAGTAGCTGAACTGTTATATTTTGAAAGTTGAAGAAGCCTGATTTCCTGATAGATGGGGCACGAGGTGAGAGAATAGAGGGGAGACAAGGATGACTCCTTGAGGATGAAGGGAACCTATGAATACAACTTAAATATTTTTCTACATTACAAGCAAGTTTTTTAAAAATTCTACTTAGTAGTAAAATGTTATATTTTGTCAAAAGGTTATAACCAGAGTATCAGATATGGTACTACCTTTATAAGGCAAAACATCTCCTGAAATAAGAAAGGTCTGAAAATAGTTCAACACTATCCTCTACCTAGAAAAAAAGGTATAATTTTAGTAATTATCTTGGGGGAACATTTGGAAAACAGGACCTTTTGATTCTGTCATAAGAAATCAGTTCTGTGTCACATCTAATGCTACCAACATTGATAGGTATTGTTCATTTGAGTCACTGACTTCCTATTAAAAAAAAGAAATCTCTACCTTACCAAGTAAATCAATTTATATTGATGAAGGATTAAAGCAAAGGCCCTTTTAACATGACAGCTATCTGATCAATTCCTTTAGTAAACTCATCAAAAATGTTCTGCTCCTGACACACTTTTATTTTTTCCCATTTCTTGGATGATTTGGCATCAATCCTGTCTTATGCAAAAACTAATTTTCCTTCCCTGAGTCTCTTACCCCACATCTCAATCCACCTGTCAGATTTATTTTCTATCAGGGATGTTCAGCCCTTATCACCAAATGTTGGAAACTATCTATTTCTTCATTATTAAAATTCAAAAAATATTCTATTTGGAGTATCAACTGTACTTTTTAAGTGATAAATTTAATCACATGTGTTGTTTAGCTCTTTATCAAAGTCATACCTGAAGCTACACAGCATGTCATGCCCCAAAGTTGGAGAGCAATGTCTCTAAGGTCCTTGCTACTGATGTTACAAAGGACCCTTGAAATTCACTGGCTTTCTGCTTTTGTGCACAAAGAGGAAGAAGGAACTTTGGTCAGTCTTGGAACACTGATGCTTCATGTCAACTTCAGTAGGAAGATTGATGTAGAGACCTACTGTGGGAGAGATATCTCCAAAGACTCCCTCTTTTCTAAATGGCTATAGATACTTAATAATCTCTTCAAATGAATTTGGGCAATTAAAATGGATAGGAAGAGTCTTACCTTCTAGAAGTTTTTGGTATCGACAAAAACTCTTACCAAGAAATAGGAAGAGCTTATCAACCTGTGTGGAAAATTGGGAAAGGAATGGGATAGGGGAATATATCTCAATAATTTATCTTTGAATAAATTGTTTTCCAGACCCATCTGTAACATTTGTAAAGCCCTGTTTCCTAGTGTATTCATCCTCCTTCTGTCACAACCAGCACCCCTCAAACACAGATACTGCTGTGTTTTGACCAGTGCTAAGAAAAAGGAGTGGGTAAAATGATGGGGAAAGAAGAAAGAAGCTGGGAAGAAAGATAGTCAAGAAATTGGAAGAGAGCTCAGGGCCATTTACTTGGGCAAGAAATTCCTAATCCAAGGTCCTAATTCTTGGTCTAGAAGGGAAGGGCTGAGGCACATCCTCTTGGGTTCTCACCAATGTGAGGGCCACAGCTCCAAGAAACCAGAGGGAAACTTTCTCGAGTAAGGGACTCAAGGCCAGACAAGCATTCCTCAAGATGATCTTATTGTCATCTTCATCCTTACTGAGTGCTAGAGCCAAATACTACCCTTCTCTGCACAAGCCTTATGCTTCATGCCTTTTCTTATGCAAACTTAACTACATTTTCTCAGACCTCTTTATTTCAAATGATCAATGTAGTGATGGCAGAAAATCTAACAATTTTAAGTGATTAAAAAAAGAGCTGGGCGCGATGGCGCACGCCTGTAATCCCAGCACTTGGGAGGGTGAGGCAGGAGGATCGAGAGTTCAAAGCCAGCCTCAGCAACTTAGCAAGGCCCTAAGCAACTCAGTGAGACCCTGTCTCTAAATCAAATACAAAATAGGGCTGGGGATGTGGTTCAGTGGTGGGGGGGTACCCTGGTTAAAACCCCAAATCAAAAAAAAAAAAAAAAAAAGAGAGAGAGAGAAATCTATACAGCATTTCCATTATCCCTGCAACCCTCATTTAGAAAAGAGTTATATTCTCATCACTTACATATCCTCCCTACTATCATAACTTTAGATAGTATTGTAATAAACAGGCAATTCACTTTAGCTCAACGAAACTCAGTGTTCTTATCTCTAATGCAGAAATATTAAGTCTGTCCCAAGCAATCTCAAACAGCTGCCATGAAATAATCTAGGAGAACATATTTAAATTGCTTTCAAATTAAAATGCTATTCTAATAAGTAATGAGGTTATATTTATGACAATTTTTTCAAATCCTAAAACTAATGACTTACAAACCATCTTCTACACTACATACAATTATAAACCTTCAGATCTGATTTTAATCTAATTCTATTCAGAAGAATCTTATACTAGATCCTTGTCCAGTTGTTTCCAAACTTTGAACTCATTAGAAAATCTAAACAGATTATGAGATTATGTTAAAAAAATCAATGTATTTTTTTCAGAATTGCAGTAAAATATATGACATAAAATTTATTAGCTTAAGCACAATACCTTATGCTGAGAAAGTCCTCAATAAATTATGTTTATACTAATTAGCATTTTTGTGTAATAATTATTGTTTGTATTAATATTCTGGAAGCAATTTACCTTCTCAATGTTCTTGGATTGTGAGACCACAGCCTAACAGAAGCAAAAGTTGGTTCCTTAGTGTTTCAAATTGTGGCCCTCCAGAGGACCAGCAACCCAACTGTGCTTGTTTAATGTGGTTTGTTCTGTGATATATGCGTGTGGGCTTTTAATAAATGCTATTTGATGATGAAAAAAATGTATTAGCTTAAATATTTTTAAGTGCACAGTTCAGTGGCAGTAAGTATATTCACTTTGTCCTGTAGCTATTACTGCTATCCATTCCCAGAAATTTTTCATCATCTCCAGCTGAAACTCTGTACCCATTAAATAATAATTCCCCATTCCTTTCTCCCCTCAGTCCCAAGAGACCACTATTCTTTTGTGCCTCTAGAATATGACGATGCTAGGTGTCTCATACAAGTAGAATCCATACATCTGGCGTTTGTGTCTGAAGCATTTCATTGAACATATGTCTTCAAGGTTCATCCATGTTATTCAGTGCATGTTTTAGCATCTAGACAGATGATTTTAATGGGCAGAAAGGTTGACAGTATTACCAATTTTTTGTTTCATTTGGTATGTGACAATTTAAAATAATTAAAAATCATGAAAGCATTCCAGCTTATGTTCTGAATGTGGCAAGTTTTCAACCTGCATCATATCTTAGTCTGAATTCTCACATGTTGGCATGAACTTCTTCAAGACTTAACTCAAGAACAATCCTTTCTGGGATATGATCCCTGACACCTTTCTCTCTACATACACATCTAATGAGGTGTTCACCTGAATAGCACATACACTTGAATCATAACCATCTTTGGCATATTTGACTCCTCTCAATAATATATAAATTAACAGCCCTACTTTGTAGTAATTAATAGCAGAAACTTTAGAATCAGGAAAAATATGGTTTGAATTGCTAAACTCCTACTTGCTAGCCATAACTCCAAGCCAGCTATTAAAGCCAAGAAGCTTCCATAGTTGAAGAATTAAAACAACAAATCCTAGTTCATGGAGTTACTGTCATTATTAACAAATGAAGAGCACTTAGAATAGGGAATGCCATAGGGATAGCACTCAATTAAAGGGGCATATAATTTAGCTTGTGTAATGCTACCAGTGACATAGAGTATGTCATGTAGTAGCTAGTTAAAACATGCAAATTAAAGTAACACTTGCAACAGCCCAGTGCAATCAAGGGATAATGAATTTGACCCAAGGCCACAGTTCTCACACTGTACAAGGCACCTGTTTGGGTGGTTTCTCATAGGAGGCTGAAACTCAGCTCTCTCATACTCTGGATATCACCAGTTTCACCCTGACAGAGGCTGTATCAGCCCAGAGGAAGGAGCACTTTTCAAAAAACATGCCTCGGTTACAGTTATTCTGATCTTGTAAAGGCTATTCTGCCTGGTACTTTTCAGGAACTACAGGCACATTTCACTGAGGCTATTTACTCAAGAAGAATTTAGAAAAGTTATTTATTGATCGACAGAATCTTCTAATCAAAGACAGAGTAGCCTTTTTAAACCTCACTGATGGTCTACTTTCCAAAGCAGAACTCAGGTTACCGCAGTGCTCCTGTCAAAAGGACCATCAGGAGGTGAGACATTAATCACACACCTTATTAAACTGCTTCTGAAATGCATCACAGCATCTAACACTGGCTGATTCAGAAAATCACACAGGACCTGATGTTTGCTCTGTAGATCATAGAATCTCCTATGCCCGAATCAAAAATAAAATTTCATGAGTTTTTATGGCATTAAACAAATTATATCTGAATGTTAAAATTGAAAATGGTATATTTGATTTTTAAAATACTTAATGGCTACACTAATGATAATCGCTCTATTAGTTTTCATGGTGGCTTCCTAACCAATGATTGGGATGATGGGAGGTGATCATCTGCCCCCATAATCTAATCTTTGCTCACAGCAATGTGTCTCCATGGGGCTCTCCTGGCATTTGGGACCACACATGTCTTCATGGTGCAGGGCTGTTCTATGTGCTGCAGAAAGTTTTGCCTCTCTCGTTCCTATCCATCAAATGCCAGTAGCATTCTTGGTCCTTGGGACAAGCAATAATCTTCTGGGGAATAATACTGTCCAAAGTTTAGAACTATTATTCTATAATTTCATAAATTTCCTAATTCATAAGGAGAGTTTACTTCTTGTTCTTTCTGAAACTTTAAACCCTCTGGTGGCTGAATCTTGCCCAAATGCCCGTCTCCCTGTGGCTAGGTACCTGTTATCCAGAAATTCCCAGGCTGAGGAGCTATTCATTCAAAGTGCTTCTAGAATGTAGTCACCTACACATGGGCTTTATGACTTTTCATCCTTAGTCTATGACATTTTATAAAACTATAGCTTTGAAACACTATTTGAAAATACATCAATAGGTTTTCTACATCAAAAGGTTGGCTTAATGAATAAGGAATTTCTGAATAACAGAATTAGAAAATTTTCTTTATCATAGGACTTATTGAAGCCTTCACTTTGTTAAACAAACAAACAAAAAACAACAACAAATAACAACAACAACAACTAAACTCCAGGTTAAAAAGAAACCTGGAGAGGAAAAGAGTATTTTCCAAATTTAACTGAATTCCTCTTTACTCAGGAATACTTAGTAACTTAATAAGGAACAGAAACTCCATGCTACATAATTCAGAAACATAGGTTTCTATTAAGGTAACAAGATCAGCAATAGCTTCTATTCTTAACACAGAATAAAATTTAGCATGGTTCCTTTGTGAGTTGCTTCATATTTCTAAGATGAAGTTCAGTCATAATAGTCTCTAAGTGAGGGGAAACATATCTAGCTGCCCTCCATCTGTGTTCCTGAGGAAACCTGGGTCTACTTCTGTCATAGCAAGTATTGTGTTGCAATTTCAGTTTATTTCTCTGCTTCCTCATACATTATCAATCTACTGTCTGCTGACAAACTACATATTTATGTAAATCAAATTTTACTGGAAGAGATCACGCTCACTGTGTGTTATCTATGGCTGCTTTCATGAAGCACTGTCAGAGTTCAATAAATGCAACAGAGACAATATGGCATGCAAGCCTGAAATATTTGTTCTTTGGCCATTTATGGCCAAGTTTGCCAATTTTTGTCCTAGTCTGCTATTATCCTGAGCAGGGACAGTATCAATTCCTTCAGCTTAATGCCTGGAAAATGACAGATGCTCAATTTTTATCACCAAAACAAGTGTTTTACCTTTCAAACCAATCCAAGAATATCTAAACTTGAGGTAAGTGCTTTAATAAAATGTGAGTGATGAAATATTCAACTCAAATCCCATAATAAAAGATGTTCTTTAATGTTAATGTTTTTTTTCTTCCTATGTTGACTTGAAATAGAAATCCAAAGTTAACACTTAATAAATAATAACCCTTGTGTATAAGTAGTCTAAAGATAACACAGAATTCAGAGGTCACTCTATAGGGAATCTTTTATACATTAATACTTAATATGAGTGTTTCTTCTTCAATAGCAGTTTTGAATATTTAAAATATGAAGTTTTCACTTTTTACCATGAAAAATAATTTCTGAACACAATGAACAAGCACCTTTTCCTGGAAATGTAAGCAAAATTACCTTTAGTTTTATTTCATTAATCTTAAGTCCATTGTTAGCAAGAAAGCTTCATTTTTTATTTTAAAATTTTAGAAAATAAGAATGCACGAGGGGCTGGGGATATAACTCAGTTGGTAGAGTGCTTGCCTTGCAAGCACAAGGCCCTGAGTTCAATCCCCAACACCACAAAAAAAAAAAAAAAAAAAAAAGAATGCACGAACTGAATTTCCATGTTTAAACCCTATAGCAACTATTTACCACCCTTGATGAGGTGGTTTTGCTAGTAATGCTTAAAAGAGTTATTAAAAAAATCAAATTCCTTCCTTTTAAGAGGCTTGCCTTAATTATAAACTGTTTGCCTTGAAAGATAGAAGAACTGAGATTAAGTGGTATTAAATGATATAACCATGTTAAATCACTTTCAGCATAAGACTCAGCTCAGAGAATACATACTCTAACTACTTGCCATTAGTAATTACTACCACTCTAACTTTAAGTGGCTGTGTATGTACCATGGTTAAGAATAGGGTTTACAGTCTTTATCTACATGATTTGCAGAAATTCTCTGTCACAAGGTATTGGCCTCACCCAGGACTTTGGACATTTAGGCTAGGAAAAGTGGTCAACATTTCCCTGACTTCAGTTTTATATATTTAATCTTTTAAACTTTTTAAATATATAATTGATGTACAAAAATTCCACACACCTAATGTACACATCTTAGTGAATTTAACATACACATATGCCTGAGATACCCTCATTACAATCAAAGTAACTAAGTATATCCATTACTTCCCAAAACTTCCTGTGTTCTTTTGTGAATTTTTGTTTGGTGGTAAGGACACTCAACATGAGATATATTCTCTTAATATATGTAAAGTGCATAATAGCATATTATTAACTCTAGGTTCTATGTTATACAGCAAACAAACCTCTAGAACACATTCATTTTCAAAAGAGAAATGTTATATTATTGAAAAACCATTTTGTTCCCTTCTCCGTGTCTTCAACTCCTGGCAACCATCTATCTGACAACAGGTTAATGTTTTACACACACATACACACATACACACACACACACACACACGGAGCAAGTAAATAAAATAAGTTGATTTAAAAAAAGTAGGCAAAACCTTGAATAGACATTTCTCCAGAGAAGTCAGACAGATAGCCACTGGTATATGGAAAAGTACTCAACAAGGCTAATCATCAGGAAAATTAAAATAACACACAATAAAATTTCACCTCATGCCTTCCATGATAAATTTCTCAAGAAACAAAAACAAGCCAACCAACCAAATAGGAAGAAAAAAAAAAAAAAAGCCAGGCATGGTGGCACACACCTCTAATCTTAGAGGCTTGGATGGCTGAGGCAGAAGTATCACAAGTTCAAAGCAAGCCTCAGCAATTCACTGAGGCCCTAAACAACTTAGTGAGATCCTGTCTCAAAATAAAACACACAAAGGGTTGGGGGGTGTGATTCAGTGGTTAAGTACCCCTGGGTTCACTCCTTGGTACCGAACAAACAAACAAAAAGATAAGTGTTGGTGATGTGGAAGATTTGAAACACTTATGCACTATTGGTGGGACTATCAAATGGTCCATCCTGTCAGTTAGAGTGGAAAATAGTAGGGCATTTCCTCAAAAAATTAAAAACAGAACTACTATATGATCCACAACCCCACTCCTGGGAATATGTTCAAAATAATTGATCTTGTAAAGATATCTGCACACTCATGTTGGTTTCAGAATGAATTATTCACAATATCCAGGACATGGAAACAATTCATATTTCCATTTATACATGAACAGATAAAGAAAATGTGGTGTATAATAACGTTTTATTCAGAGGTATAGAAGAATAAAATTATGCCAGTTGCAGGAAAACTGATGGAATTGAGTGTTATGTTAAGCAAAATAAGCCAAACTCAGAAAGTCAAGGGTTGTATGTTTTCTCTCATATGTGGAAGCTAGAGAAGATAAAGGAAAAGAAAAGTAGGGGAAGATGCTGTGAAAATCATGAAAATCTAAGAGAGATTCACAGAGTAGAGGAAAGGCACCAGCAGGAGGGAGGAGGAAAGGGAAAGGGGAAACCCTGGGAAATGATATTGAGTAAATATATTGTTATACTGTGTATATGGAAAAAATAAAAAGTGGTATATACAATGCAATATTATTCACCCTTAAGATAGAAGTAAATTCTGTCATTTGCTACAACATGGATTAACCTATTTGACATGATGCTTAGCAAAATAATCCAGTTGTTGGATAAATGCTGCGTGATTTACTTATGAGTCTCTGGAATTGTCACCCTCACAGAAGCAGAGAAATTGTCCCTAACCATTGACTATGTGTCTGTGTGACTATGACTATTGTGTCTCCGATGACTGAAGTGCTGTAACATTAGCATGTTGATGTCAGACATGACGTAATACTAAATGAAAGGTACTAGGAATGTGTTGGCCCTAAGCATGTTTTCTTTTTAAATCATAGGGAAAATCAGACAAATAAATTCAAATAATCTTGTCTGTTAGTTTCTAAAGTGGTTTAGACCAAGTGTCAAAGCTAATGTTTGAAAAGACTGCAGCTTGCAAGGCTGATCCTAGCACATGCCCCACATATGTAAATGTGATGTCAAAGAATACATTTTTGGTTCTGGCTTCCTTGGTGAAGAACTATGGGTGTAAAACACATAAAAAGAAATTCTACTTAGATTACAAACTATACATATAATGGCATAGCCTTTATGATACCAAGCTAAATTTTGATGATCAAGAGGAAAATAAATTGCAAATTGTACCTTCCAGTTTGGACAGGTTATAGAAATGAATAAATAATAGATAATTAAAAGTATAATTCAGTCTTATGTGCTTTGACATAAAAGAAAAGCATAAAAGGGGACTTGAAGGAGGATATATCAGGAAAGGGAGAGAAAACACTGAAAGGAAGAAATAGTAGATGGACTTTAAAATAATGGGCTGTGAGAATCCCAAAACTTGGAGCAGTGTATATATAAAGGATCAGAGATGTAGACAGCATTTCTAATGCAGTAACCACAAGAGATCTTATAGGACTGGAGAATAGAATTTGACAGGGGAAAGCAAAAAGGGGAGAAGGTTTCCAATCATGAGGTGCCATTATAGCAATTCAATTGGAGCTAGAAAAAATGGAGAATGGAAAATATATTCTGTAAATTCATGTAACTCGCTTGTAAAATGTTCTTGGAGAATTTATTAAAAGGCCGAATGGTCTCTCTGATAAATGAATGATGATGCATAATGCGGGGGGGAAGGGTGGCTAGAATGGAGGAAGGATAGATAGCATAGAGGGAAGGGAGGGGTGGGGGCGGGTGAGGGGTAAAAATAATAACAGAATGTGTGACAGATACCATTGCCCTGTGTACATGCATGAACGCACAGATGGTGTGACTCTACTTTGTGTACAACCAGTTAAACAATAGCTGTACTCCATTTGTGTTCAATGAATCAATAAGTAAATAAAAAAAAAAGTAAGTACACTGTCAACTGTGGTGGTATACACCTGTAATCCCAGCTTCTTGGGATGCTGAAGCAGGAGGATCACAAGTTCAAGGCCAGCCTCAGTAGTGAAGTGAAACATTGTCTCAAAACAAAAAAATAAGTAAATATATAAAAGAAGACAACAGGAATGCAGCTCAGTGGTAAAAATAGGAAAAAAAGGAAAGAAATCAAGTCTATTATATTTGTAGGAGTCTATGCCTGATTTTATAAAAGAAATGCATTATAATGCAATTTTTGCTTATACTGCTAAAGCAGTGTATCTCTGAATAATTGAACTGGCAAGCCACACTCCCTTGTCTTCACTTTTCTCAACAGCAATAAAGGTAATAAAATAATAATTTATGAGCTACTATGGGCCTGGCACTGTCTTTTGTTTTTCACATGTATTAACTCATTTTAAGTTCCTTATATACATTAATATCACCATTGGAAAAATAAAATGACTTAAATACATGGAAAGCAGCTCTTATTATTTTCTCCATTTTACAGATGAGAAGAGTAAGACATGGAGATAAAAAAAAAAGAAACTTGACTAGGATTGCAAAATTTGTCAGTAATGAAGCTGAAAGAAAGTTAAAAGGTTATACCAGATATATTCCCAAGGATCTATTCTTTATAGGACAGAGAATAGTGTTAGACATGTAGAAGACATTCATTTTGAAAATAGATGACTGAATCAATATTTCTATGGTGAATTTAAAGATGGCTTTAAACTCTTTTCCACCTATCATATCAAGAGGCAGAGGCTAATTCCCCTTCCTCTGTATCTGGATTAGGTTGATGACTTGCTTTGGTCAATAGGAAAGGATCATAATAATGTGCTAGTGCTGGGTCCAAAGCTCCACAAAGCTGTTTGGTTTCAATCCTGGCTTTTGGAAGCCAGCTACCAAGCTCATCCTATGCCACTGACATTTGCAGTTTAGAGAGACACTGGAGGATGTACAGCCATGTTGTATATTTCAGCCACGTGTGTGATAGATAGACTTTGCTATACTCAAGGGACAGAACATGGGCCCACTGAGTCCAGTTCAGCCAGGGAATTGTGAGAAACAATGTATCATGTAAATCACACTATTTTAGTATGATTGTTTTAAGCCGGATTGTTTTAAGCCAAAACAATTTTATATTGGGCACAGAAATAAACTATGTGACAATATACTTATTTGTCTTCTTTAAAACTAAACATTAATTTATAATTAACCTATGATTCATTCAAATAAAACCATCAATATGTGTTTTCTGTATAACTTCTTCATTATTATTATTTACTTGAATGATATTTGGAAGTAGCAAAAGTTGTCTCCTTTTAAAAGAAAAGGAACACTTGAGTTTCAGGAAATTCAATCTCAAAGAAAACCTCTGTTTTAAAATGGATTTTCATCTAAGTAAGAAGTTTCTCAATAATTGAAAAACATTTCTTCCCTTTGTTATTTCTTCTGATGGTCTTAAGGCATTCCACCACCTGGATGGTCAACTGGGTTAAGAACCGGAAGACTAAGAAATTGGAGGCAGTCAAACTCATACATGAAAACTTACATAAACACAACAGGTTCTTCTCAAAACACGTTTATTATCTCAACCAATTCCTTTTTGACACACAGACTTGATAGTAAAACATGATGCCAATTTCCTTGCAGAGAAAACACATGTGTCTTAAAACTCCAAAGCAACTTTGAGGTAAGTAGAAAATGTTAATCTGTTAAGTGCTTATTTGTCTAGCATGATAGTTCAATGACATAGATGAGGACATGGCCATTTCTTTCTTTCCACAAGTAAAATGTCCTTCTTAATCCACGGGGAGATTATGATTTCCTCAATACTATAATAAAGTCCCATGGGAGTGAAATAAAAATTTGTTTGAATTCCACAGAAAATGTTATTGATATTTTTATCTAGGGTCCTAGAGAAACAGAAGAAATAGAGATAGAGATGGAGATGGAGATGGAGATAGATAGAAAGATCTGAGCAAGAGAAAGTGACAAGGAATGCGAGAGGGAGAGACAGCGTTTGCCACCTTCTACCTTTCTCCCCCTAGTTGGATCCTCAACAGATTGGATGATGAGTGCACACATGGGTAAGAATAGACTTACTTCTTTAGTACCAATTTAAATGCTTATCTCTTCCAGAAATACCGTCACAGAAATACCAAGAACTAATGTTTTACTAGCTATGTTAGTATGTTGGCATCTCTTATCCCAGTTACATAAAATTAACCATTACATAAGATGATATGTTGAGGATGCCAGCTAATCTTAAACTGTGTTATAGATCCCAGTACTCATACATGACTGGCCAGGTCTGGCAGCATGTAGGGCAGCTTCCAAAAGTCTATTGGCATGAGGGATTGATAATCTTTCTGGGAGAAAATTCATTCTAAATTAATATAGAGTCAGAGAAATTCAAATTAATAATAAAGCTTGTCAACCTAAGGAAGCATAAAAGTTCCGTTGTTCATGTTTGCCCTAAGAAGGGAGGAGTTAGACTCACACATTTCCATCACAACTCTTATAAGCTATCAGGTTGTGTAGCAAAACAGCAAGCATTATCTCCAATAGAGTTAAACATAAAAGGAAAGAAGTAATCTCCCCATTTCAGCACCCAATAGATAAAGAGGCTTTAGATTCAGTAGAAGATTTGGAAGGAAATCTCATTAAAAAGTACGGAGAAGAAGAAAAGGAACATTGTGAACATCAGCTCATAGCAGGAATATTTATTTATAAGAGCACATGAGCCAGGTCTTTGAGATTTCTAGAAATAAACAAGCAATTGGCAAGGGTAGCTAGTTGCATGAAAAGTCTCAAATGTCACTGATAATGTTTCTCCATTTGGCAATGGGGACTTTAGGAATCGTAGCTTATAAAAACAGTACAGAGGTTAGTTGGGACTAATGAACTTCTTTGTTCATAAGAAATTAGGTAATTCATTTCCTGAAATATAACAAGGAGTAAATCAATAATGAAATTTTCCAATTATAGAAGTGCCTGTTTTAAAGTTATGTATTTGTGACTTTAACTTTTATAATTCTAATATGTTATAGCTACCTGTTGGGTGTAACCATCAAAGAAATGGTCTATGAGAACTAACAAAATTGTCACATAGCAGTATAGGCTCAAAAACAGACTTGTTTCACTGAGACCTCAGTTGATGTCTGGTCCTACCACTAAATAGCTTTGTGAACCATGTGACTTCAGAATAATATGATGATGCTATTACTGATTTCATTATGTTGTTGTGAGTTACAGGACATGAAGGCATTTCAAGCCTGCTAGGTATATAACACATAATAAAAATCTCAAGTCCAAAATGCTTCATTTATATGGTACACTGTTTCATATCAAATCTTCTCCTTCTATCCACAAGCTTGATAGAACTCCTAAAAAAGAAATGGAGTTCATTTCTTCTTGAACTGGAATTGGTTTTGCAACTTGCTTTTACTAACTGAATGACTGTGCTAGTTTTAGAGCTAAGTCATAAAAGATCTGGCACCTCTGACTTCCACCCTCTTGGAATGCTCTCAGCCTTTTAAAAGTTCATCTATAATACTGAACTATGAGAGGGTGTGTGGAAAGAATCCAGTACCCAGTTATTTCATTCACTCAGGACCACAGCCCTGAGTGGAAGCCTAGCTGAGCTCATAGCTGAATGCAATTAAGTGACTCAAAGCTGACACCTTGAGCAAAAGAGCCATGCAGCTGAGTCCAGCCAACACACAAAAGCATAAGAAATAATTTCTGGTACAAGCCTTTAAAATTTGAGATAGTTTGTTACACCTCAAAGTAAAACAATCTACAAGGGCATGAGTGATTTGCTTCTCCCCTCATTCACAATGCTTGATTCACTTCGATCTTTCAAGTTTTCAAATATATCATGGGACAGAGGATCATCACATATGCTATCCCTACACTTGCAGCATGCTCCTGGCAGCCCATCCTCTGCCCATTCAATACAATATCTGTCCCCAGTTTCTCTAAATGACTCTCACTTATCCTAGTGTTCTCAGAAATCTAATCATTCTAGAATCCAGACTACTTCAGTAGTTTTTCATTTACTCTTTCAGAACCTTTGATTTTTCTTTCTAGCCCTTATTACAATGATAATTACTTTCATAATTATTTAATGCATGTCTCCTTTTAATGCAGAAGTTTATTGGAGGCACCTTAGCACAATTTCTGGCATCTAGAAGATGCCCAATACTCACTGCTTGAAGTAATGAACCAACAGGATGGCTGCAGTAGTACCAAAAGAGAATGCTGACTCCTGATCATAGGTTAGCACTCTTGTCCTCCTAATTTACCATCCTTCTTTTGTTGAAAATTTGTGTGAGATTTTGTTTGGAATACTTTTTGCATGTTAAATTCAGGTTATGAGTTGATACTATTTTCAGAGGAAGACACTTTTAAAGGATTAAAATTTGCTAAAAATAGATTAGTTATGAGTTTGTCCTTCTTTAAGGTTCCCAGATTCTTCCATAATTATTATTCTAAATATTTATTTCCCATTGGAAACCAGAAAAGGAGCAATCTTTGAGTGGAAAAATGGGAACCTTGCAATTCCAATAGAGATGACCATTATTCAATGGACAGTCTCAGGTGGTAAGACAAAACATGTACAGTAGACTTGGTTCTAGACAAAAGGACTTGTTTCTTCTCCAGACCTTACTGACAAACATCACTAAATTAAGTGATAATTGAGTTCTAACTCAATTATGTGATGCAGGTTCAAACTAAGTAACATCACTTAATCTTTTTCAGCTTTGTTCCACATGTGGAAAGGGACTGCTAACTTCCTATGTACTTCCTAAGAGAATTATCAGGGTTAAAGTACTTTGTAATATCTAGGCAATTTAAATACATAACACTGAACCAAGTATTTAAAAAATACAATAAATATGTTTTATTGTATAGAAGAGGTATCTCTTTGTGATGGAAAAGATGAAGGCTATGAAAATGCTTTAAAAGAAAATGCCACTTGAATGTGAAGACCACTGCTGTGTGACTACAGAAATGTGACATTATTCGTTCCATGTGAAGGACACTCACTAGAAGTGCACAGAGCACAGCTGGGGCTTCCTTATGCAGTGGCTGCAACTCTTTTGCTTTGCCTTGTGGGATTCAGGTAGCACATATTGAAACTCCTCCCACTGAGTTACCTGCTTTGGATTTCAGAATCCAGATGCTCATACGTGGCATTCAATCCCACTGATGTCCGGAGGGACTGCAGCTGCCTTCCTTAACTTCAGAGACCTAGTGTCAAGCCAGTATGAGGAGGGAAGCTCTAGATGGTCACAGCTGAACAATGTGTTGGTTCTCTACAGGATTTGTGTTTCCTAATGAGGCAGCACATTTAAAATCATGGACACATAGCTCCCACAGCTCAGTTGGGTTGTTCACACTGAAAAGATGTGAACTCAGGGAACTTGAGTAAAACTGATTTAGAGAAAGTGATTCATAGTAGTTTTTTTCTCTGCAGATGATTCCCTCCTGTTGGCCTCAGGTTCTTACAGCACTTTTTACTTCTATCTATCCTTCACACAAGTGGACATGAATCATAGCTGTGTATATGTTTGTTTTCCAAGAGTAGAAAGATACTTGAGGCCAGTGACTTTTATTATTCATCCCAGGGTGACTCAAATGTAATTGAACCTCTTTGAATTGTTTCTAAGTCACCCCATTCTGTCTTAAGATCAATCCCACTGTGACACAGGAAAGCACAAACAAAACAAGAGTAGTTAAATAAAAAGTTGAAAAACATGTGATAGTCCAGGTTTCTGTTGTTTTATAAAAGCACAGATAGTGCCCACTTAAAGATGACAACAGCCCACAGCAAATTTATATTCACACACAAACAGATGCTGATGCTGTTTCAGTCTATCTCCTATCTATTCTGTTTTGATGCCAGCTGAGGTACGTAGAAGTTGACAGAAATAACTAAAGTCACAGGTGCTGGACTTATTGAGCAGTTGCAAATAGGTCAGTAATGCTGCTTCATTGTGAAAGCTGGCAACAAAGTGAACAGACACCCTGATTCTGTTTGCAACGATCTGTTTCTTACATAAGTGAATCAAAAACTTCGTTTGTCACTTCACTGAAATCAGTGTGTGTGTCTCTGTGTGGGTTACTCTCCATGTTGCCTTCTCTTTGACAAAAACTCATTATGAGGGACAGCTCCTTGGACAGAAGCTCATTTGGAATTCACCTAGTAAGGCAGCTCTAGACAGTGTAGGACAAAAGGAAATGCCTTGTGACAGGAACAAATCCTTCCACAGAAACTGTGGATATTTCCTTTCTGGTGATGCTCTGGGGAGTAAATGAAATAGATGGTAGGTAGGGTCAAAAAAGGAGGAACACAATAATTAGATATGGATATCTACGTAGCCCAATTTGGTATAGGATAACATCCTTCATTTTTTGATCATTAGGAAAAATCATTCAGAGAAGTTATGAGATTCATCTGGTGTACAGACAGCTAACTTACTCTAAATATTTTCACTTGCACATTTTCTATGTTTTCTAGCCCAATATTATCCATTTAGTGTAGATATGCCACTTACATATTCAAAGGTTTCTTGTTGACATATCAAAGCAAACACGTCCCCATTCAAAAAAACCATCCCAGTGGGAATATTTGTGAAAAATGATTTGTTTGTCCATACCTTACGGTAAGTAGTGCTGGACATATGTGTGTATGTCTACATTTATTTATATACATATACACACTGTTTCCCTCATATTTAAGTACACACACATACATACTTTGCTGCAATGTTTAATATTCTTTATATTTTCCTGGTTAAAATGTATAAAATATGCTTGAAAGCATGATATAAATATTACATGAAGAACTGAATTTAACTAAATAAAAAAATTAAAAAGAATTTATGTCAATTTAATTATATTCTTTCTGAGCAAGTAAAAATAAAAGCACATGTTCTGCAGGACACTCTATCATATGTAAATAGTTTATTTCCAAGTATTAACTTGTTTCTTAACCATTAAAATTCATAAAATACTTCTGAAAATTCATCTTATCATCTTCTCAGTGTGTGAAATTGGCCAAATTGTGATAAATACTGACCTAAGAAAGTTGTTCTAATCTGAATGCTGTCATCAGGGGCTGGGACATGAGGGGAAAAGAGAATCTTTAAGGTCAAAGACAGTTCTTAGATTTTTACAGGAGAAAACAGCTTTATTTGTTTATTCACTTATTTGTTTATTTTTGTGGTACTGGGGATTGAACCCAGGGGTACTCTACCAATGAACTACATACCCAACCCCTTTTATTTCTTTATTTTTTACATTTTTAATATGAGGTCTTGCTCAGTTACCCAGGCTGGACTTGATCCTCCTGCTGTAGCCTCCCAAGTAGCTGGGATTGCAGGTATGAGCCACAGTACCCATCAGGAAGCAGAGTCTCCTGATAAGCATGGCAAAAATCCTCCAGAAGAAAAACCAGCCTGGTGCAATCTTTTTGAAATTGGTTCAATCTTCTCTACACTTCTGTTGCAAAGGCTATTATGGGAAGATGTTTGATGGTCATGAGCCACTGATTACAGCCATGGAGTGCTTGAGTAATGAAGAAGTGAATTCCGCAGTTTTACAAAACGCATATTTCACTTGGAAGCGTGAACTTTTGACAACTAAACTGATTTAAAATATAAAATATACAATCAAATGTAAATGCATACAAAATGCTGCTCAACAAATAGCACCTGTTTATAGTGATAAGCAGAGCAGTAAACTTTCTTCAGAGACCGTCATGTACTTCCTTATTTGGTGGGGATATATGAGAATAAAAACAAAACAAAACCTAAAAAAGTTGTTCAAAGTTCTTTGGGTAAGGCTACCTGGTTCATAAAACTGATTGTATTAGTACTCTTGGGAGACTCATGACCTTGAAAAGGAAGATTATCTGAGATTGAACCTAAAATTCATAGAAAAGGGACATTCTGCTACTTTTATTTTATGTGGTGCTTTCTTAAAGTAAACCTGGGACAAAGAGTTGAGTGTGAGCAATTTATTGATGAGCATGAATCAAGAACTAGTGGTATTGATATAAAGGAAAGTGTTGGAATTTTCATTATTGAGCAAGTTTCCATTGTGAGTAACCAGAGTTTGATTCTGCTAGGTAATATTGGGCATCAATGAAGGGCATGTGCCTTAGTTAGCCCACAATGGGGCAAGGAAGCTGGGTGTTATGCACAATCTCCCACTGGCTTCTGGATGAAGGTTGCTTCCAGAGGCATTAAGACTCTGGCACTTCTAACTTGCTAGATGAGGGTACAAAGCCATGTTCTAATGTCAAAAGAAAAAGCCCCTTATGCAAATAATAGCAGGTTCTTGCAGCTGAGAGTCTGAAGTGCTGAGTTCGGGTATCAATGTGGCATTCACATCAATTGTTCTGCAGTGTAACTGGTTTGTCTGAATGAAGTGAAAGTTAGAATGATTTTCCTGGGTCCCTGCATATAGCAATTTAAAAAAAGCAAATAAATATAAAGCCAAAAGTCCTACCTTAGGAGAACTGAGAAATGTGTAAGAAACTAAACCACACAATTAGATCTTAAACACTATGATGAGGGCCAATCATACATTTGCAAGCCAATTAGGCAGCTGCCTCTGTAGTCTGATCTGAGAAACAGAAAGGTTTAAAAACCAAAAGACCTCTCTACTTACCCCATTCTAGTATCTAAAACTGGTATCTAAGTCTCACTGTGATTTGCCTTGTTATGAAGCTTCTGTTATAGTATGCATGTGGCATGTTCATAATAAAAATATACATACATAAATGTGCTACACATTTGGGAGTGAGCTGATGTATTGATATCTGGGAAATTGCTAATTAATTCTCTTTATGAAAAGAGACACAGAAAGTGCTGTTTTTAAAGGGAAGACAGAAGCATTCTAGATCCCACATTCTACAGTCCAAATCAAAAGCAAGGGGCATTGGGTCACTGTTGGCTATGAAAAGAAAAGAAAGGAATCAAGGAGGAAGAGAAGAAGACCAGAAGAACTCTGTAGACAATACTTACCTACTTACAAAATTTGTACTGGTTACACATCCTGGGTCACGCTAAACTGAACAGCTTAGATAGCATCCTTTTTTACCAGATTCAAAATGAGTGGTGCCAGAGTTGTGAAAAATGATGTCTCTGTACATAAGTTTGTAATTGTTTTCTTTTTTTTGTACAAGAAAAATTTCAAAATTAACTAAATGGTATTAAATATATTTAAATAAATATATTTTAATGTTCTGAAAAGCTGAAAGCCATCTGGTCAATCAAAACATTTTCAAAGATTCTTTAGGTGAGGTATTAATTAATTAATTAATTAACTTACTTATTTACTTAGGACTGGAAATTGAACCCAGAGGTGCCTTAACTGAGCCACATCCCCAATCCTTTTTATTTTTTATTTTGAGACAGGGTCTCACAAAGTTGTTTAGAGCATCACTAAGTTATTGAAGCTGACCTCAAACTTGCAATCCTCCTGCCTCAGCCTCCCAAGTTGCTGGGACTAAAGGCATGCACCACTGCATCCAGTTTAGCTCTCTATTTAAAAAGAAATTGGGTTGATTTTTTTTAAAAAGAATTCTTTCAAAAGTCAAGTTTATCTGTTTGATTTATTCAGATGATCATATATATTATTTCATGTACTTTCTTTCTCAATAAAGCTTTAGAAAATTGGTCAGCATTCACCAATTGTGGGGCCTGAGATAATGCACTGACCACTTGTTCAGAGGTTCCCTTTCATGAGTCCACTCCATGCTACTTCATTCCAAGTGAAGCCTGATGTTTCTAGTATTCCTAAAACTAGAGGTGGAAGACAGAGTTGAGTTTAATGTAAAAGGGTACTATTATTGTATGTCGCTTTCTTCTAACTAACCATGCTCCACAGGGTGAAGTCTTAAAGTGGAAGGAAAGAATGATTATTATGATAATTGCCTCTCTTGAGAAATTTCAATTGTAAGGTCTAGTCTTCATAGGAGCAGAGACTTTGGTCCTACCTTTTCCCTAGAATCCAGGAAGTGTCTGGCACTCAGTAGGCACTGAAATTAATTATTTAATTAAGTAATTTCATGCAATCCTTCCGAGAGAACTGTGAATTAAATATTATTCACCTAATTTTCCACTGGGGAAATTCAAGCTCAAAGAAATTACATAATTATTTCCAATGACAATCAGCCAATAAGTGATATAGGCCCATACTTACGTTTTCCAGGGAGAAAAACAAACATAACTCTAACTATACATATTTTCTACAATTTATGTCACATGTAACAAACAAGTTATGGTAAAAGTCATAATTTGCCAAAGTTTGTGATATCATAAAACAAATGTCTTTTTATTAGGAAATGGGTAGGGTACTGGCAAAGCTCCTGTTACGCACTGGCAGGCTTTGGAATTTAGTGCTTTTTTGAAACATTACCATTACAAATTCAGGTGAACACAGTTTGCTTGAACAACATGGTGGATTTGCAGATAATGAATTTATGCAAAGATGGTGAAAATATTAAAAATCATTTCACAGTTGTATATTTTGAGGTTATCCATCCTGCTACTTCTGGGCTCCCCTGCTCTCTTGTATAAATTATCTAACGTATAGATTTTCTATGAAGGCATTTTCCAAAAAAAAACTTGAATACCCATGTATTTTTAATGAAAGACAGCAGTCTGCTGAAGAATGCAAAAGGCAAGAGTTTGATCTTGTTTCATAAGCATACAGACTGATGGTAACAAGAGTGAATCACATGAACAAAACCCCTGGAGAAGACAAGCAAGATTGGTAATGATCTCTACAACAAACTACAAGGGATGACCAATGAGTGAGATTTAGTAAATATGCTTGCTTGGCATTTGGGTTTGCTATAAAATCTGGCTCAGATTTAACAAACACTGCCTATAAACCTTCATTTTCCCATCTCATAGCTTGAATGATAATAGAGGTACAAGGGAAGCATATTTCCATATCAAGGTAGTGACAAATTCAGTTCAATAAAATGTGAAGATAAGTAGCTGTGATGCAAATAAGTGAGAGGGTATGAAGAGCATAAATTAGTCGATAATTCTGTGAGACATTTTGAATTTTTTGTCACAAAGTTTCTAGAAATTATTAATTGTGAAAGTTTTCATTCTTTGGACATAGATACATAGATGGTCAGATGGAAGGACAGCTAAAAAGATACTTCTTCAATCAATCTGAACAATAACCAATTACAAATCTCACATCACCAAATTTTGACTGAACTACACTTTTTATAACAGAGGTCGATTCTACGTTTAACAACAACCAAAACAATAACAACGATAATAATGAAATAAGAGATCCTAAAGTACAACCTTCTTAAGTAAAGATTAATATCTGTTTTGGTGCCAATACCATGCTGCTTTTGTTACTAGTATAATTTAAGATCTGGTATTGTGATGCCTCCTGCTTCACTTTTTTTGCTAAGAATTGCTTTGGCCATGCTGAGTCTTATTTTCCCAAATGAATTTTAGGCAAAGGCACCAAAAACATATACTGGAGAAAAGACAGCCTCTTCAACAAATGGTACCTGGAAAACTGAAAATCCATATGCAGCAAAATGAAATTAAAGCCCTATCTCTCACTCTACACAAAAATCAACTCAAAGTGGATCAAGAACTTAGGCATTAGAACAGAGACCCTGTGCCTAAGAAGAAGGCACAGAAGAAAAAGTAGACCCAAATCTCCACCATGTTGGCTTAGGAACTGACTTCCTTATCAAGACTCCTAAAGCACAAGAAATAAAATAAATAATCAATAAATGGTCTGGAATCAAACTAAAAAGCTTCTTCTCAACAAAGGAAACAATAATGTGAAAAGAGAACCTACAGAATGGGAGAAAATACTAAACACACCTCAGATAGAACACTAATCTCGAGTGTATATAAAGAACTCAAAACACTTGACACCAAAAAAACAAACAGCCCAATCAATAAATGGGCTAAGGAACTGAGCAGTCACTTCACAGATGAAGAAATACAAGTGATTAACAAATATATCAAAAAATGTTCAACGTCTGTAGCAATTAGAGAAATGCAAATCAAAACTACACTGAGATTCTATCTCGCTCCAGTCAGAATGGCAATTTTCAAGAATACAAGCCAAAATGAATGTTAGTGAGGATGTGGGGAAAAGGGTACACTCATACATTGCTGGTGGGACTACAAATTGGTGCAATCACTATGGAAAGCAGTATGGAGATTCCTCAGAAAACTTTGGAAAACTTGAAAACTTCCTCAGAAAAATGGAATCACCATTTGACCCAGTTATCCCACTCCTAGGTTTATACCCAAAGGACTTAAAATCAGCATATTACAGTGATGCAGACACATCAGTGTTCATAGCAATTCAATTCACAATATGGGACCAACCTAGGTACCCTTCAACAGATGAACAGATAAAGAAATTGTGGTATATATACACAATGGAATATTACTTAGCCTTAAAGAATGAAATTATGGGTCAGTAAATGGATGGAACTGGAGGATATCATGCTAAGTGAAATGAGTCAATCCCCAAGAACCAAAGGCTGAATGTTTTCTCTGATATGTGGATGCTAATTCACAAAAATGTTGGGGTG
>JAJEJO010000837.1:634317-682002 GCA_020662805.1 Glaucomys volans
TAATTAAGCCCTACAACTTGTTTTCAGAAATAAATAGAATATAAGAATATTAAGAATTCAAGTATCATCATACTTGAATAATTGACTCCAGGAAGATTGCTAAGACAGTGATATAAATAACTAAAATGAAATAATACACAAATTTAAACATTGAAAAACCCTGCTATTATTCTGATGGGAATCTTTACATTATGTATTATATTCCTATAAATATATATACTTATATACATTTAATTTATTTAAAAATTGATGCTGATTATATGTTTTAAGCAATTAAAATCAAGTAATAGCAAGAAAGAATAGAAGGAATACCTAGAGATAGATTTTGGTCAGAAATGACTGTACATCATACATTTTTCCTCAGCACAAGTTATAACAAACCATTCTTGAACACAAGGACCTGAATTCCAAGTAACATGTTCTTAGAGGGCAAATTCAGGAAATTAATTTTGAGTTTGGTTTTAATGTCATTCCAAATAAATACATAGGACTATTTGAGATCTTTCACCAATATTCTAAATGAAATTCCACAATTAGAACTTTCTCCCTATATAAGGTAGATTCCTGAATGGATAAGTCAGAGTGAAGAAAAGGGAGGTGAAACCTAACTATGTGATCATCTGTCACTTGAAATTTTTCCTCCCTGTTAAAATGAAAATAATGCTTAATTCCTTCAAAGAAATGGAATACATAGGAAAGAGAAAAAATCTTTACTGTCAGAAAAGCATACTTTTATCAATCATGTTGTAAGTTAGAAAACTGGTAAGAAACACCTCTGATAGTTTAATTAGAGGAGACATTATGGTTTAAATATTAGATGTCCCCCAAGTGCTCATGTGTGAGACGATTCAAGAGGGTTAGAGGTGAAGTAATTGGGTTATGAGAGCATTAACTTCATCCATCATTAATCCATGGATAGGGATTAACTTGGTGGTAACTGTAGGCTGGAAGAGGTGGATCATTGGAGGTATGCCTTTGGGGAATATATTTTGTCAGGGGTGAGAGGAGTTTCTCTCTCTGCTTCCTGGTGCCATGTTCCCAGCTTCTTTACTCTGCCATATACTTCCACCATGATATTCTGTTTCATCTCAGGCCCCAAGGAATGGAGATGGCCATCTATGGACTGAGACCTCTGAAACTGAGCCCTCAAATAAGCTGTTCCTTCTCTAATTGTTCTTTTCAGGTCTTTTGTCACAACAGTGAAAAATCTGACTAAAACAAGACTATATAATGATAGAAAAAATAAAAATTAAACCGTTTATGTTATTAAACTAATTTCATCATAACCCTAATTTACTCAGGGCATAGCAGGATATCACTTTGAAAATAGACAGTATTTACCAGATGAATTCTTAATTATTATATTTTTGAAGAAATATAAGTGTTCTCTGCTATGCATAAATCTTCAACTATTTATAAATTTCAGGCAGAAATTTGAAATCTTCCTATAATTCACCTGTGTAGTTGATGGACAATATAAATGCCTTGCCTTTACCAAAATTCAGCTTTCATTGATATTCCATGATTCTCCTGGCCCAAGACAAATTATTGGTAGCATATTTTATTTTATTTATAGCTTAATAATCCATGAGAAAGAATGAAAAGACCAGAAAATATTTTTCCTGTTGAATAAATACTAAAATAATATCAGATTTATGGAGAAGATAACAAGATGAAGACAAGATATTAATTTCCTAAGCAGACATGAGTATACTGACATTTTATTCCAGTATCTTTACTTTGCTTACACTAAGTAAATAATACAGAGATAAGTATTTTGTTTGAAACACATCATTGTTAGAGAAATAAAATTTCTACTCAGACATCAGCATGTCATGGTAGCCAACCTACCATAACTATACCCTCAATCTAGTTTCATTTCAGATTCTTAGGAAATGCCATATTTTAAGTGAATAAAACGTTTACTTTGGTAAAACCCACACCTGTTTAATAAAGGGTTAAATAATGTTTTGACAAGGAATATTCTGAAAGGATCTGAGACAAAACCCACAATCTTGCAATTCCTACATATAAGTCAATGATTAGCTCACATGTAATCTATTGTATTAGGAACTAACTCATTACCTTCTAAACTTGTAGCTTTTTAAAAATATGTAACATAATGAAACATGTAGAATATGATAACATTTATCAATACTTGGAATAAATATATGACTTTGTTTGCAGAAAAAGGCAACTGACCCAAACCTTCAGCTACTCTGAGAGCCAAGGGAACCTATAGCTCAGTATAACTTACACTTGTAACCTATGAATGGCATACCTTGTGAGAAGCTCTGACTAAAAAGTAATGGGAAACAGAATTCATCTCTCATGGCAGCTCAAATCAATTGGTGCTACCTTTAGTGGGGTGACCACAGTTTATTCTGGTTTACACAGGACATTTCCACTTTAAAACATAGTCCTATGTCCCAGGAACCACATTTAATTCCAGGCAAACAGTCAGAGCTGGCCAATGTAATTCAATTAATGGTAAATATTCCAATTCTAAGAGAGATGCAGACATGTCCAATTTTTCCATTGGGAAAAATGCCATAGGTTTGGGGATGTTGAGATGTGAAATGTGAGTAACCTTCTTGAGTGCCAGGTAAGTCCTTTCCATGTGGATGAACTATCCAGAGAATTGCTCATAAGCAGAGATACAATCAGAGCTGAAGGACAGAGTTGAGCTAGATAGGAATGTAAAGTCACCTATAGGATAAAGGAAAGAAAATTAAAGAGGAAATGGAGATTGAGGTGGCACAGGGAGAAAAGAACATGAAAAGTTGAGTGAAAATATGATTCACACATAGGCAGTATAAAAATGTAAACAAAGACCATTGATAAGAGCCAGGCGTGGTGGCACACACACCTGTAATCCCAGCTACTTAGGAGGCTGAGGCAGAAGGATCACAAATTCCAGGTCAGCCATGATGACTTAGCCTGTCTCAAAATAAAAAATAAATAAATAAAAATAAAGATAAAAAATAATTTTAAAAAGGAGCACATGCACGCACTGCCATTGACAAAAGATGTGTACTTTTCAAATGGATCCAGGTGAATGCTATCAGAGTAGGGAGGTATTCTTTAAGGAATCACATCTTGAGACCACTCTTGCTGGGCAGTGTGGGATGGGCTAGTGGACCATTGTAGTCCTTGGTCTCCCTATACTACTTGCCTGAAAGTGGTTCTCTAGAGCAGCACCAGGATATCAGGGTCATCACCTTGATAAGCCTGATGTACCCTGGGACACGTGGTTGATTCCTAATGATCTTTCTGGGTAGAGTAAGAAATGGTAGAAGATATGAAGGTGGTACACACGTGGAGAAACAGGGAAAAGAAGAAGAAAGGATGCTATGGGGATAATAATCTTAGATTTTTCCTAATCACTGA
Source organism: Glaucomys volans (assembly GCA_020662805.1). Taxonomy (NCBI): domain Eukaryota; kingdom Metazoa; phylum Chordata; class Mammalia; order Rodentia; family Sciuridae; genus Glaucomys; species Glaucomys volans. The sequence continues at coordinate 637,708 of JAJEJO010000837.1, forward strand.
GGTATCTAGTCTTCAGTATAGGACTGAATTGCATAATATCAATAATAAAATGATAATGTCGGTGATATTATGTCAATGATGCTAGTGATACCCAAGCATCTGCATACCAGGCACTGTACCTTGGGATTTATATGCGTCTCATTTTTTGCTGTCATCAGAATACAGCTTCCCATATGACTATAGAGATAAATATATTGAAGATTACAATAGAAATACTGATGTTTGAATACATAAATTACATTGTCAAAATTTGTTATTCAGCCAGGCGCCTATAATCCCAGTGGCTCTGGAGGCTGAGGCATGAGGATCAAGAGTTCAAAGCCAGCCTCAGCAAAAGTGAGGCACTAACCAACTCAGTGACACCCTGTCTCTAAATAAAAAACGAAAAAAGGGCTGGGGATGTGACCCAGTGGGCGAGTGCCCCTGAGTTCAATCCCTGGTACCCGCCAAAAATATCTGTTATTCAAAGTAAATATGGTTTTCATAAACAACTCACAAAATTAACACTTATCTTCCATTTTAAGATAGAAAATATATCCCCTATGCTCTGTAATTCTATATCCAATTTTCTATATTGGAGACATTTAAAAAAATATATATAGAAGCTGATATAAGGCATGGATCTGACCAACTACCATTATCTATTCCAAAATGTAGACAAAATAATTTACTTAAGACTGCTAACCAAATAAAACATTAAAAGAAACTAATGCAATAGATCTGAGTGCTTTTAATGAAATAAAAGGGTTCTAATAAATATGAAAATACTAACAACTCTGATGGTTTCTAAAAGCACCTGCTGGTTTAGAGTGTGGAGAAAGACATGGTAGAAGAAAGAAGTAGCAACAAATTACATTTTATAACACCTGGGAGCCGGTTAGAGGCAAATCCACTCTACTCATGTTGACAAATGCTGTCATTTTTGTAAATATTGCTTTTCACCTTCAGGTTATTCTTCCATAAGATGGTAAGTTTGATCTCAGAAAGCAGTGTTTGTTAAAGCACGTGGGCGGAGGAAGCAAATCAAACGGGTTTGGATGCTTGCTCCTTAATTTTATCGTTGAGTTGTGTTGGGTGAAAACCAAAGCTTCTTCAGGCTGCATTTTTCTTACCTAAAAATGGGTATTACTAAAATTTCACTCACACAAATTATATATAAATGAATGAATTCTAACCCTTAAGAGTTTTTTTTTTTTCTTTAGAACTTACCCCAGGTTTCTATTTAGCTACTAGATGAACCAACATTCAGAACCTATTCCAAAACCTTTCCTTCATATGCTTCCAATTATCTTTCTTCTCTTGGGTGTTGCCCTAGTTATCAGATTAGCCTACCCCTGCACCCAAATCTAATCTGAAATGGATCCTTCTATCCTGTTGAACAAAGTTCTGATTTCTATTAAAAAGAAATCCACAGATACAACCATCTTTAGCAAAGGTTCTTCATGTTGTGGGGATATGGCGGTCCTGCACTTTTTTACCCTCTGGTTTTGTTTTAGTTTCAGCTTTGTTTTGGTTTGTTGGTGGTGCTGGTGGTATATCTCTTACATTATAAGCAAGTGCTCTATCCTTTAGCTATACTCCCATTCCCTTGTCCTATTTTGAAATTATGTATGGTACTGCACTTAGGTATAGAATTTAGGTATAGTAAGGTATAGTACTGTATTTTCCTGTCACATTTCAGAACTGCATATGGTGATACACCTTGTTTTGTCCAATAAATACATACAAACAAAAATAACCTGTAGTACTTCAGGACAGATGTTTTAAGAATCAGTGATCCACCACACACTCTCCTGTTCATGTAGCCTCTAGTCATATTCCAGATAATAGCTGCTGTTTTTGGTGGGTCCTAGCTTGAAGACAATTCACGTGCTGCATGAATGAGATGTAGGCTCTTTACTTTAAGCCATATGGTTTGAGGGTTGTGTTTTCCCACAGAATAACCTCACTCATTCTGAGTAAAATAAAAGATCATGATTAAGAGTACACTTGTCTAAACCCCCAGTTCTACACTCAAACATATGCCTGCAGGGTACTTATGTGCCCCATGTTGAAGCAATTCAGAGCTATCTACTTTTCCTATGATTCAATTTTCTCATTCCCATAAAATAGGGATCATGCTAGTACCTATTAATTAAATGGCATGATATGTAACGTGAAGAAATTTGATTGGTACATGGTATGTGTTATAGACTGGAGACCAGTTGAGACCAAAAAGGAAATATTCCTGATATCAAGGAACATAAACGTGGTAGAAAAAAATAAAAATAACAATAACTGGAACTTGCAACGGTAGCACAGGAAGGGAGGTTCAAATAGAATAGTGTGGAATTGTAAAGAAGTGAAAACACTTCACATGGGAAACAGAATATCAGGTGGTTAGCATAATATTTTCACTGAACCTTGACAAATAAAAAAAGTTAAAAGGTAATGATGAAGGGATTGTTCAGTAGGAGTAGTGAGAACTTTTATTTTTTTGAGTAAAAAAAATTTCTTAAGAAATATCTCTGCCATCCCAGGAGCATGGGGGGAAGGACAGAGAAGAGCAGGGCAGCAGAAGTGTCCCGGGGAAAATAGTCTCATCTGATGTTTCTCACAGGTGAGGGCAGGGGAAATACCTGATGTCCAGGTAGATCCAGATGTGCTCCTGGCTGGACCCCATGTGGAAAAGCCCGAACCAGTGTGCACACTCAGTCCTGCAGCTGTTTGAGTCCCTAGGACCAATGTCCACGCAGTGACAACAGCATCCACGGAGCAAAGGGTCCTCTGGCTGGCTGTGTCTGTTCGGTCTGTCTGAGCTCGGAATTTATGTAGGAAGCACCCAGTTTCTAAACTTAGCAGGTTTCTCATCTCCTTGTGTCTTGGCCACGTCTTCACTAACGCGTGAGGGTATGCAAAGGCACATGAAAGCAGGCAGCGATCCTCTGCCTCACCCACTTCCACCCCTTCCTGTGGCCATGGGGAAGTGCTTCAGAGGAGGCATCTTGGGAGATGTAGCTGTCTGCTGATACGCAGCGTCTGGGTGTGTCAGACACTGAGTCAGGCTGGGTGGTTGTGTCGCACACAGAGTCAGTCTGGGAGGCTAGGCTGGGAGGGGGGTTCTTTTCATGCAGGACGCAGAGGCTAATGGCAGGCACACTGCAACTTCTCATGCTCTTCTGCCCGGACTCTTTGGTCTCCTTAGGTGGCTGATGTTCCCAGGACATGGGGAAGGTGTGAAGGACAGGCTCGCTCGCCCTCCTCTTCAGGAGGGCTGGGAAAACAGAAGGATCCTTGGGGCACACTCGAGGTACCACCCTTCGCCTCACAGGCTTCATGTAGCCTGTGCCCTGGCTTATCTGCTGCTGGATGAGGAGATACACAGCCATGGCATGATCAAACTTCCTCTTGAATAGAGACACCCAGGTACTGTATGGGTCGAAGCCCAGGTCGAACAGGATCGTCAATACTGTGGGGTCTGAGAGGTTGGGGAGGGGCACATCTTGGGAAGAGAAATTCTCCTCACCCTGATTCAGCCAGGGGTCCTGGAAGATTTCCTCTACCAAGAGCCTCCTCTCAGGCTCCTCTGCCAGGATTTTCTTCACCAGTTCTTGTGCTTCAGCAGACACGTGCTGGGGAAATTCCAACTCGCTGGACGAGATCCAAAGTGGGCGGTTGCCTGTCAACATAAAATACAAAAGGACACCCAGATCCCAGAAGTCTCCTGGGGGGCCCTCCAGAGGGCCCCAAGACTCGTTCTGCTGCTGCCCAGGCTTCAAAATGGTGCTTAAGCTAAAGTCGATGAGGTGGATGTTGCCCCTGGCATCCAGCACAATGTTCTCGGCCTTCAGGTCTCCATGTACAATGAGCATCTTGTGGCAGTAGCACACTGCACCTGTGATCTGCCCAAATAGCCTCCTGGCCTCCTCTTCCTCCTGCAAGCCCCCATCCGGGATGAGGTCAGCTAGCGCTCCCCTGCCTCCGTGCTCCATCACCAGGTAGACATTTTGGTCAGTTTCAATCACCTCAAAGAGCTGGACCACATTCGGATGGTTCAGGGTCTTCAATGCCCGTTTTTCAGAGCAGACCAAACTCTTCCACATTATCCTTTCCAGGACTTTCACTGCCACCTCTGCCCCGGTGAGCACATGGCGGGCAAGGAGCACATGACCAAATGCCCCATGCCCAATAGCCCTCAAGACCTGGTAATGGTCTGTGAAGGCCTTCTCCTGGCAGGAGCGGGGCCGCTGCGCCACTACACTAGTCTCTCTACTCTTACTAAGCATCCTAAGCAGGGACACCCACTAAAGATGCTATCTAAAAAAAAAACAACAAACCAAAAGCAAAAAACAAAACAACACAAAACAAAAAACCCAAATCAAAGAACCAATCTTCAAAACCACAACCACCAAACGCACTAACTAGCTGGGAGTCCGACAGGTCACCACCAAGAGCGTCCTGTACTAATGGACAAAGACCCACCACAGCCACTCAGTTATATACCTGCAGTTTGAAACTCCCTCGCAATGGCTTCTTGTGATGTCAGAGCAAGAAATGACCATGCCTGGGCAGCACTACCAGTGGCCTCCCCTTGGGCCTATAGGACCTTTTCCACTTTCAGAATAAGAATGAACTCCAGAAGCTTTTTGCTTTGATGTGTGATGGAAACTGATGCTTATGTTTTTAAAAATTATAATTTGTACAGTACGTCAATGGATGTTTCATTTCAAGTCTAAAATCTGTAATAACTTTGGCTTTGAAAAACCTCATCATAGCTACACTCAAGGTATTCGACTGCTTCTAACACTGAATAATGGGTGTCAAATTGATGTTAGCACCTCACTCACATGGTGATAGTATAACAAAAAGCTCTGTTCCCTAAGACACTGTGGAGCATGGTGCACACACCTACGGGTTGAGAGGGAGGAAGGGTTCATCATAATTTCCCCATAAGGTCCTCATCAGATCCCTCATTAGATATAGTGGAGCATAAAACACAGTAGTTTGAAATATTCAAAGTGATAAAAGATAAACCCTGGAAACCAAGAATCCTAGAAGCAGTAAAACTGTCCTTTCCAGAGTGGGGAAGAAATGGAGGCATTCTCAGACAACTAGGTCCCTTCATGCTACTGTAATCAAATACTTAAACTGGTAATTTATGAAAAAAAATTCATTAGTCCCAGTTCTGTAGACTGGCAAGTTCAAGGTCAAAGCATACTTTGGTGCTGTGTCCTCACATGAAATAAGAGCAGAAGTGTGGAATTCATTCCCTCAAGAACCCCCCACCTTTTTCTTTCTATTCTTGTTGCTGTTGTTGTTGTTGTTGTTGTTGTTGTTGTTGTTTGTACATACTGGCAACTAAACCTATCACCACAGAACCGCTCACACTTTAAGCAAGTGCTCTGCCACTAAGGTACATCCTCAGCCTTTCTATTGGGAAACAAGTTGTTGCTAAGTTCCTCCAGCTGGGCTTGAACATGTGATTTCCCCTTGCCTCACTGTCTGGAGCAGACAGGCTTATAGTCTCTTGTAGTTTAAAAATGAAGAGTTTCCCAAAAGATGATGCATTGAAGTAATGTCCTGAAAGGGTCTCTTCCCCTCTCCCTGCTCCCTTGTTGCCATGAAGGGAGCAGCTTTCCTTTGCTTGGCCCTTGCCCCATGATGTGCTGCCTCAGGTTGGGCCTAGGGCAATGTTTTTGGCCATCTATGGATTGACACCTCTGAAATCATGAGCGCCAAATAAAGTTATCATCCCTAAGTTGTTCTTGATGGGGGTTGTGGTTACAGCATCAAAGAAAGCTAACTGAAAAAGAAATGGTACCAAGAACTTGATTATATTTGTCCATGCCTGAGACTCTCTGAGGCTGCACTTTAAAACAAGATACTAACTAAACTTATAGAGGAAATTTCAGGACAGCACAGTATTCAGTTACTGGCATGGTTATTATGGTAACTTGTAGGCTGATTTACTCTGAGAATGGAAGAGGAAAACAGAGATAAAGGATTTTTAAAGCTTGTAGGTTGGACAGACTTTGGGAAAGCGAGGAGATGACTATGACCATTTGCTCTTGGTAAAGCGGTAATTCCTTCCTAAGATGTTTCTTATGTCTGTTAGTAGCTGCAACCGGCCAGTTTCTGCTTCTGGAATCATTCCTGCTCAGCAGCTGTGGTAAGAACCAGGACTACCTGGAGAAATCAAAGCTACTTGCATGAGAACGTCTTGAAACCCAGAGGTCTGTACTGTATAAAAGATACTGAGAACGAAGGGCGGTACTTAGCCTGTGGGAAAGACTGTTGAGCCCACACCAGTGCTGAGTGAACACTGCTCTTCTGCACCTCCAAGTGCTGCTTGACTCTTTCCAATGCCATCATTTTCCATAACACTGGTTTAGGGACATGAGTACTTGGTGCTCTGCAAGGCCATTCTCACCTCTCAAATCTACCCACAATGCTGATGATACCAGCTCTCCCTCACACTATGCTCACCATACGTCAGCTCTGATCCACACACTACATTTACAACTCATTTAATTTTCACAATTACCTCACATGGCAGGTGCTATTATTTCCCCCATTTTATAGATGAGGAAACTGAGACACAATTAAATAATGTGCACATAGTCAAATGACTAGTATGTACAAGAACCAGGATTAAAATCCAAGTGTTCTGGACCCTCAGACTCCCCACCCCTGCTCTCCAGCTCCTCCATGTCTAAACACAGTCACAGCAGCATTATGACAACATGGACACCTGGGCTTAACAGGAAGCCACTCATGGTACAGTTCGGTGCTTTAAAATGATCAAAAAGGCAGGAAAAAAATCAACTTTTCCTTTTAAAAAAGTGACATGTTATCCTCATGAGAATAAACAAACCCTGACCAATTTGTGTAGTAAAATATTACTCAGTTAAGCCCAGTTCCTTTAACTAGTTCCTTTAACTCTGTGGTTCAAATGAGGAATTAATTATATGTTGAATAATAGAAATGTTTTTTGGCTTGATAGGGGTACTCATATGACTGTACATATTTGTACAACTTTATTAAACAATACATTTAAATGTTACATTTCTTTTTTTATTTTAGTCCACTGTACACAACTGGACTCCAACTATCATTTTTCTGGTTGTACACAAAGTAGAATTATACAATTTGCACATTCATACATACACATAGGGTATAGATGTTTGTTTCATTCTCTTTCCTTCCCCTCCCACTACCCATCCCTCATTTTCCTCTATACAATCCATACCTTCTCCATTCTTCCTGTGCCTTCCCCACCCTCGCTATGTGTCATCAACCACTTCTAAGAGAAATCATTCGGCCTTTGGTTTTTGGGGATTGGCTTATTTCACTTAACATGATCTTCTCCAATTCCATTCATTTACCTGCAAATGTCATAATTTTATTATTCTTTATGGCTTAATAATATTCCACTGTGTATATATGCCACAGTTTCTTTATCCATTCCTCTATTGAAGGGCATCTATGTTGGTTCCACAATCTAGCTATAGTGAATTGGGCTGCTATAAACATTGATGTGGCTGCATCACCATAGTATGCTGATTCTAAGTCCTTTATCCTCTCAAGGAGCAGGATAGCTGGATCAAATGGTGGTTCCACTCTGAGTTTTTGAAGGAATCGCCATACTGCTTTCCAGAGTGGCTGCACCAATTTGCAACCCCACCAGCAACGTATGAGTGTACCTTTTTCCCCACATCCTTGCCAACACTTATTGTTGCATGTATTCTTGATACTAGACATTCTAATTGGGGTGAGATGATATCTGAGGGTAGTTTTGATTTGCATTTCTCTTATTACTAGAGATGTTGAACATTTTTTCATATACCTATTAATTGCTTGAAGATCCTCTTCTGTGAAGTGTCTGCTCATTTCCTTAGCCCAAGTATTGATTGGGTTATTAGTATTCTTGGTGTAAAGTTTTTTGAGTTCTTTATATATTCTGGAGATTAGTGCTCTATCTGAAGTGTGTGTGGCAAAGATTTTCTCCCACTCTGAAGGCTCTCTCTTCACATTGCTGATTGTTTCCTTTGCTGAGAAAAAACTTTTTAGTTTGAATCTATCCCAATTATTGATTCCTGCATTTATTTCTTGTGCTTTGGGAGTCATGTTAAGGAAGTCTGGTCCTAGGCCAATATGACGAAGATTTGAATCTATTTTTTCTTCTATTAGATGCAGGGTCTCTGGTCTAATTCCTAGGTCCTTGATCCATTTTGAGTTGAGTTTTGTGCAGGGTGAGAGATAGGGGTTTAGTTTCATTTTGCTGCATATGGATTTTCAGTTTTCCCAGCACCATTTGTTGAAGAGGCTATCTTTTCTCCATTGTATGTTTTTGGCGCCTTTGTCTAGTATAAGAAAACTGTATTTATGTGGGTTTTTCTGTGTGTCCTCTATTCTGTACCATTGATCTCCCTGCCTATTTTGGTGCCAATACCTTGCCATTTTTGTTACTATGCTTTGTAGTACAGTTGAAGGTCTGGTATTGTGATACCCCCTGCTTCGCTCTTCTTGCTAAGGATTGCTTCAGCTATTCTGGGTCTCTTATTCCTCCATATGAATTTCATGATTGCTTGCTCTATTTCTATGAGGTCCGTTACTGGGATTTTAATTGGAATTGCATTGAATTTGTATAACACTTTTGGAAGTAGGGTCATTTTGACAATATTAATTCTGCCTATCCAAGAACATGGGAGATCTTTCCATCTTCTAAGATTTTCTTTAATTTTTCTTTAATGTTCATAGTTCTCATTGTAGAGGTCTTTCACCTCTTTTGTTAGATTGATTCCAAAGTATTTTATTTTTTTGAGGCTATTATGAATGGTATAGTTTTACCAATTTCTCTCTCAGAGGATGCATCACTTATGAATAAAAATGCACTAGATTTATGAGCATTAATTTTATATCCTGCTACTTTACTGAATTCATTTATGAGTTCCAGAAGTTTTCTGGTGGAATTCTTAGGATCTTCTAGATAGAGAATCATGTCATCAGCAAATAGGGATAGTTTGAGCTCTTCTTTTCCTATTCGTATTCCTCTAATTTCTTTTGTCTGTCTAATTACTCTGGCTAGAGTTTCAAGGACAATGTTGAATAGTAGTGGCGAAAGAGGGCATCCCTGCCTTGTTCCAGTTCTTAGGAGCAATGCTTTCAATTTTTCTCCATTTAAAATGATGTTAGCTGTGGGCTTAGCATAGATAGCCCTTGCAATGTTAAGGAACGTTCCTACTATCCCTGAGCTGAGCCTCCCCGAGTTGGAAACTCAAGTGCCTGCTATGCCTGCTTACCACACACTGAAGTCTCCCACTCTTCTGGTCTATGTCAGCTGCCCCCATGTGGAAATCCCACGAGAGCACTCAGGGCTGATGTACCAGGTGCAGAGGTCTTAGGGTCTGCACTGGGCTCAGAACTTTTAGATGATGAAATTAACATGGTATAATGACCAGGTGTGTTTGCATAAGAATATCTGGTAAAGAATTGATTTGACTATGTAATATTCAAGTCTCCATCCATATGTCAGGATTCTTTTCCTGAGGTGGTCAAGACCAGGTGAAGGGTTATATCTATTTTTTTTAAGTACATCATCTAATATGGTGAAATAAGTAAAGGGAATGCTTACAGATTCTGTTGGAGACTACAAACAGAAAGATCCTTTGTTCTCTTTTTGGATTAAAGCTCCAAGGAGCTGTTCAGAAGTTTTATTCATCTTCCTGAGTTTAATACCTGAGCACACAGCTCTGTTTCCATAAGTGTGAGTGTATATATTTCTATGTAGAATCTGGGTCTTTGAAAAGAGCTCAATTCAGCATGTTGGAACATCTGTGCAAATATACAAATTAACAGCAAGTTGGAGGGAATCAGATTCATAGATTTAAACCAATCCCAGGTCATCATGCAAATCTTTAGTTCAACATGTAATGTCAGGATTATTAGTTTTCTAGGGTTCTCATCATTTTTTTCAAATAAGCAGATAATTTCTGGGGGCAAGCACAGTGCTAGGGACAACTTTTCATAACATCCATTAGACACAAGGAGAAAGGAAAGCCAAAGGACTATTGAAGGCAGAATGTGGGGCCAGAAAAACAACAACTGTGTATTGACACAAGGACTAGCAGATCCATAAGGATCAACAATTCAGTAAAAAGATGTCTGATGGGAAAGGATGCTGTAATGGGATAGGCCTGTAGCACAGAGCATGTTTAAAAGTGCTTTTACTAAATTAAATGTGGAAACTCTTTGAGGGTTAAGAATCATGTCTTGCCTCCTTCCCTGTTCCTGGAACCACACTTGGAACATGGCAAGTAGGCAATAAAGGTTTGCTAATAAACACACAGATGCTCAGATGCACAAGGACGTGAACAGATACCATGCTCACCATCTAAAATATGACACTGAAAACACAAAGTATTTTAAGAGGTTAGGTTTTTTGTTGTTTGTTCTTTATATCCTTGAAAAGATTCATGACTGAAAGCCTAGGGATTCAAAAATGCTCAAATCAAGTCACATTGATATTTTGCTCAGATTTCAAGACAATCCTGAACTAGTTTTTCAAGTAAATGATAAGTAGGATAAAATCTCTCTCTCTCTCTCTCTCTCTCTCTCTCTCACACACACACACACACACACACACACACACATTTTCCTGGTATGTCATATTAAATCTGAGTATTCTGCAGTATGGATTTTTTCCACCTTCAAATACACACAGGCTTCTTGTCAGTTCTGACCAGATTTCACAATAACGTAGGGAATCTAAGTGACAGCATTTGTTATTTTTTTTCCATTTCTTTGACACTAAGAATAAAGCTGGGTGCCTGCTTAGTGTGTTTTCTCTGTGCTTGGGGTTAGGGACCAGAGCTTATAATGATGTTCTCTCCATCTCCTTCATAAAATCCTAATTGGAATGTGTTCTGAATGCATTTATATTTCACTGTCTTTAAAAAATGTTGAGAAGAAAAGGCTTTGAAAACGTGGTTCCAAAGAGCAGGGTTTTCAGTGCAGCTTTAAACATTCTATTAAGCAGTTTATTTCCCTTTCACTAATGCCCTGGAAAGAAAGAAAATCTGGAAACACACAAACAAAACCAGAATTGACTGACTCTTCTCCCCCTGCAGCCCTAACTACTGTTCACTCCATAGGAAAAATAAGATCATAGTATACAATTTTAACTCTTCTTTATTAGAAGGTGTAGCCCTTCCTGGTAGGCAGTCTATATATGCCACAGTCTTGTCCACCAACAGTGGCTGAAAGCAGAGAAGTGATTCTGAAGTCTTCAATAGTTATGCAGAATGCAGGTGTCTATGCTCATATCAAATGAGATAATAGATGTTAAAAGGTTTTGAAAATAATAATTCAGGACCTAAGGAAACATTACTACTGTCATCAGTTGCTCACAAGTTAAAGGCATTACTCTTATTACTAGTAGCATTATTCAGTGTGATCCACCAAAACAAAGGTAACTCTGGATTAACACATTCTTACCAAAAGAGCAAAGATAGAAACCTCAAAAGAAAAAAATCCAATTGCATCCCCTTCCAAATGATCAAAGGAAGTATAAAAATTGAGCAAAGAAGACATCTCAAAAGACTGTAAACACTATGCCATTTGTGGGCATTGTCACTACAAGGAACACTGATCTCAACTGTAGTCACAGTAACAGTGGTAGCTATGGTTAGTTGAGCACCTTCAGTGTTTTGGCATTGATCATGGCCTCCCTACAGAAGAGAAACTGGAACAAGATGGAGAGATCGAAGTTCACATGGGCAACTTCTTCATACCTAGTAACTGGTGGAGCCAGGATTGGAACCCTGGCAGCCCAACTAACTGCTAACTACCCGACTTCTCATGAAAAATTAGCAAAGAGCTTTGCAGTGAATATCAACAAATATTTGTTGCATTAATTCAAAGATGTTTCATCTTTGCCTAGCTAACAAGTGCAGAATAGAATTTTAACCTGGATTAGTTGGTCAAATAATGGCCTCCAGAAGATGTGCATGTCCTGGTCTCCAGAACCTGTAAAATATGTTACTTTACATAGAAAAAGGGATTGTGTAAAGGAGATTACATTAAGGATTTTGAGGCAAGGAGATAATCCTGGGTCATCTGGATAGACCTTAAATGTAATCACAAGGTAGAGGCACAAGAATTGGTAGGGGAGAGGTGGTGACATGATTACACAAGGAGAGATTAGAGGGATGCAGCCAGAATCTATGGGATGCTAGTAGCCCTACAAGTTGGAAGGGACAAGCAATATAACCTCTCCCAAAGTTTCCGATAGGAACCATCCCAGCTGAAACCTTTATTTTAGCACTGTATGGCCTACTTGGACTTCTTAACATGGTAAATTTGTGGTATTTTTTTTTAAGCCACCAAGGTTGTGGAAATTTGTTACAGTAGCAGTAGGAAATTGATACATACGAATTTGTTTTTATTTTAATGGAGGGCTAATTATCCAATGGATGCTTTTTTCCAGGATTCCAAACTGACAGGAATTCACCTTGATGATAGCCTAGGTTTTGGCGTTTTCTATGTAGTAGCACTGAAATTTGATTCTTAGGAAAACCAGTTGGCTACTTTAGTTCAAAGTGAAAATATCATAAATGGAAAGGAAAAAGAGGTTTTTTTTGAGTAGGAGACAATGACTCATTGTTTGGATTCAGAAGTAAATTCAATTCCATGCCTACAAAGTGACTTATTGGACTAAGAATTGATGTGCTTGAAATGTAAGTAATTGTATTCTTCACACCAGGACACTGTAGTCACGGTTCACGTGGAATAGCAGATGACAACTGCACTAAATTAAACTCAACTTCTAAAACCATGAGGGCTACCTCATTACCAAACTATCAAACTCAACTTTAGCTAGCCAATAAGGAAGGGTGCTTCCTCCATCCCTTCCCTTACCACCAAGAACATCTCCAGCTACCCTAGAATAGGAACCCCCAGAGTATCTGATACACATCTTCCTGTACTGGAGACATACGAGATAAGAGTTAGGTGACAGGTCAGGACTCATTTAAGGCTTGCTTAATACTTCAAATCACACACAAAGATGGAGGGTGTAGCAGAATCCTTCAAATATATCAATCTTTTACCATTTTTCTAAAACTGACAACCTAAGAAATAATATGCTACTAATAGTGATAAGAAAAATCTCTTACAACATTCTATTGAATGATTAATTCAAAGCACTTAATTGAATTATTTTTAAAAAAACCAATTTATCATTTGCTATAGCTGCTTTTAAATTTTTTTTAACACTTATCTCTTTGCAGTAATCTAAATTTATCAGGTACAGTGTTCTTTCCCACCTCCCTTTCCAGTTCTCCTATCTATTTAAAGCTACATATGTGCACTCTATTTAACTGCTGGTAGGCGGAAGACCTTCACTCAGTGTATTTTCTTGCACATTTTTATACATTTATATTTACTTTTAAATTTTAAAAATTGAATCAAAATAACTTTTTAATTGTGGCAATTTATTGGGGAAAAGTTTTTTTTTCCTTTACCACCCCAAATTATGCTAACTATGGTTTGATTTGTCTCCATTCTCCTAAACCTATTCTAAACTATACAAAATAATTCATGGTATACAGGTGTGTGTTTCTGTTTTACATATTTTTGACAACTTGTTTTTCTTTCTCATTTTCTCCTACTTAACTTTGTAACAAGGTTCTCTTTTCCTTTTGGTACATATAGATCTGTCCTTTGATTAGTAAGGGTTGTATTGTATTCCATAAAACATAATTTAACATTCCCTCATTGATTAAAATGCTGGTTATTTCAATTTATTGTTAACTCACCAAATTCCCCAGAGTGCTCATTGTGTGAATTATGCCTTTCTCAGTCCTGGGTTCCTGAGTGGATGGACAAATGTTCTTCCACCCACCACTGTATAGAGAGATTGATGCAATTCCATGTTCTTACCCAAGCAGACTTCTCAGTGGACTAGTTCTAAGTCACTTTGGCTTTGTTTTTGCTTTTTGAAATCCAAGTATGTTGAATCTAAATGAGAGTATTAATGTACTCTACCTTAGTAAACATACTGGCACACAGAAGATGTTAATAATGCATGTGGACCAACTGACTACAACTCAAACATCAAATTTAAATTTTCTTCCCCACTTTGCATCCCAAACCCTAGTGACAACATGTATCCTCAGTTTTCACATAGAAGGGTCAGGAGGTACTGACATTCAACTTCCAAAATACTGTGCTTGGAGAAATTTAGTGGAACAATTGGGGTGTTTGAAATGAAAATGGTTTTATAAGTCTGCATTTTACCAACTACTGTTTGAACAATAAAAAAAAAATGTAAACTTGGGAAAAGGGACAAATGCTTAAGACAGCAAACTTGTAAACACCCCCAAAATGACAATAAAAGGCCAGTATGTGATGAGATAACCAGCTGTGGAAAGACTGTTTAGTGCAGTAGAGACTGCTTCTCTACCAAATTGGCCTTTTCCTTGAGGTTTTTACAATGCCCGGATCACACATTTGAGTATGATGTCTGCCTGCAGAGCGCAGATATAAAATGAAATAGTGTATAGTTATTTAGTATTTGGAAAGGTTATTGTTTTCTTGACTAACGTGCTTAGGGTTAGTCATTGCTGTCTGCAAAGGTATATCAGTAACGAAAAATATGCTAACAAGATTAAAGTAGACATTGTACTAATACACAGTTGCAAATGGTGTAAATACATTTCTCTTCTTGTGCAGTGTAATGCATATAATGAGCATTTTATTTTTGCTTGACATTAGCTAGTTCTGCAGGTGTTTCAGTTTACACAAACATGCTTGTGAAGTCTAACTACACACAGCAGATGCCAAACACTAATTTTCAGTTTGGAATTTGGATAATTCTTTGTAAGTTTGTTTCCTTTTTGAGGTTTAGATACTCATAAAATATTTATTTACTATCTGTGGTACACAACTTAGAATAGTCCCTGGCATACAATAAGTACTCAAGAAATACTGTTAAAGTTGGTAAAATGGTGAGATGCGGAGATGCATTAGAAGAACACAGGATTTGTTCTTTCTCTGTTCTCAACCAGCAGTATTATTTGGAACAAGATATCAATATTACTAGTCCTTGATTGCATCTATCATCTATAATATACGCAAGTCTATGACCATGTTCTGCATATGTGCCAATCTGAGGGAGTGGAGTACAGGGAGGAAAATTATCTCTGTATTTCCTCCAGTCTTCAAAACACTGAAGAGTTAAAAAGATGACATTCCAGTCTTAGAAGAACTGGTAAAATTGTAACCTATTTTTATAACAACTCATAAAAAACACATCTCTTTTTATACTTAAAATGCATTTACATTAAAATATCTAGGAACATGTAAAAAGCCAGAATTACTCAAATTCATAAACTTCTAAAATATATCATTGTGTGCCAACTGCAAGGAGTTTTCTGACAAAACTCAGGGATTGATGTAGTTTTTCCTAATTATCCCAGAATTTAGACAATTGTTGATTTTTATTTATACTGTATATATGAGGCATTTTATGAATGACTGGGTATATAGGATGAACCACAGGACTGGCTTTTAGGGTCAAACAATTTTCTTTTTTGGCTTAGGTGGCTCACCACTTAAATGAACTCCAGTTCCTTCCTTTCTAAAATACATACATGACCAGCTACCACATGTAGTTGTTTTAGGCTAGAAATAAACTGCCTAGCTACACGCTAACAATACAGTAATGTATGTCTGTCCGACTCTGATTATATATAATATATATATAATCTAGGCTTTGTATATACCCTAGATTTCCCCTAAGACCTTTTTTCACACTTTATAATCTTGAAGGCAAAAGCTATTTCTAATTGTGTCTCAAAACCAAAAGCACAAATTTGACCATATCACAATTTTAAAAGGTTTTTTTCCTTTTTTTTCTTTTTGCACAGCAAAATGAAACTATAAGCAAAATTTAAAAACTGGGGGAAACAATATTTTCATTACCATCATAAAGAGCTAGTGACCTAAATATATAAAAAGTTCTTTCAAGTAAAGAAAAAAGTGTTGATGGCCCAACAGAAACAAGAGCAAAGGTTATAACCAATAGAAGGCAGAGAGCTATTAAGCATATAAAAGATAAATAAGCTTAATCATGATTAGAAAAATGCAAATTTAACACTCTCCTGTGCTACTTCTCACTTTTTAGACAGGCAAAAATTCAAATGAAAACATACCCTGTGTCGATTCTTTGAGTAAACAATCTCTCTTAAACACTGCCGATGGAAGCAAAAATGATAAAACTCTTCCTGAGGGGAATTTAATATCCCCAGTGCTTAATAGACATGTTTAAACTTTTAGCTATACTGTTTCTGATAAATTATTCTAAAGACCTTCTTGCCTTCAAGATTATAAAAAAGCAGTGACCCATGGTTGGATTAGGGTAGAGTACAAAGCAAAACTGAAAGGGACACTGGTATAATGTTAATAGGTCACTGAATAGAGGTCAATGGATCACTCTAGGAGAAATACACAGAGTTCAAGGAATGTGGGAAAAATGTAATCTGTGTTATCATGTAGAAATGATGTCCAGAAAGAGATTAGGAATCAGAATTTTAAAATAAATCAAGATTAGACCCAAAATCAAGAATAAGAAGAAAGGGAATAACCTATATTCAATGAGTATCTTGATATTTCCTTAATTATTTAATACCCATCTTATGGGTGAATATGATAAAATTTTCAAATGGTTAAGTAACTTCTCCACATTATTCCTCTGTTATGTGGCAGGTCAAAATTTAAACTAATGTCCGTTCCACTCAAAATACAACATTCTTTCACCTAAACAATAACTAAAAAAGGGTAAAAGTGAAGGTGGGGGAGAATGGGAGGATGATATGTGGAGCGGGGTTTTGATAGCATTAGAAAGCAAAGAACATTTAGATATAATTGGCTAAAGCAGAGAATATTTATATTTTTGGAAGAAAAAGAAGCACCAATTGGTTTGAGAGCACAGTAGCTTTGAGAATTTTAGTGTGGAAATATAAAATATTGCAAAGTTCCTAGTAATAAAATGATATGATACAATCAACTTTTAAGGACTATCAGTCTCATTGGAACAGAGAGAACTGGAATAGGGAGAAACAAGAGAAAAGGAAAATATCAAGAAAATACCAAAAGAATGCAAATCATGGAGCCTATGCAGAGACACACACACACAGTGCTTGGGTCTCTACTCCCCCAATATTTTTCAACCTTAGATAATCATTCTAAATTGACATGGAAACACATCTTACAGGACTTTAGCTAGAAACTGAGAAGTAGTAAGACTGAAAATGCAATATGCCAATATATGAGTGAGATTAAAACTGTCCAAGTGTTATTCATTTTATTTTGAACACAAAATAGAAAACAGAAAGAAAAGTCAAAAACATAGACCATATAGTAGTCTGTTCTTAAAACTTAAGTTTGGATGTTGGCAGTTGTATTTAATCTCACTAATTTTTTTCTCTACATAATGGAACACAAGGACACACACACACAGTCACACACACCAATTCAAATAGAGGCACAATTAATGCATTTTGGGGAAAAAAATTTTTTTTGCAATATTTGCTAAAATAAACACATACACCCTTGAAATTTAGCAGGAGCTCATCTTTAGTTTTGTAGGCTCCCTGGTACTCTACTGGAGAGCATTCTAGGATTGGTCCTCTCATTAGCACTTGCCAGTGAAAGGCTGGCTAGTGAAAGGCTAAGGAAATTTAGGGGGACAAAGATTGAGGTAAACAAGCAAATACCTTTTAAAATCCTGAGACAGGCACAAATGAGTATGCTTAACATATAGTGTAACTTTAATATATAAACCAACAAAATTTCTACCCTCTTTTCAGCAAAGAGAGTTTAGGTAATGAATTTACTCTGCATGGTGGGGAAAAAAGGAAAAAAAAAACCAACCCTGCTATTACGATGTTAAGTCGTGAAACTAAAATCGCTAAATTTAGCTAGAGGGAAAAATCATTTATTATTAAATGTTTCCAATAATTTGTAAATACACTTTATAAACCAATGTGCTTCTAATAGATAAAATCTGGAGAATCATTTGCAATGACTAATTAAATCACCGAGTAATAATATCAGGGTTTTTTGTTAAATTTAATAAGTTATCACATTTAGAGATAGAATTCTGTTTATTTTCTACTTCAAAAATGATAAAATAGGCTTATAATATTCAACCTCTTTGCCGATCACTTTCTCATTCTGCTTCAAGAAACTCTCTTGTGAAAGACCACAGGCACATTTGCTTACAATCATGACTCTTGTTTTATATTTGTGGTTTCTATTGACAAATAGCAATGCTTTCTTCATAATGGCAGATAAACTGGGACAAAGTATTTCTGAATTGACTCTATTATTTTCAGGATTGGAACTGCAGCATATCAGAGGTAGGAGTGACATCATAGATCATTAGCATATGCCCTCTTCTGAAATACTGAATCCTGAGACACAGGGAGGCCAAGGTGGTGAGACCATTAAGTGCCATTAGTGAGGAGCTGAGTGGTTATTAGGATAAGGCCTTTGTGACTGTCTCACTTGCTTTCCTTCACCCTACTCCCCACTGCATGTACTCTTTCTTTAAAAAAAAAAAAAAAAAAAGAAGAAGGACAAAAACTCTCTGAAGTCAGAATGCTTCATGTCACCAATTTCAGTAGCTTTAGTTGTATATATTTTTATGCTACCTGAAGTAACATGATTGCAAATTCATTTATGACCCCACTTCAAAACAGATATTTCCATTTGAAGATCAAATCCTCTCATTTTCAAAGTGACTATTCCTATATTTAAAAAGTTCAACATTCCTATGTAAAGATTCTTCATTTTGAATAGATAGCATAAAAATCTCTCCAAGCAATTTAGGAGGATACCAAGGAGAACAGGACACTGTTATAGAAAGGATATATGACAACTCTCTGGAGCATGGGAAAACAGCTGCCTGTGATAACAACACATATTGGCAACCAAGACCAAGATTTTGTTATTCAAAACTGGAGATATTGAGATTTAGTAAATCCTTCAAGTGGTCAATTGCCAAAATGCTTTTATTTCTAATGTTATTTTAAAAATAGACTAATATGAAGATGAAAAAGCAGCTCTTCACTAGGATTTATTTCACAGATCTGACACATTTTAAAAAGTTGTAACCAATAAATAAAAGCAACCATTTATTTAGCATATCCCATGTGTTAAATCTTGTGTTGTTTTGTGAGTAGTCTCTCTAGTCATAATGGCAATTATCAAGAATACAAGTAACAATAAATGTTGGCAAGGATGTGGGGAAAAAGATACAGTCATACATTACTGGTGGGACTGTAAATTGGTGCAACTATGGAAAGCAGTATGGAGATTCCTCAGAAAATTTGGAATGGATCCACCATTGAACCCAGTTATCCCACTCCTCAGTATAAACCAAAAGAGCTTAAAATCTGCATACTATGGTGACATGGCCACATCAATATTTATAGCAGCTCAATTTACAATAACTAAGCTATGGAACCAATTTAGATGCCCTTCAACAGATGAATGGATAAAGGAAATATGTCACATATATACAATGAATATTACTCAGCCAAAAAGAAGAATGAAATTATGGCATTTGTAAGTAAATGGATGGAACTGGAGACTGTGGCGCTAAGCAAAATAAGCCAATCCCCCAAAACCAAGGGCTGAATGTTCTCGATGACATGAGGATGCTATCACACAATAAGGAATAGAATGGAAGAATATAAGTTCACTGGATTATACAAAGTAGAATGAGGGAAAAAAGGGAGAAGGGGAATAGGAAAGACAGTAGAATGAATTGGACATAACTTTCTTATGTTCATATGTGAATATACAACCAGTGAAATGCACATCATGTACAACCATAAGAATGGGATTCTAATTAAAGTGTTATATTCCATGTATGTATAATATGTTAAAATACACTTTACTGTTCTGTATATTTAAAAAGAACAAATAAAAAATAAATAGCCATTTTACAAAGTGGATTCTTTCATTAGCTCATATTAAGGAGGAGGAAACAAAGGTTGAGAGGGACCATGGAACCTGTTTAAATCAACAGCTAGAAAGCAGTAGATTTGAATTACATTTCAACAAAAGAGAATGGATATGGCATTACTGAGAACTAGCAAGGGCACAGGTAACATAGATATCAAGAACAAGTTATCCAGTTCTGTGACTACTAATGAATGCAAACACAGGATTTATAAAAGAATCTATATATGTTAATATATAGTGAAGAGAAAAACAATTTGAAGTCCCTGATCCTTTTGAGAGATTGAAATTAAGCTAAAGAAACTGTTGCATTAGAGTTGTCATGGAAACCCTGACACTGGTATACTATCATCCTTTGATTTCTTTGATGGTGGTGAAGGTTATGGACAATACAGCAGCTGAGTTTTGTCAGCATCAGTTTATATGATGAAACCTCAATAGAGGTAAGGCACATATTCAAAGATTGGCACAAATTACCAATTTTTCCTTCTTTGGTTGTTTTATAGTTTGCTAGTACTTCATCAGGAGAGCAGGAATAGAGGCAAAATAACAGTTTTTCTGTTTTGTTTATCAGGTAAAGCTTTGACTTAGGAAGGGACCATATAGTTATGTGTTAGAGTGCTCCTGAGTTCAATTTTAAAAAAGAAAGAAAAAAAAAAAGACAAAAACATCTTAAACATCTACTTGGGTAGATGTGTGGGTGTTTGGTCATCTACTGTTGGATATTAAAGATAGATTAGCACATACCTTTGTATTTGCAGAAACTCAGAAAGGTAAAAAGCAAAAAGTACCATACATTTTAAAAATCTTTTCTAAGAAATGCTTGTTCAGGCAGAGGAATTGCATCTTTAACTCATACATGTTAATCACTTTCTATAAAGGGCACTATGGGGATTATAACTCACATAAGTAACAATGAATGAGTTGATTAATCAAATAATCAAATAAGTTGATTACCTACAAAATATTACATACATCAAAAATATAAAACTAAAACTACCAAGTATCATAACCTCTTTCAGGAAAAAGCTAATTTACGAATGTAGGTAGAAAATCAGTCTTATAACAAGAAGTAAGATCATACAATAATGCATGTTTCGTGTGTGCAAGAAGTGGATGTTCTGGTGGTAACAGGAAAAAATACTGGTAAGGCAAAGTGCCATCTTAGTGACAATAAAAACTCATTCATTTGGCCCTTATTTGGCCAACTCTGTTAAACACACTACATACTGATATTACACCCTGAGAAACACCTGGAAAGAATAATCAGGAAAGGCACCAACTAGAGGTGATGCTTAAGAAGAGCCTAGGAGAAAGAATAACATCTGGAAAGATAATGTCTAAAAAGAGTACCAGAAGAGACAAAGGGCACCTCAGACAAAGGGAAAAGTGTAGAAAAGTCTGGAAGTTCGACAGCATCCATTATCTTTGGGGAAACAGTCCTTTTTCAGACATGCATGAGGAAAGAATTTGCAAAACAAGTATAGTAAAAGCTGATGA
Organism: Glaucomys volans; assembly: GCA_020662805.1. Lineage (NCBI taxonomy): Eukaryota > Metazoa > Chordata > Mammalia > Rodentia > Sciuridae > Glaucomys > Glaucomys volans. The sequence goes on from JAJEJO010000837.1 coordinate 659,218, forward strand.
GTATATTTTGAGGTTAGAAGATGAAGGAGAGCAATGAATGACAGATGAGGTACTTGGACCACCACAAATTTAAACTTCTAAGTAAAATCAGGGGGTGGGGGAGGCACAGGAAGAATGGAGAAAGGATGAATTGTATAGAGGAGAATGAAGGGTGGGGAGGGAGTGGGGAAGGAAAGATAATAGAATGAGACAAAAATCTATACCCTATGTATATGTATAAATATGCAAATTGTATGATTCTAATTTGTGTACAACCAGAAAAATGATAGTTGTACTCCATTTGTGTGCAATGACCTAAAATAAAAAATAAATAAATAAATAAATAACCAACCCAGGGTAGAATTATGTTTCTTCATATCTACTTAAAAATAAATTGGAAAACTCAATAAAATAATATATGATGATATAACTAAAATTTAACCCAATCTCAATACAGGGAAGAAGATGCTTGGTATCTCTAAAAAGGTATTATCTAACATTTTATTACACACCAATAAATACTGATAAGGTAATCAGTTCAGCATACTTCATTTTGTTTGAACCATGTGTGAATTGCTGTTCTTGACTTTGTATGACATCTCCTCTCTTTATCTCTTGACATAATTCTGACCTTGAATTTAACTTTGGAGCTATTTACTGGCCTGCCTAGTTGTTTGCCACTGACTTGTCTCCAGAATTTGTGGCCCAACCTGATGCTCTTTCATCCTTGTGAGTAAACCACATTTATCCTTGCTACCAAAAGCTAAGGAAAATAGAAGTGTATGACAAATTACTTTTTATGAATACACTTAAATACACATATTATTTTAGGGGTAACAAATGTGGTTCAAAATAAGTAAACATAGTTATAGGTACATTAATAAACATAGTCATAGGTACAATTTATCAAAGTTTGTAATAGTTATGAAAAGCCTGTGGAAATATTTTTAAAACTATATATTTTATTATTGGGGCAAAATTCTAATAATCACAATGCTTGCATGAACTACATTATGTTTTTTCCCTCCTCTTAATCTTTCAATTCTCTTACTATTATAATTTTGAGTCTCAGTTTCCATTAGTTTTCACATGTAAGATGAAGAATTAGGGTTGGAAATTCTGTTTCTAGAGTCAGGCAATGTAGTACAGTCTTTCATTCCAGTCCTGTGGGGGGCATAGCTGTTAGGGGAGCACACAGGAGGTGGCTGACAAACTGAACACTGTACAAGAGATGTGGCTGCTTTTACTTAAGATTTGACTTGTTCCCCTCCTCTGAGAATTTATTTAAATCAGTCACTACACTGGTTTGCAGACAGTGTTGAAAACAAGCCTTTTATATTGAGCTGCCTGCACAGTCTATTAAAGTGCATCCTAAATGATCATATGGCAACAAAGTTACTACTGTTGGACTTGGTATTACCATGCATACAGTGGAGTGACCATCCCCACATAGGCTGATCACATGATCTTTTGTTTTCTCTGAAAAACAAAAGCAGTTAAAACAAACTTCTATAGTGTAGAGAGGAAATTATTCTTAAAAAAATCAATATTTAAATTAAATGAATCAGAGATAACTTTCCTATGTTCATATACGAATACACAACAGTGTAACTCCACATCATGTCCAACCACAAGAATGGGAAGTCATACTCTATGTATGCATAATATATCAAAATACACTCTACTTGTCAGGTATAACTAAAAAGAATGAATAAAATTTCTTAAAAAACTAATAATTTCCCAAAATGGAAATAAAAGTGTTCTGAAACATTAATGTCTATAGATGACTTTGCAATGCTCTACAATAAAATTGTATTCACAATGATCTTTTGATCTCAAAATGCACCAAAGATTTAAACAGGATTCTGTAAATGTTCTTATTTTTACCAAAAATATGAAATTATTCCAAATTTCTTAGAGTAAGCATTCAATGTAACATGAGGGTCAAAAGATATTAAATAGCAGGTAGGACTGCTTTAGAAATATTACATAACTTCTTACAAATGACATAGAAGATTTCTTTTAAAATATTACATGATGTAGAGTATATGACCTATGTGCACACACACCATAAAATGAACTTTTTAAAGGGTTTCATGTATATTAATACATGTATATAACACACATAAACACATGTAATCTGTCATCCAACATAAAATTCTAGCAGCATTCTCAAAATCAGTGCTAAAGGCCACCCAAATAGAAAGCAAGGATCTTTGTTCTATAACAAAGACAAGTAGCAAACTCAGTGCCATAAAATGTTTGCCAGACCACAAGAGCCACATTTAATAGGTCAGAAGAAAGAAGTAGCAGGAAGCTTTGGAGAGGATGCCCTCTGTCTTACATTCAGCCAAATTCTACTATAACAAATGTCCCCTTCCGTTGGTTTCTATGTGCAGAGAATGTGCCCTCATAGCATTCAGTCATCAGTTGGATGACATATTACATGTGAAAGAGCTCCACCTTAGCAATCCCAGATTCACAGTTTCACTTATTTATAATTGTTAGATTCTGAAGAACCACAACATCAATGCTGATTTTAGTACCTAACTCAGAATGCTGCTGTGAGGATCAAACTAAATACTGTAGGCAAAACTCATAACACAAGTGTGAATCAGACTGATTTGGGATCCATTTACCCAGTGATGGAGTCTGGCTAACCAATGTCTAATCTGTGTTAGCTGAGAATCTGGACAAAGTCTCTAGAAGTAGTTGTTATGAAATCTAAGGGCCCATGTTCAAAATATGAAAACCATGTTTTGTTCCTTTTTGCTGTTTGAACAAATTTAGTCACAGCAGAAACTAAGACATTTTTAAATGAATTAGAAAACTCAGCTGCACGAGGAAGTGGAACTTTAAAAAAAACTTATACTTACTTCTATACAGTTTTAATATTTCTAATTCATTATGCCTTCCTCTGAACCAACCTTAGATTTCACCTCCTTCCTAAAAGTTCAGGTCATGTGCTTCCTTAGTATGTTCATGCAATACTCCTGGCATACTTCCAACATGGGATTTCTCACCGTATATTGTAATCTCTTGTTTTTCCTTTTCTGTTGCCTCCACTTGACTATGACTCTATGGGGAAAGGACTGTGTCTTCTTCATCCATGCAGCCCTGAAAACTGGTTCAGTGCTAGGCACCAAGTCCCTGTTCAATAAGTTTTTGTTGAACAAATAAACTGAATCACACAGAAATCACTTTTAAGTGACAGAGAAAGATTGACTCACCAGAGTTATGTTACAGAGAGGCCAGGAAGGATTCTAAAAATGCAATGAGCTACTCTGAGAGGAGATAAGTTCTGTATTACTGGAAGAATTTAAGCATGTGAAAAATGGCAATGTGACAAGAAAACAAAATCATTCACCAATTTGGTGATCTGAACTCAATGAACTCAGATCTCTCCAAGTTTGAAAATTCTGGGATTTCTGAATTCTGCAACTCATAATCAATATTCCATATTTTTTAATTGCATTACCCATTGACTAAAGTCTAGCATATGTTTCCAAATTAGCGCAATAAATTCTGTATTATAATTGTTTCTGCTTAAAAGACCAGGTTCAATAAATGCATGGGTGGCATTACAAAAAAGCTGTTCTGAGCCCTGGAGGGACTGTATGAGCCATATCAGTTTTAGTCAATTCATGATTATACAAAGTGTCAGAATCAAAAGGACTCTTGGACATATTTGAAATGCAAAATCATTACCTCTAATAATATAACAGATCTTTTAGTAAATGAGATTATTCACTTAACAAAAAAACTCTTGGTCAAATGGAGAAAAATGCAAAACAAAATCAGGCAGCTTCAAAAACCCTTAAGATCCACAGATGCCTTATTACGAGCCACCACCTGTGGTCTCTGTTACAGAGTGCGGGCTTCTCATTTATGTACACCACTGTTCTTGGTAACAAGCTGTTTCCCACCAGACATATCAATTCATCATTTTAGCAAAGTCTCAAAGTACTCCACAGATGGACATTAGGGAGAAAAGTGATGCTCTGCCACCTGCATTTGGCAAATAATTTGTTCTTGAACTGCTGATCTAATTAAAACTAGATTTGAATTGCCTTGGAGAAATACAAGACTGTCACTTACTGAACTCTATTAGTTAATGTAACATCCTCAAGAATTACAAAATAAATGTAGATATTGCATCTCTTAACTGCAGACTAGAATGAAGGTCTTTTGGAAAAAATAAGGAGAAATTGCTACAGGTTGACATGAATTGCATTCAAATGATTTACCAAGCCAGGGGAGCAAGTTCCATGGTGCCTCCTCATGGGGCTGGGTTAGTGAGAAGCTATTGTAAAAGGTTCCCACTATTTTATCTAAAGAACTTGGCAACGTAACCCCCACAGGAAAGTTGGCATCCACATTACGGAAGAAAGGTAAAGAACAATTCTTCAGAGTATTGGATAGTAAACCACCATGATTACTGAATCATAGATATTGAAACCAAAGTCAGATCCCTGCTTATCACAGCAATGTGGCTGGTATTCAGTAGATCTCCCATCAGTGTCACATACTTCCCAAAAGTTGGACACTATTTCAAAAATATTACCCATGTGGAAAATCAGTGAGTGTGTTACTGATTTCTACTGACCATAACATTTCCTTTTCAGTCACTTTATTCTAAATACTGACATTGAAATTGTTTCCCACACAAATTCACTGAATTAAATATTTCATTCAAACATGGTGGGGGTGGTGTAGACTCAAGGGGAATGGGGAGATATATTTATTTGTTGGCTTCTATGCTGAATTCCATCATTTTGAAAATGAAACTGAAAAATACAGAAACAGGAAATTAAGAGAGTGCAGAAATGAGTTGGGGATGACAGTAATAAATGTGTTTTTAATAAAAATAACTAGGTACATTTCATCTATATTTATTTCAAGCATTATTGCAATTCTGAAACCTCTGCTCAGCCAACTGTTTAAAAAAAAAAAAAAAAAAAAAAAAAAAAGCCCTGGCTTATGGCAGTGGTTGAAAGGGGCAGTCTACAATGTCAGTCTTTACACTCATCACACATTTCTGCTACCAAACCAATTTACACTCTGGAAGGCTATTTCCATGTGACTAAATGCTCTTCTTATAGTCAGCTTCTTGAATCTTCCTTAACACCATCAGCCCCCAAATCTATGTGCCAGTGAGGAGTCTCTCAGAGGTGGTCAGATAAACTGGGCCATGTCAGCACTTGAACATTTATTTGATTCAGTGCCAACTTGATGGCTTTCATTTGCATTACTCTCCATTTGGCTCACATCAGGCCTACAGATGACTATAATTTTTTCATTAATCTGGAAAATTCCTAAAAGCACCATCTTTTGAATTTGGGATTTCTAAGAATTTCAGGAAAGAAAAAGATTCCCCAAACATCCTCTCCTTTCATTCATAGAGACAAAGAGAACAAGGGAAAAGAGAAACAAGGTATGGTGAAGCCAGAGTTAAAGACAGGCAGTTAGTGTAGAATAGGTGATCAAGTGGGACAGAGAAAATGGAGGCTGATTTGAGTCTGGGAAGTTGGAAATCACCCCTGGAAGATTGGAATGTTCTTATCACCAGAGTCCTTTGATACCACTCCTCCCAAAAATGTTGTTAATGAAGCAACTCCTGAGCAGAGAGAGAGCTACTAAACAATGCCCCCCTGGGTTGCTGTTCCCTTCCTGCCTAGCACTCCACCTTGGCCTTTCCAGCTCACCTGCTCACGCCCACCCCCCTTGCCATTCCATAGATACCTCCCAGTCACTATGCAGGATTGTGGAAAATTAACAAGACAAGGGAGAAAATGCAGGAGAACAAAGAAAACTTTAGTCTATAAAAGGGGCAGGGCACTCTCACTTCTTGGGATACCAGAATACTAGCCATGGCTCCCTTTTTCCTCTGGGAGAAGTCTGTGTTACTACCTTTAAATAAAACCTGCTTTATATGCTTGCCTAGGCATGCTTATCTAATGTTCAAACTTCACCATTTGAGGAAGCAGAATTTGTCATCACTAACTGGCAGTGTCACTGGGACCCCAGTGAATTAGACTGCTAGTTTAGTTGCAGCATATGTTCAAAGTAAAACTACTTCTATCTTTGACTTTCAGAGAAAGGCTCCCTTTTGACATCGGTATAGGAGATTTGGTTGCATCTTAAAGGAAACCCCCTTTTAGAAACTCTTGCAACTTTTCAAAGTTGAATAGGCCATCATTACTCATGTTTAGATTTTCTGTCTCTTTCTATAAGGTTTCAACCATTTTCTGCCTATTAACACAAATGTAATAGAATAGGTAATGATATGCAATGGAATCTAGTTAAGTACATTTTATTATTCTGGATAAGACAAAAGAAAAACAAAGCAACAACAAATAATTTTATTTGGCCAAGCAAGGAATCTTGCATAGACAAATAACTTATTAAAAGGTGAATACACTTAGGGTTTAGTTCTGTAAATTTTTCCTAAAAATGCCAAATCATTAGTGATATATTCCATCACCTTCCAAAATACTTTTAACTAATAAATATTTAAACTATCACTATGATTGTAATGAATTATACTGAAACTTATCTTCAGACTTTGTAAGAGAAGGTCACAAAACCAAAGTAAAGCAAAACTTGAATAACTGAGGCAGCGAATTTCCCTCCATTATGATACAATGATATTTAAAATTTCCATCTAAAAGTAAAAAGTTGAGAGAATTAGAAATGAAAAGGTATCATTAAGTAAGTCAAGTAAACCCTAGTTTATCATGTCATCTAATCAGCATTTGTGCAGAGGGTGCTAGGGACCATGAAGTACACCAGGAGATAAAAGACATCCTTTCTGCCCTCAAGGAATTCACAGCCTAGAGGGAAACAGAGCAGACACCAAGGCAATGTGGTAAATGCTAGGAGACAGAGCAAATGAGGTCATGAAGGGCAGGCCCTCCTCTAGCCATAGGGGATTCCCTGAAAGGAAGAAGAACACTGGCCTCTGGCACAGTAGAGACCGGTAAGGATCTACCAGGCAACAGAATAGAAGAAAAAGTCACAGAGGAAAAGAAAACTGCATTTGAGGGAAATAAGTTTTATGGCAAGAATAAAAAATTTGTGGTAGCAAACAATGAGAGATGAGACTCAGAAGGTAAACATTTTCAGAACATAAAATGCCTGAATGAAATGCTGTTCATATTTCCATTTCTATCCCTCAATGCCCAATAAAGCATTCTCCTTAATTGCTTTAATTACCATATTCGAAAGAATTGAATTTACTCTAAATATTTTAGTTAGAAAAATTTATGAAAGCTAGTTCTACCATCATAGCAAATCATTTCTATAGATTGTGCTTTGACAATCTTTATATTTGAACTGTGCTATTTAATCGTGTTAACTGAGAAAATCAGTTCTTCCCTTTCAATGCAGTTTGGTCTCAAGTCTCCACAGCAAAAGAATGAAAAAAAAAAAATCTTATTTTCTCAGGAGTTTCCAGCAGCTTAACATCTGACCTTCAACTTCAAAACTAGATGTCATTTCCCCAATATATTCCATGAGTGCAGGGCCCACAAATTAAATACCTGTAATTGTACTTCCAGTCCAACAAGAAATGCTGTATCCATTTCAAGAGCAAAATTTTGCCAAAGCAGTCACAAAAATGTTCTGTGCATATTTGTGACACAATCCTCTGGGCTGTCACTAAGTAGTATAAGCAGCAATAGGTATAGTGCAAAGGGTACCAGCTTTGAGCTCAAGACCTGTATTTGAATGCCTCTCCTAAGACCTGTAACTGTGTGACCTTGAAAATTATTTAATCTCACCAGCTTCAATTTCTCATCTATAAAGTTGGGGCATGCATGCCTATCAGGATTATTGCAAAAATCAGAATTTCACAACTAGCTATATAATAGACTTGACAAGTCATGAAAGCTCAAGAGAGAGGAATTATGATTAATATATGCTTAATGTTCTATCTCCACCGAGGGTCTTCAAACCCCTAGCCTCTGAGAACCAATGAACTTTTAAGCCACTTAGCAACCCAACTATTAAATGCTCAAATTTAAAAACAAAAAACAAAAAACACCTTTCCAAAGAGCCCTCCCCATATTTTCCAGTTGCAGTTTGTCTCTTGTTTTGGGAGTCCAGGGCTCAGCAAATTAGCTACCTCCTGTCAGGACAGACTCCTTACCATTTGTGACTAATACACTGTATTCAATGTTTATCCCTTGGATGACAACCCAAGCCTCTGAGTCTTTTCTTTAAAGAAACAATCACAACATCATTTAAATAGAACAGAGAATGGAAATGCTGTTTATAACCCCACAAAATCTCTATTTTCAAATAAACTTAAAAGATTGATTATCTTTCTTTCTTTTCCCTTTGAACATAAAGATTTCGGCTTTTACTAAAACCAAAGGGTAGGACCAGTTTTACTTGAAATGAAATAAATCCTATAACTAGACATAGCCTCATTCTTTGAAGAGCTTATTCATGGTTTCCTAAACAGGCCCTTAACTCCCTTTAAAGCACATTACAGAGTCAGGTGAAAACCAAGTGCCTGACTTCAAACCACATGATCCTGGCAGGACCTGGAAAAACTCTTCCTTTCAGATGGCATTTGTTTTGTTTATTTGTTTTGTTTTGTTTCCTATTAGAAACCCATATTTCTTTATAGTGCTTTTTGTTCCATGACATGGGCAAATGGAAAAGGCATATAGGTTTTAAAATTATATAAACACAAATATAATCCCCTTGTGAGCATGGGCAAGCATTCTAAAGTCATATTTGCTCATTTGCAAAATGAGCAAATCACCGTCTGTATACTGCTCTGAATGTTTACATCAGAGGTCAGCAAACAAGCATCTATTACCTGATTTTTGCACTGCCCATGAGCTAAAAGTGCATCTTTAAAAGGTTTGGGGGGGTGGAGGAGGCAATTATGTTCATTTTGGTTATTTAAGTACTTGAACAATATTCTTGATCGTGCATCTTGACCCAAAAAACTTAAAATATTCACTGTGTGACTCTACTGAAAATGTTTGCTGACTCTTGATTTAGATCATTAAGTAGCCTGGGATCTTACATAGGTGCTATATCTGCCTGGGACAAGGGAGTACTTAAAAAATATCAGTTCTGTTCATGGGAGGGACAAACTATGGCTTTGTGTAATGAGCAAAAATAAAACAAGACCTTTGTAAATGTTCAGTTTCCATTACATGTAAGGTTTGTGTTAGTGGAATATTTATTGGTCTTTCTGGAGGATAAGTTGACCTTCTTCAAACTTAAACTTCAGCATCATTTTTCAAAGGATTCTTGGATAGGCAGAATTAATATTGTCAAATTGTCCATACTACCAAAAGAGCTATACAGATTCAATGCAATTTCAACAAAAATCCCAATGACATACCTTATAGAAATAGAAAAAGCAACTATGAAATTCATTTGGAATAATAAGAGACCCAGAATAGCCAAAGCAATCCTTAGCAGGAAGAGTGAAGCAGGAGGTATCACAATACCAGACCTTAAACTATACTACAGAGCAATAGTAACAAAAACGACATGGTACTGGCAGCAAAATAGGCAGGTAGATCAATGGTACAGAATAGAAGACAGAGAGACAAACCCAGATAAATACAGTTATCTCATACTAGACAAAGGTGCCAAAAACACTCAACGGAGAAAAGATAGCCTCTTCAACGAATGGTGCTGGGAAAACTGGAAATCCACATACAGCAAAATGAAATTAAAACTTTATTTCTCACCCTGCACAAAACCCAACTCAAAATGGATCAAGGGCCTAGGAGTTAGACCAGATAACCTGCACCAAAAAAAAGAAAAAGAAGGCCTGAATCTTCATTATGTTGGCTTAGGACCAAACTTCCTTAACTAGACTCCCAAAGTGTAAGAAATAAAATAAAAATTCAATAAATGCAACAGATTCAAACTAAAAAGCTTTTTCTCAGCAAAGGAAACAATCAATAATGTGAAGAGAGAGACTATAGAGTGGGAGCAAATCTTTATCACGCACACTTCAGATAGAGCACTAATCTTCAGAATTTATAAACAACTCAAAAAGCTTAACACCAAAAATACAAATAACCCAATCAATAAATGGGCTAAGGAACTGAATAGACATTTCACAGAAGAAGATACACAATCAATTAACAAATACATGAAAAAATGTTCAACATCTCTAGTAATTAGAGAAATAGAAATCAAAACTAAGATTTCTTCTCACTCCAATTAAATGGCAATTGTCAAGAACAGAAGCAAGAATATGTGTTAGCAAGGATCTGGGGGGAAATGTAGACTCATACATTGCTGGTGGGGATTGCAATTTGGTGCAGCCACTCTGGAAAGCAGTATGGAGATTCCTTACAAAACTTGGTTTGGAACCACCATTTGACCCAACTATTCCACTCCTTGGCCTATACCCTAAGGACTTGAAATCAGCATACTACAGCGATGCAATCACATCATGTTTATAGCAGCTCAATTCACAATAGCTAGATTGTGAAAACAACCTAGATGCCCTTCAATAGATGAATGGATAAAGAAACTATGGCATATGTACACAATAGAATATTAGCCATAAGGAAAAATAAAATTATGGCATTTTCAGGTTGGAGAATATCATACTAAGTGAGATAAATCAATTCCAAAAAAATCAAAGGCCAAATGTTTTCTCTGATAGTGGATGCTGATATGTAATCGGGGGACAGGAGGGAGATTAAGTGAAGAATGGAGGAACTTTGGATTGTGCAGAGGGAAATGAGAGGAAGGGAGGGAAAGGGGGCAAGGGGTGGGAAAGATGGCGGAATGAGACTGATATATTGAGTGGCATATTTGAATGTTTAGGTTTAAATTATGAAAGAAAGAACTCTGGATTCAAAAGAAAATATATGTAAATTAAAGGCTATTCCTCTCAAATATTCTTAAGAACAGAAGGAATTGCCATGTATCAGTCTTCACTAATTTCAATCAATGATGCTTATTTTACCAACATACCACTGGGAGAACATACGTTAATCTGATTTAAAAAAAAAAAAACTCAGTCAATAATGATTTTAGATGTAACAGAGGTTAGACAATGGAATTGTTCAGAAAACAAAGGCAGAAAACTTTAACACAGATTTAGTAATTATTTCTGGGGCTATGATCACACAATGTAAAGTGCTGAACATTATTATAAACAGCTTTTAAAGAACACTTTTAAAACAGTTCAATAAATGACAATGTTGTGGATATCACAATTCCATTGTAACAGGACCAGGAGGAAGAAGCCACGTATCCAAAACTGCTGAAGGGACACCTACAGCCTGAGATAAAATTCACAGATAGAGCATTGTATGACGTTTTAAAAAAGCACAGAATCTCTAGCTCCAGAAAATGCTGTGCTGTGGAAAACTGTTAGATGGTTCCAAAGTGGCTCCAGGAAAGACACAGCTGACCAGTAGATGCAAATCACACTGGAGGCATGGAGGACTTACTACCTGAGAGTGTTTGAACATAGTTTTAAACATTGGGGGATAAGGACAGATTGAAATAGATGAGAAGTGGAAGCATGGAGAGCTTCAGGACAAAAGCTGATGAAAATCCTAAAGCAAAATTTAAAAGGGGAAAAAAGCACAACCTGACAGGGTACAGAACTCATCAAATCCACTGTGGTGAACATCCCCACTCTGAGACTCCCAAAAAGTCCTTTTCCCTTTTCCCAAAGTGCTGACTGTGTAAATGTGCGTATGAAGGACTCTAATGGGTTCTAGAGCAATGGGGGTGCACCTAGGGGAAGCTGAGTTGATAAACACTCCAAATTTCTGCAGAACATCTTGAATAGCCATTACAAGTTTGAAAAGCTTGTGGACTTCTGTGTAACCTGCTTTCCCAGCCTTGCTGGAGCAACAGGGAAGTAAAGCTGGCCTAACCCACCATTTTGCTCACAATTTTATTAGAAAAAATTGCAAACAGACTAAAAAGTTCAAATAAGCATCTACTTGCCACTACCTAGATTTAATCATTGTTACCACTTTATCTACTTTTCCATGTATGAATTTGTGTGCACATGTATGTGTTCTTGTTAAGAAAATAGGTTACAGATATCATAGTTCTTTATATCAAAATATCCAAGCTTGTGTCTTTTAAATAATATATTCTCTTAAATAACTGCAGCATTCTTGAAACCTGAGTATTAGCAATTCCCTAATATCATTTAGTGTCAAATTCACATTTAAATTTTCCTAATTGCCTCTAAAATATCTTATATAGATTTTCACCTTTGAAACTAAAATCCAATCAGGTTCTTGTTCTGTTTTGTTTTGGTAGTCAGCCTGTAAGATAGCTCCCCATGGTCCCAGCCTCTGGGTCTTAACCTTGTGTAACACTGCTACACTCCAAGCTTGAATCTGAGCTGGTCTCAATCATTTCTAAGAATTAGAATTCAGTGAAAAAGACAGGATGTCTCTTTTGAGACTAAGCTATAAAAAGACTATGGATTTCATCTTGGGCACTCTCTGCTCTGTCTTTGATCACGTGCCCTGAGAGAAGCCAGCTGCCCTGTTGTGATGCAGCCCCAGGGAAATGCTCACGTGGCAAGGAGTTGAGGCATGCCAACAGCAACATGAATGAGCTTGGAAACACATCCTCCCACACTTTCCCTCAGCTGAGCCTTCAGAGAGACTGGACAATAGCATGACTGCAACCTCAGGAAAGATCTTCAGCCAGCAGCACCTTGCCAAGCTGTGTCCTGATTTCTCACTTCAGAAACTGAGATGACAAATGTTTGTTGTTTTAAACTCATTGTGTTTTGGTGTCACTGTCATAGTGCAGTAGACAACTAATATGATTAGGCTATTATGTCTCTTTACTTTCTTTTAATCTTGAACAGCCTTCCAAATGTTTTCCTTCTCAGTTTTTCTAGTATTTCATCTGCTTTAAAACAAAACAAATGGTTTTCAGTGACCAGGTCAGTGTTCCTGTTGAACATTCACATTATCATATGTCTATTTACCCAGTTGCTTCCCTGTAGTCGTTCAACTTATTCCTACATCCTTGTGCTTTCTGAAAACTAAAAGTCATGCTGAAAGTCCTCATTAGAGTTTAACATTCTTGGTGTAAAAACAAAAACACTTTACAGATAATGCTGGTGCCTTTTGCATGAGCATACATCAAGAACCGCAGATGCATACATTTTGAATGTATGAGGTGGTTTCCACCATTTCTCTAATGTAAAAACTCATTCCTCCCCTTTCCAATTAGCAAGTAATTTCCTAACACACCTTTGGATGCTGCGAACTCTTTTACTGAATAGTTCAGGGAGAAGGCCATCGGTCTGGAGACAAGCCCCAGCACCAATGAGACAGGCAAATGACTCCTTTGCAAAATAGCCATAATCAATATGTTGAAATGCTTCTGCTCTTTTCACATAAGGATGATGAAATACACTTCATACCTGATGAATATTAACTCTTCCTACAACACATGAAGGTAAATGAAAGTAAGGTTTGAGCAATCTAAGGTGCTCAATTAAACTGGGAATGCAGGCTCCATCAACAACTTGCTTCCATTTGTCCCATCTAAAGGAATTAAACATTTACATATAAAAATTACCAACATTAGAGTAAAGCAAAAGCATTGCTGACTTTTGTAATTATTCACATACATATTGGCAGATAATTAAAGCAGTTGTGCACAGCCTCAGATCTCACATTATCATCATTTTTTATAAGTTGGAGGGTAATTCAGCAACAAAAATTTCCAAGGTACAAGAAAAACACCTGTGCTTCCTCAGGTATTCATTGTCTGATTAAGTGTGATGATTTCATTCCAAATGTTCTTCACTATGGCAGAAGTAAAATGGAAAAATTCAACCTTCAAAAAACTGGAATTTATCTCAGAGCCAGTTTTTTAGTTCATAGGATTATGCTTTTCTAGTTTAATATTGAGGAATAATGTAGAGATAATATGAAGCAATATATTTTTCATTTGAAACATAATTAACTAATTATGCAGAATTATCACAGTCTCCCTCTTATGTTAAAATGGGGTCTTTAGTTTCTGTCCCCTCAAAATAATAGTTATCATAGTTCAGTAATGAAAGACATCCCAGTCATGAAATAATAAGTTCAAGTTGGAATTTAGTGAATCATTACCTCCAGCAACTAAGAGTATCAAAAACAAAATACTGTTTTTTCTCCAGAGAGTCTTGTGTCTCACATTTCACAAAGCATTCCTGAGTCAGATTCCTTGCTTAAGCAAGTTATTAATATATTTATATTTAGTTATGGCATATATTTGTGAGTTAGATATTATATAAAGTTTATCTTCATGAATAAAAATTAGTCAAATATACTTCAGAAATAAATATTTATCTCACAAAGCTTTTACATAGTTTTTACTCACTTATTTGTATAACATTACTATCAGCTGTTGATTACATACGGAAATAGTCGTACAGAATCAAGGACTTGAATACTGAGAATTCAACAAACAGGATTTTGCTGTTCTTCTTTGCTCTATTTTCAGAAATTCTATTTTGTTGATGTAGCCTTAATGTTTACAAATAAGTTGAAATAATTCATCATCATCGCTGAAAAATTATTTCCCTTTCATTTTAATGGACTGTACAATAATGTAAAGTCTTTCTCAGCACTGCTATGGTGGTGGTTTACTTTTTTTTTAAAGAGAAACCTATATTTATTACTGAAAATTTGTTAATCTTTTCTAAATTAGAGTCCACGTGTGACTAAGATCATACAGTACTTGTCTTTCTCTCCCTATAGAAGTTGGTCTCATACAAGTTGAGAGTAGACGGTGTATGTTAGAGGCCATTGAGGGTGGGGGCAGGGAGGAATGAGGAAATATTGGTCAGTGGGTGCTATGCAACGATTAAATAGGAGTAAGAAGTTCTGGTGCACTATTGCATAGGTGGTGTGACTACATTTCAAAAAGCTACAGGAAAGAATTTTGTAAATTTTCATCATATAGAAATGATAAATGATATATGAGTACATGGGTAAGTTAAACTTAATTAAATATTATACAAGGGATACATGTATCAAAATATCATATTAATATCTCATTAATGTGTATAATTTTGTGTTGTAACATTTAAAAATAAATTTACTTTCAATTTTTTTAAAATTAATCTTTTTTTATAAGACAACACATCTGTAAGAATGAATGGATAAGATTCTTTGACATCTTGACCATTATGCTATATTTTAACTAGATGAAAGTTATTTCCCAAACCCATTTCTCCCTTTTTGATAATTAACAGGTGAAGACTTTATAGAGAACCACTTTCTTGTGTCTTCTGTTCACTTCCTGGGAAGGAAGGAGGAATTCTGGCACTCACGATTTCTTCTCTCTGAAAGGAACCCTTTCCCAGTGACTCAGAGGCCACCTGTACACAGGATCCATTTGCCTTATGGGCAATACCAATTTTCTAAATGAAAAAGGCTCATCCAACTCATAAACATTCAGTGGGACTCAGTTTTTGACCATGTTTGAAGTTCTAAATACTTAAGAAAATTCTACTCAAATGGAACGTTTTTGCTGTCAATTTAGTCTTCACTTAAGACTCCACAAATCTCTGTAGGACTAGCCACATTTAATTGAAGGATTCTTGTTTCCCAGAGGAAGTAGTTAATCAAATTTTCTCCTTTGCCATATATCTTATTAAAACAAGTTCTTAAAAATTTACATATGGTGTGGGGTCCAGGGATGGTTATTTTAATTTTATAGTAAGAATTAGTCACTTTTGTTGGAGTTTTTCAGAGCTGCATTTAGAGTAGTGTGCCGTGGGACCCTCACATGTAGCCTACACTGCGGTAGATGGCTAAATGTGTCACCATGGTCCAGTCTGCATTTTCTCCATCTACAAGCCAAGAAAAACCATCTAACAGAGATGACGAGGTAGAGAATTCCTGATGATTCCTAAAAACATGTCTGATCCTAGTAGCAATTCACAAGTCAACTCTGCTACACTTTATGGAATTGTACCACTGAACGGACATTAAGCTCACTGTCTTGTGTTTATATAATCCACTTACTTCTTCTTTTATCTCTAATTTCCCAGCCTTATCCTCCCACAGCATAAATTGCTCAGCAGTCACAGATGAAGGGCAGATCTGGAAACGACGAAGTTGAGATTTTAGGGATGGAATGGATTGGGACTTGATGACTGGCCCTCCACTGCCCTTGTACCCTGCTCCCTCCACATTCCAGTCCTTCTTATTCATCCCTGCTCAATCAGAAATACACACAAAAAAACTCCTGACACATGCTCAGAGACTTTTAATATATATTACCTGCCATATTAAATTCAGATTACCTTCTTGAGAATTTTCCTGGGAAATATGATTAGGAATTTTGCATTTGCAGGCTTGGGAAATGGACAGGAGCAGACTCTGTAGTCTCTAAAGGCATCAGCAACTGACCCACTGAATTTTCCCACTTCTACCCTTTAGCTCAGGGAGTTCCTTTGCTTGGAGATTCTTGTTCCTAACTGTAAACATTCAGTGCAAAATTCTATCTTATTTTTCTGTCCAGTGCGACATGACTGTGCTTTGTTTACTTTTTACATGAGGATTTATTTTATTCTTCTATTTTTTTGTTTTTGCTCTTCCTTCATTATTTCTTTTTTTTTTTTTCTTTTATTTACTTATTGATTCATTGAACACAAATGGAGTACAGCTATTGTTTCACTGGTTGTACACAAAGTAGAGTCACACCATCTGTGCATTCATGCATGTACACAGGGCAATGGTATCTGTCACACATTGTTATTAATTTTACCCCCCCCCACCCCCACCCCTCCCTTCCCTCTATGCTAGCTATCTTTCCTCCATTCTTGCCATCTTTCCCCCCCACATTATGCATCATCATTCATATATCAGAGAGACCATTCGGCTTTTGGATTTTTGGGATTGGCTGATCTCACTTAGCATAAGAGTTTCCAACATCATCCATTTACCTACAAATACCATAATTTTATTCTTCTTTATGGCTGAGTAATATTCCATTGTGTATATATACCACAGTTTCTTTATCCATTCATCTACTGAAGGGCATCTAGGTTGATTCCATAATCTAGCTATTGTGAATTGAGCAGCTATGAACATTGATGTGGCTGCATCACTGAGGCAATCTGATTTTAAGTCCTTTGGGTATAAGCCAAGGAGTGGGATAGCAGGGTCAAATGGTGGATCCATTCCAAGTTTTCTAAGGAATCTCCACACTGCTTTCCAGAGTGGCTGCACCAACTTGCACTCCCACCAGCAATGTATGAGTGTACCCTTTTCCCCACATCCTCGCCAACACCTGTTGTTGCCTGTGTTCTTGATAAAAGACATTCTAATTGGGGTAAGATGAAATCTTAAGGTGGTTTTGATTTGCATTTCTCTTATAACGAGTGATGTTGAACATTTTTTCATAAATCTGTTGATTGCTTGTAGATCTTCCTCTGTAAAGTGTCTGTTCATTTCCTTGGCCCATTTATTGATTGGGTTATTGGTGTTCGTGGTGTAAAGATTTTTGAGTACTTGGTAGATTCTGGAGATTAGTGCTCTGTCCGAAGTGTGTGTGGCAAAGCATTTCAGACAAAGCAGACTTCAAACCAAAGATAGTCAGAAGGGATAAAGAAGGACATTTCATATTGCTTAAAGGTAGCATAAATCAACAGGACATAACAATCATAAATATTTATGCACCAAACAATGGCGCATCCATGTATGTCAATCATTATTTCTGATATTACCAAAGATCAGATAACAGGAAGAAAGTGAAACAGCTTTAGAGAATTTGAAAATGACAAAAAACATGCAGGCAGGTATGATTCAGTGATTTCCAAAATCATAAATCACTTAATTAGTGTGTATTATTTTGCCTAATTAATTTCTACTAGGCATAGAAAATGTGTTTCATTCTTGATTAGTTTTAACTATTTCCATCATTAATCACTGACATCAAGACCATGGTGACCTATTCTTACAAGTAAGATTAAGTCAGTGTTCTCTGGGAGTTGGAATAGAAATAAAAACTGAAAAAAATTGATTTTAGGAAAAATAATGTTAATATTCCATATTAAAGCCTCAGACTTAGGGAAAAAATCATTTTATCCAAAATATAATTGCACTCAAATCATATATCCAAATATTATACACCTTAATTTTCATAATTGCGTGAGATGTTAATCTACTAATGTGAACATTATTTATTTCATTTATGCCATGCCCATATGCACAAAAAGTCAGGGAATAATTTATAATATCAAAATATAAAACTATAAACACTGATGTGGCTGTGTTACTGTAGTATGCTAATTTTAAGTCCATTGGGTATAAACCAAGGAGTGGGATAACTGGGTCAAAAGGTGGGTCCATTCCAAGTTTTCTGAGGAATCTCCACACTGCTTTCCAGAGTGGCTGCACCAATTTGCAACTCTGCCAGCAATGTAAAAGTGTGTTTTTTTCCCCACATCCTCGCCAACATCTATTATTGTGTTCTTGATAATAGCCATTCTAATCAGAATAAGATGAAATCTTAGAGTTGTTTTAATTTGCATTTCTCTAATTACTAGAGATATTGAACTCTTTTTCATATATTTATTGATCACCTGTTCATCCTCTTCTGTAAAGTCTCTGGCCAGATCCTTAATCCATTTATTGATTGGGTTCTTTGTATTTTTGGTATAAAGTTTTTTAAGTTCATTATAAGTTTTGGAGATTAGTGCTCTATCTGAAGTACATGTAGTAAAGATTTTCTCCCACTCTGTAGGCTCTCTTTTCACATTGTTGATTGTATCCTTTGCTGAGAAAAAGTTTTTTAGTTTGAGTCCATCCCATTTATTGATTCTTGCTTTGATTTCTTCTGCTTTGGAAGTCTTGTTAAGGAAGTCTGATTCTAATCAACATGATGAAGATTCGGGCCCACTTTGTCTTCTCTTTGATGCAGGGTCTCTGGGCTAATTCCTAAGTCCTTGATTCATTTTGAGTTGAGTTTTGTGCAGGGTGAGAGATAGAGATTTAATTTCATTTTATTACATATGGATTTTCAGTTGTCCTAGCACCATTTGTTGAACAGGCTATCTTTTCTCCATTGTATGTTTTTGGCTCCTTTGTCTAGTATGAGGTAACTATATTTTGTGGGTTTGTCTCTGTGTCTTCTATTCTGTACCTCAATTTACAGTAGTTGGAACCAACCTAGATGTGCTTCAACAGCTGAATGGATAAAGAAGCTGTGGTATATATATACAATGGAACACTACTCAGCCATAAAGAAAAATAATGTTATGGCATTTTCAGATAAATGGATGAAACTAGGGATTATCATGCTAAGTGAAATAAGCCAATCCTAAAAAAAACAAAGGCTGAATGGTTTCCCTGATAAGTGGATGATGATATAGAATTTGGTTGTGGGGGTGGGGGGTGAGAGAAGAATGGAGGAACTTTAGATTATGTAGAGGGAAATGAGAGAGGGCTGGGGCGGGGGTATGAAAAATGGTGGAACGAAACAGACATCATTACTCTATGTACATGTATGATTAACAAGAATGACATGCATGTACATCATGCACAACCATAGAAATGAAAATTTGTACCCCATATGTGTACAGTGAATCAAAATGAAGTCTGTAAAAATAATAAAAAATATATAAAACTAGACAAATAAAATAAAAATCAAAAAGAAAAATTTTAGGGGAGAAATAAAAACATACTAGAGATACTCTAATTGAGTGTTAGGCTTAAGACTAAATTTTCACCCATGTGCAATGATGCACACCTATAATCCCAGTAACTCAGAAGGCTGAGGCAGGAAGCTCCAAGTTTGAGGTCAGTCTTGTCAATTTAGGAAGGCCCTAAGCAACTTATGGAGACCTGGCTCAAAAAAAAAAAAAAAAAGCATTGCAGATGTAGCTCAGTGGTAAAGCACCCCTGGGTTCTATCATCAACACCACCAAAAAAAAAGAAAAGTCTGAATTTCTCAGGGAAGAGAAAGGGGAAACACTATGTATGGCATGATATTGACCAAATTATATTTTTATATTGCATACATGTACAAATAAATAACATTGAATTCTACCATCATGTACAATTATAAGGCACCAATAAAATCTGAAAAAATACAATAAATCCAGAAAAAAAGACTGAATTTATCTTAACTAAAGCAATAATGGAAGTGTGATTCTCAATGTATATCCAAATTACTCAAAATCAGGACACAGGACAAATGCTGTCCTAGCAATTAATACTAGAAGGAATTCATCATAAGAATAGAAAACTTTTGGATACTATAACTAAAAATTTATCTGAAGACAATTCTTATACAAACTAGAGAGGGATATTTAAAAATATTACAGTATGTCTACAGAGTAGGAACCTAGTCCAGGCATTGTATTCCTATCTTATCGATTCCCTATCTATTCCAACACAACATTTAGAGAATCTAAAGACATGGATAATGAATACTAGGCCTTAGCCAACTTCTCTCAAACATCATAATGTTTCAGAAAATTCAACAGTTTCTAGGTAAAGTGAATCCACAGTTAGATTCTCTGACATGTGTCAGAAGTGTCAAGAGTCAATCATGTTGAGAAGAAAGTTACATCAAATTTCATATACTGGATGTGAAGACAGTAGAGATGACCTTCCACGGCTAATGTTCAAATTAGCTGCCTGAGTTTGAAATTAGCTTCTAGTTCAAGGTTATCATTCTGTATTTGAAAGTGATGCCCCTATTGTTAGTTTTACACTGCATATCATACAGAAGAAATGGACAGGGATTTGTTATTAAATAAATATCCATTTTTCAACCAGCATAAATCCATCCACCAAAAAACTTTTATTAGTTCAAAAGTTACTGAATTTTAATTAAAGTATATTATCCTAAAAATGTAGTGAGAGAGCATGTGCAACACTCATTTTTATCTAAAATAAGACCACAAAGCCATAGGAAACTTAGGAAAGGAAAGAAAACAAAAGGATTTCTGCCTTCCCCTAACAATGAGCCTCTGGGAGCAGACCCAGGAGGACCTTCCCAAGAACTAGAAATGTCTTATATCTTGATTTGGATATTGTTTGCATGAGTATACAAATATGTAGGCATTCATTGATCTGTGCATTTAAGATTTGTGTGCTTTATCATATGTATGATCTATTGCAATAATAAAATTATTTCAAATATTATAACCACATAGGAATTATCTACTTAATTCTTTCCAGTCAAAATTACAAAGGATCAGTGGAAATCATTGTGCACATACAAGCCCAATGTGTATGCTTAAGACCAAGCCATAGCTTTCCTTTTTAAAGCCACAAATCAGTCTTCCTTCTGCGATCTTTTCCTGACACCAATCATTTTCCACTGTCTAAGAATAATCGAATTAGTTCTGCATCCACACAAGTGAACCTGAAAAAGTAGGTTGAGGTTGTGTTGCCTTTCATTCTAATGTGTTCCTATTACATATGCCCTATACCCTACTCTCATGAAACTCAGGTCAAGTAGTAGATGGTGATAGCAAAGAAAGCCAAGAGAGTTTGGAAAGATTCAATACTAATGACATGAAAAGAAATAACATTAAATTAACAACAACATTATAAAGTGTGTTTACATCATGAGCATAATTAGGTAAAAGTTGCACACAAATAGAAAATTTTATGAGTAAAATCCTCAAATAGATATCAGTATGTTATCTCTACATGTCTTCAGAAAGTGATAGTAAGACAATTGTTTCCTGTTTTTTAGCATTTTTTATGAAATAGATGCTTTAATTAATTTATAATCATTAAAATGAAATCATCTAGAAAAATTTTCATTCTTTCTTAAAAGTTTTTTGAAACCCATAAACACATCACCTATGATTCAATTGTCAAGGTTACATTGCCTTAAATTCTCACTGATTATGAACTTATTCTTCAGCTCTCCTCAAATTATAGCTTTTCCTAGTAAATAAGAGCTTCACCTACAAATTTACTCCAGCATTGCTCATTCCCTAATTCTGTCTTAAGCACAGACCTTCAGCTGCAGATCAACTGTAAATCTGTCCCCATGGACCTGTGAGGCTCTATGGTTTTTGTTCTGGCTCTTTCACGGACATGCCATTCCAGCTACAGGGTCACTCACTCTAGACTCTATTGCCCTTTGTTGGTTCCCTTCAAACATCATCTTTATTTATTTTGTTACACTCAGCTTCAACTAACTCTGGACAGACCACATGAACAGGTGTTGTTGACAGCAGGATAAAATGAGCTAGGTGAGACCAAGATAAGGAACATAGGCAGGACATTGCACCAAAATAGCAAGTATACAGAAACAAGAGCTCAATGGAGCTTGGCAACAAAGCCAGTTTTAAAGGAAGAATATGTTGATGCTGTGATTTCCAGAGAGCAAACATAAAGTGTTTGAAAAAGACAAATAAAACACATTATTTAGACAAAATAATCAGAAAAATACAATGTTAAACAGAGAGCACTGAAAAATTCTAGGTATACATTAGTATTACCCATAAAAGTTGATCCTCAAATCTGCTCTGAACACCTCTGTTTGCATTTGTATGAATTAAGTGTGGATAAAGGCTGCTAGACACCCTTCAGAAGAAAAGAGAGTACAGTTAACTGGTACAGAAAGTGGGCATCGTGGTGCATACCTGTAATCCCAGCAATTTGGGAGGCTGAGACAGGAGGATCCTGGGATCAAACCCAAACTCAGCAATTTAGCAAGGCCCTAAACAACTCAGCAAGACTCTGTCTCCAATAAAATATAAAAAGGTCTGGGGATGTGACTTGGTGGTTAAATGCCCTGGGTTCAATCCTTGATGAAAGAGGAAGAAAGGAAGGAAGGAAGGAAGGA
>JAJEJO010000837.1:682102-757035 GCA_020662805.1 Glaucomys volans
AGAAAAGAACTATTTAAAGAAATCAACCAAGAATTTTGAGATGCCAGAGCAATCCACCAAGGACAATGGAGAAAAATACTAATGAGAGGAAGGAGATATCTCTTTTCTGAAAAACTTCATTTTTAATAATTAAAGAGGAAATCTCATCAAATTAGATTAGACAGCTTCGAATTGAAATAAAAACTGTTTAGTACTAGAGAGTCCAATTAACTAGGTGTTAGAAATCTGAGTGTCAAGAGCAAAGACTCTGATTGAACTATCATTAGGGAGACAATATCCTTAATCTGGCTTTAAAAAATGAAAAGTATGCTCTGGAGCAGACTCCAGTTTTTATGCATTGTTTTACTTCTTACCCAATGCAAAACTAATTGTGTATCATTATATATACACACACAGTTATAATAAACACACACACACACACACACACACACACACACACACAGTCTCATTTGGGCTAGTTCTATATGTCCAATCAGGAATTATTGATTTTGTCAGGTGATCATTGCTACTACATTCCTAGCACACATTCTTCCACCTGGTGTCTAAAAGAACTTTAAAAATATGAATTGAACATATTCAACACAGCAAAATACACTGATTTAAATGAAAAAAAAAATCGTGTACTATTTATCCTTAAGCTTTACCCTTAAGAAGCTATTGACTACCCTTTAACATATGAAGTACTCATTTACTGAAAGTGAGAAAAGGAAAGAAGGAACAGAAGGGAGAAGAGGGGGAAAGAGCAAAGGAGTGAAGGAAAGAAGGAACTTAATGCTACTTGGAAAAACAGTAACTCGACTGAAAGGAAGTCAATAACTTCCTGCTGGCTAGGTTTAATTACTTTTCAGAATTATTTGTGGCATAGTCTTGAAGTACCTTGTCATATCCAGACAAGATTGGAACATAAATTAAGAATAGCACCAAACATCTCCTGTGCTCATTGTCCCCCTGTCCTCAACATAAGGATATTATTTTGAGCAGCAATGCTATTTCTATATGCAGAGTTCAAGGTACATAATACCAAAAGAAAGTTGAGATTTGGGAAAATTTAGAAATCTTTGGAACTAAAGTTCTTGAATTTTAATATGTTTGTTTTATTACTTTAATCTTGGCTATGTTTGCATTAAATTTACCCATGTAATTCATTTTAAAAAATAAAACAAACCTATTCTCCCCAGCAATCTTGATTTATCTCTGTTTTTACAACAAACCAGACCTTAAGTAGGTTTTCCCAAATATGGAATTCAGTATTTACCCATTGGACCATTTCCCATCAACTGGGAAAACAGAATTTAATTTCTTTAAAACTGCTGAATAATTTTTAACACTCTATATGTATTTATAGGATAACTGAAGTTGTACTGCTAATTAGCAGCCTTTGAGGCCTTAGCATAAATATTGTATTACTTCATATGTACATATGAAATAAAATTTTAAATGCCATGATTATTAGAATTCAATGAAAAATTCCTCTCTCCTTTAGTGATTTTAAATGTTTTTAAAATCTCACAATCCTTTCTATATGGACAGATAAGAACATGAATACACACACACACACACACACACACACACACTACACACACTAATGCCAAAATTACTTGCTAGGAACTTTCTTCAATAGTTGAAATATACCTAGAAAAGCATTTCCAAGAGATTTTGGGGGTCATTATTTATACTAATGAACTTCATATGTATGTACCAATTGACATTTTAATTCTATTAAAAATAAATTCAGTTTGTCAGGCTGATCCCAACTACTCTGTATAACCACAAAGTTCTAATAATAAATACACAAATAAATTATGAATGTTGTCCTATTCATCTTCCTCTGACATAACTCGTTTTCAGGAAGTCAGCATGATATAATTAATGCAACGAGAAGTTTGGGATTGGGTCTGATTTTGAATTTAGCTGTGCGATGCTGGGTGAATTGCTAATTTTCATGACATGTTATCTCCTCGGTACAATGAAGACAGTAACAACTTCGTCAAAGGATCTTGTCAAAATGAAGCAAGGTAATGTTTGTGAGGTGACAGGTGCTGGCTGTTTTATCCCTGGTCTGCTTCACTGCTTTGAAAACACTTGCATTAGGGGAGAGCTCACAGCTAACCCACAGTTCCACGGGGAAGCAGCAGGCTGGTGCTCCCTGTAACAGTGTGCTTCCCCCATACCATAGACAACTGTCTGTTTCAGAGGTAACCAATAGATAGACTCCATACTTTAAGGATTCACCTTAGTAAAATTATATTGGTTAACACATTATGATTAACATTATTTCAAGCAAAACAAAATGAGAATCTATTATGCTCATTCCACCTCTTCATGCCTTTTGCACTCTCCAGTTCTAGGACAGACAAAATGTACAAGGTTAGGACTCTTTCTGTGTCTAAATAAACCTGATATTTACTTTGCCCCTTAGCAGCATTTCCTTCTCCCCACTCTAGACTTCCTCTCAGACTTTTTCACCGACTCTGGAAAAGTAGGTTTCTATATCATGTAGAGAAATCTAGGTGACTGAGATCTAAGAATCTTAGTTCCTCCAATAACTTGTAGACTCTTCCTGACCTTATTCATTACAGCACAGTTTTCCTTATGGAAAAGAGCTCATTCCCAGATGCACCAATCCTTGCTGTGTGACACATTTTACAAACACAGGACTCTAAGTAAGCTCAATATAAATGACATGGTAATAAAATAAGCCTCTCCACAGGAACAATTTATAAGATTCAAAGCAACAACAAAAATGGGAAAATATAAAATTGTGTCATCACACTGCTTTAGATTTTTAATCCCCAGAGAGTTGAGAACGTATCATCAGGGATATCATGAGGAAAAGTTGGCCTGAAAACTTCAGAGAGACTCATTGCTCCAAGCCCAGGCTCAGAGAAAGACACCATAATGGATCAATGTACTAAATCTCTTAGCTGATACCATGCCCTCCCCTGGGCCAAATAAGACTTACCAATATGAAATTGATTATTGACTTGAATTGCAGATTTCTGCCATTAATTTAATAAATTAAGTATCAATTATTTTCAAGAATCAGGAAAAAACCTATACATATGGAGATGAGAGTGCCTATATGTAAAACATGCAGACAAATAATTTTTGAAAACCAACCTCTAATTATGTAAACATCTGATAGTGCACTGTCTTTCTTTTTAAAATGGGATCTATATGGAGACATTTGTGCAAATGCTAGATGACAACATAAAATTAATGGCCACTTTTATATTTGTCTGCTTCTAGTGTCATGTTTAATGAGAATGGATCTGACACCAAAAAGTGTTCTATAAGCAGACATATTTGCAAATGGTGTGGGAAAGTACCTCTTTATTTATTCTGCACATTATTTCCCTTCAAATTAGAACTATGCCAGCTTTGTCAAGCTTAATTCTAATGCGGGATTCACAATCTTGTAGTGAAGCTCTATTAAAGCTCAAAGATTAAAAGCTTAAAAAGTCTGTCACCTATTCTTTAAAAATTAAAAACAAAGGGTTTAAAATTTCTAAAGCTGTTTTCATACATTCTTTCTCTCTTTCTTTTTTTTCCCATTGTCTCCTATAAATTATAAAAAAAAAATATGGGGGAAGGGCAATCATGATTCAGATTTTCTAGAAATGTGAGTTTAACAAGTCAATTAAGTTATAAGGTTGTTCCTTACATAGTTTGTACCCGAAAAGTAGTACCTTGATTTCTTTATGCTAAAGGGTACAAGAAATACTCCATAAATGTCTGCACAGTCTACCTCCTTAAAAGAGGATCAAGAACAGGTCCTACTTACAGATCACAACCTGAGCTTGAGTTGCTCATGGGAGAGAGGGAGAAAGAGAGTCACAAATACAATCTGTGAAAGACTGAAGAAGATCCTGATCCTGAACTGTTAGTCCTGTAGCATTCATTTTAGAAATAATGACACCTTACTTATATTTAGCAGTTGGACTTCCAAATAACTGAAAGTGCCCTCCACTGGGCTTATGGACTCTAAGACATTATCATGTATTCAACACCATTTAAAATGATAGCTTTTAAGCTATTACTGAGCATTTTGTGAGAACATGTTTGTGAGAACATGTTCCAGGGGTGGGGAGGATGTGTGAGAAAGAAAAGTACCACTGAGTAGTGGGAGAAGGGCACTGCTACAAAAATAAATAAATAAATAAATAAATAAATAAATAAATAAATAAATAAGGTGAACAAGAAACTGAGGTATACTAAGAAGGAAATAAAGTCACTCTGCTGCAGACATCTCCTGGAAGACCAAATGCCAATTTGAGAGGGGGACATGGGAACTGATACTTGAGTACCCAACATTTATGAGACGGTAGAGTGTGGAGTTTAAGGATATCAGCTCTGAAGCTGCTGGCCCTATGCCTACTAGCCGTGTAATTTTATTCAACTCTTTGGCTCAGTACTCTCATCTGTGAAATGGAAATGCTAGTATTCATAGTTTTTTGTTGAGGATTAAATAATCCACCTCAAGCATTTTGAACATTGTTTTTCACAGAATAAATGTTTACTAGTATTATCTATTATTTTATTTATTTATAATTATGATCCTTGGTGAGAAGGTTTTGCATATTTTATTACTGAACCTGTCTGAACATACCTAAGATTACATAACTATAATTGATAAAATCAAGGTTTAAACTCATTCTTCTCATAAGTCAAACAAATACTTAGAATACTTGAAATACATTTTCTACTTCCACCTTATGTCCTAGATCATGATTCTCCAAGCAGCATGAACATCAGCTGAGAATCTGTTAAAAATGCAAATTTTCTGGTCCCACTCCACATCTGTCATTCAAAGTTGATAGTACAAGGACAGCTGGGTGCAGTTATTTTCTCTTTCCATGGAGGATATAACAACCTTCAACAAGAGCCTTAAAGAATATCCTACAGGGATTGTGAAACACTAGTACATATGTTTAGTCAAGATTGTGAAGAATTTCACCCTGGAGGTTTTGAACAAAAGACTGTTGATATTCTAGGACAGCTGAATTTCAGACTTTCCTGGGAGCTGGGAGCTGAATCATTATACTACCAATTTTCTAGGTGACATTGGGCCACTCTAATATTTGTAGGTTCATTTTTTTTCCCATCAGCAAAATGAATAACCCCTCATATTGCTCACAACTTTATATTCTACTGAATGAACTCTAAATGCCTCCTTGATTAAACTTTTACAAATAGGATATAAATAAAAGTATCTAAATGGAGTGACTCATTGGATTGAGTTACAAGGAAATAAAATTCTTAGGTTTTTAAAATGGAATCAGAGAATGAAAAACTTGCAAGGGAATTAGAAATCTCATTTCTAAATGATATAGAATGAACTCTATATAATATTGAGTTAGTAATATAAGTTACCTTCTTGAAGAGAAAAAGGAAAATATCACAAACTCCTTCTCACTTTAGTTTACTATAGTGGGAGCTTCCACTAAAAAACAAACTGTGAATCTGAGTGCAGGTGTGTTGGGACACTCAGACTGGGGGTTCACAGACCTAAGTTCTAATCTAAGATGTTTTCTACTAGATATGAATGTGATTTGGTTCCTTGGAGATTCAGTTGGTCCAGCTATAAAATATAAAATAAGACTAAACTGCATCATGTCTTAGATTTTTTTGAATCTAAAATTATTTAATCCATCTTAATTTATCAGACCAGAGCAGTGAAGATGCATCCTCTGCCAGGGGCAGCTGTGACAGACACTATCAGATGACAACAATGCAAAGCAACTGAGGAGAAGCTTCAGAACATGAAATCATCCTTGTGGTCCAGGCCAGTCTGGTATCAAATGATAGTATGGGATTTCAAAAACAAGGTCGTAGTAGTTTTTTTTTTTTTTCTTTTTTCCCTCCCTAGAGATAACCACTCACTTTTCCAATACACATATGTAAATAGTTTATTTTTAAAGTTATATGTTCTATATATATGCTAGAATTATTTGTTTAAAGAATAAAGGGGAAGAATCAACTGCACTTGGGACATATTCCCTAATGATGGCAATAAAGAAGATGGAACTTTCACAGAGCACAAAAATCTAGCAAGATTTTGTTTTTTAAAAACAGCAACTATGGAAGAAGGAAGAACCAATATAGTAGCTCTACAGTTAACCAAAAACCCTCTCATCCCCTTCATTTCTTGTATGTGGCTCCTGTTGAGGTCCTCACATGGAATTTGGTTATAAATTACCTTCCAGAAACCAAGGATTTCTGGAAAAGATCTACTCTTCAGTCTAAAGGGCTAAACCCTAGAACTGGTAGTTTTGATATTTTAAAATGCTTCCAATTTCCTTAATGGTTGGAAAGTGAACTGATAATTAACTAGTCACCAACAAACCTCAACCCTAAACTTTAACATTCTATATAGTTAAAAAAGCAGTGTGAAACATGATAGCTGATAGTTGCAATGCTCCATTCATCTGATGGAAGAGAAATCAGAAATGTAGCACTATGTTGAGAGATTTCAGGTTCCATTTTCTATCACTGCAAAGCATACTCAGTATGCTCCTCCCTAGGCCGCTCTGCACAATTTCCCCTCAAAGGCAGAGGAGTCTTTCGGTATAATCTCTACTAGAAGAAAGTATGAAGTACATCAGGAAATTAAAAACATGTGACTGTGGCAAAGAGAATGAGAAAATAAGGGAAGATGGAAAGAGAGCTGGTGAAGTCAGCAGTAGCTAGAGAAGACAGAGTATGTTAGTTAGCTTTGTGCCGCTATGACAAAAATACCTGAGAAGAACAACTAAAGGGAGGAAAAGTCAATTTGGAGCTCACAGTTTCAGAGGTCTCCATCTATAAGTGGCCCACTTCATTGCTCTGGGCCTAGGTGAGGCAGCCCATCATGGAGGAAGGGTGCCACAGAGGAAAGCAACTCACCTCATTGGAGGGTCAAGAAGCAGAGTGAGGGTGAGGGAGGGGAAAGAGGCCCTAGGAAAAGTGCGCCCTTCCAGGGCACACCCCTACCTCTTCCACCCATGCCTCATCTACCTACAGTTACCACCCAGTCCATTCAAACTAGGATAGAATTAATAGGTTAAAGCCCTAGAATGCAATAATTTTATTCTCAACATTCCTGCATTAGGAACTTTTGAGCAACAGGAGCTTTGGGGGACATCTCCTATCCAAACCACATGACAAGGTCTTGAGGGCAAGGGTACACCTAGGCAAGCTTTCTTCTACAAGTGAAGGAAGTCATGAAGAGGTTGTATGCCAGAGGAATAGCATGAGCTTATCTGCCTTATGCTGTAATGATTATCTAATGGACAAAGGAAAGATTTTTCAAGGATCCATAGAATCAAAGGAGCAGCCTAACTTTCAAAAAGTTCCTGCTGTGTTTCTGACTTGTTGATGAAAAAAATAATACAAACAGGTGTCCACCATCATCACTGTCCTCTTCACCAGAGTTTGAGGCCAACAGAGAACCCAATTCCAGCAAGCACATTCCAGGGGGCCCACAGCTACTTTGTAAGGCCCCTCTGAGTATAGATGCCACTCCCAGCAGTGGCACCAGAGAACATGTTCAGAGAAAAGCAACACAAATTAACTCTGGCAGTTATTTGGCTCTTGGATTTAAGCCAGTAGTGCTCTGCCATTGAACTACATCCCCAGTCATTTCTATTTTGAGACAGGGTCTCACTAAATTGTCCAGGCCGATCTCCAATTTACCATCCTCCTTCCTCAGTCTCCTGAGTTCCTGGGATTACAGACATGCACCATCATGTTTGGCCAGATTGCCTCATTTCTTAGAATTCATTTTTAAAAACAACAGCATTTTCTGTAGCCAGAAATGATGGACAATGTTGACAAGTGGTAAAGTTGTTGCTGGACCTATAGCAATCATGCCATACTTAGTAGCAGTGCTCATTGTTTTTTGGGTTTTTAAAATTTGTTTCCTTTTTGCAATGCTTGCTGCATGGGAACATCTGTGTTTACGTCAGGGACTGTAAAATACAGGCACAAAAGTGAAATGAATAAACAGGATTAAAGAGCCAGAATCACAGTTTAATGTGGCATCTAATCGCAAAGAAGGTTCTAAACCACATGACTGTAGCTACAAAATGAGTAAACACACCAGAATTGAAATAAAACTCAACTTCGACAGTAAGGAAAAATCCTTGCATACCAGCAGTGTGTTTGTATGCCTGGTGTGTTCCCTTTTCTCACCCTCAAAACATATGTGCTTATTCAGGAACATGAGGAGGAAGGGTTGGGAAGATGAGCAGCAGTGCTACAGGATCATTCTTCTTTCAGCCTGTTGCTGTCCCTGACATTCCTCAATTAAGGAGGGACAAAAAGAGTTCTCTAATGAGAAGAATTTTAATGATGCGCATTATCATTTGTAAGAGTTTTTATTTTTTTTTTGAGTGTCACAATTGCTTCCTGCTTTAACTCCATCACAAATTATAAAGTATATGATATCTATAGTAGAAAAATTCAAATGGAAGCTCTGTTTAACTCAGAGAAAAATATCCACCTTTCCTAGACTATTATAGAGAAGATTAAAATATTGTGTATATTTTTATGACATGAAAGTAGGTATGCCTTTCTAGACATGAAGTCATAAAGGAAAATGTAGATTGACTTGACTACGACTATGCAAATTGTTTTTCCTTTTCTTTTCTTTCTTTTTTTTTTTTTTGTGAGTGTGTGCACGTGTGTGTGTGTGTATGTGTGTGTGGTGCTGGGGTTAGTGGCCATGGCTCACACATGCTAAGAAAGCTCTCCACCACTAAGCTCAATCTCCAGCCCCTAGCATTTTATATGGTACAAATGGGTGATAAGCAAAAAAATAAAAATTTAAATGAACAAAAAACAGAAATAAAATGATTCTGAAGTTGTAAGTAGAAAGTTTTAATTAATTTTGGTCTCCTGGTTTTTTGACAGTATCTTTTGGTATTTCCCTTGGGCCTGATTATATGATTATGCCACTTCTTAACAGCCTTAGAAACTAAATGACAGTAAGCATAGTTAATTAAACAGGAATGTGAAGGAGAAATGAATTTTGCTCAGTCTTTAGCTTCCTGGGTTTGTGCCTTACAGAGCAGTGTAGGGCTTTCACACAGAAGGTTCCTATGTTTGAGTTAATGCAGGGCTGTTGCCATGACATTTTTAACAATTTTTGGAAAAGGAGCCCTGAACTGTCATTTTGCAATGAGTCCTGAAAATGATGTATTGTTCCCATACTTGGTGTCCTATAAACTATTTACAAAGCAATGAGTTTTAGGTCAAAGATGACGATCAAGAGATATAAGAAATAATCTCAGTCCTGAAAAGTTTGTATTTTAGAAGTAGAAGTAAGCTCAGTAGTCCAATTATAGTTTAAAAAAAAAAAAAAAGGAAAGAAAGAAAAAGAAAAAGCAGAGCAAATGAACCTGTGGTAGAAATGAAGAACCAGAGGAGGGAGAGGTTACTGCTCTACAGAATGAGGCCCAAGTCTGTGGAAGAAGTTTTTGGTTAGATCAAAAAGAAGACAAGGAGTAAACCATTGACAATCAGGAAGAAAACACAGAGAACACATGGCATGTGGAATCATTTGGTTTGGGTGGGGCAAGAGGAAAACA
Source organism: Glaucomys volans (assembly GCA_020662805.1). Classification (NCBI taxonomy): domain Eukaryota; kingdom Metazoa; phylum Chordata; class Mammalia; order Rodentia; family Sciuridae; genus Glaucomys; species Glaucomys volans. The sequence continues at coordinate 691,672 of JAJEJO010000837.1, forward strand.
GGCTGCAAAAGCTGGCTGGTCTCAGCCATAAGAGGGCCAGGAATGTCCAGTGGGTGAGGCCCTAAGTAATTCAACAGGAACTGTGAGCCACTGAAGGGTTGTAGAAAATAACCAGTTAGTCACGGCCACCATTTAGGAAGATAAAAGCAGGCAGTGATGGTCCTTCTGTCACCTCCGGACTCCCAGTCCAGGCCTATGTTCACAAAAAATGTAAACTTGATGTTTTATAAAGTGGCCAGATGGAAAGTGACATCAGAGTCAATACTCAACTCTTTTTTAATCAACCAGTTAAGCTATACTTGCTCTAAGCTGACCAACAAAATATGTGTTCTCACTCTGGAGAGCCGACTTATAGTAAGTTTGAATAGTCACAACCAGTCACTGTAACTAAGGCAGCTCTGACAATAATACCTCTTTCCCCCCAAAAGAAAGCATTTCCAGAGTCAATAAACACACACACACACACACACACACACACACACACACACAGATATCTCCTCACTAATAAAGGAGTTCTTGTTAGAATGGTTCAAGATAGCTCTAGCATTTGGACAATCTTCTTGAGAAAACGAATTTTTGGAAGCTAAAATCAACATCATATGAACCCAACGCTTAGTTATGTGAGTGAGATAATAGTTACCTGTATCCTACAGGTAACCATTTCATCAACTACAATTGGAATTTTTATCAGGGCTGTATCAGGAAAAATCTGTAACTCTTGCACTTCAAATTAATGCTTAAAATGAAATATTCATTCTGTTTCTGTGTCCGTCTCTCACCAAATCCACACTCATGCATGCACATATACACACACACACACACATACACACACACAAATACATCCACTTCCACACACATGTATGGCAACTGAACAATTTAACTCCCTTCTAAACTTCAAAATAAATTTATATTCCTACCTTTCCTAAATGTTTCAAGCAATCACAGTGAGGAAAGAAATAAAAGTCACTCTGCAGACAGTAATATTTTAATATATTACTTGATTTAAATTAGAAAATGACTGTCCCTTCAGTAGGATATAGCAAAAAAGATTTCATGTGGAAATTAAAAAATGCTTAAAGGTGAAACAGAAGCAAATGAATGAACCACAAAGATAACCAAATAAAGAATATTAAAATTATACTTTAAGTAAATCCATTAGATATCTGTTGAAGTGTATCACTGAAACAAATTATGAATCTGACTTGATAATAATGTTTTAACCATTTCTTCACAAAAAGAAAGTATAAAGCAACAAAAAACATTTTAATATTCTAGCTCTCAAAAATGAAATATTACAGGTACACTCCCTTTAGTTCACAGTTCACATAATCTGTGCCTATTTAATAATGCTTCTGTTTTTAAACAACAGAGGTTTTTAAAATAACTACTTTTTAAGGCATCATGATTTTCAATATTCTTTTCAATCATAAGAAATAGTTTTTCTTTAAAACAAATTTTCACATGAATATATTCATTTCCGTGAACATCAATGTATCCCTAAGAAATGAAAATCTGGCTTCTTATATTAATCCCATCCCCTATTAAGTTGTTATATAATTAAAGAAAAGGTTTTGATATTTCAGAACTGCAACATAAAGTAATTTTAATTTGAGAAAATAAACGCGGAAATAAAAAATAAAAGGATGCTTCTTAGATTTTTTCCATTTTAGTCATCTGACCTTTCATAAGGGAATTCACACAAGAGATATCTTGGCTTTTCCGATGTAGATGTGATATATTTAGAAGAGGTGACATGAATGCATTAACTTATCAATAGTTAAAATGGTCTCAGTCTCGTCTTCCATTCCAGCAAATTCTCCCTTGTTTCTCTGAGTTACACTTCTCTAAGAGAATGCTGAATGACTGAGTACATAGGATCATCCTCAGAAGTTCCCACTTAACCACATATCCTGAAAATTGGCACTGGAAATATAATGAAGCCCATCCAAGGTCTTCTCTTCTACAAATTGATAGGTTATTAAGAATGAGATAATGGCAGAAAGTCTGCCGTGTTGCTGCATTTCAAAAAATACAAAACATGCTCTTCAAAGGAGAAAAGAAAGCACCCTACCTTTTTAAAAATTCCATGTACTCGGTGTGCTTGATGAGTCCTGTCCTCATCATTATTGTTTGAAAACATTGTCGATCAATGGCCCAAAGTTTCACATTTACAAGAGCTAGAGAAAGAAGAAAAAGAAAACACACAGGGAAAAATTAATTAGAGAATTTCAACTGTGAATAATATCCTGCGAAACATATGAGTTATTCATGAGCAGTATGAAAATGATTAACCTTTCACGCACACTTGAAGCTAATATCATAACACTATTCCATTAAACTCAGGTATGCCTCCAAGCAAAATGGACTTCATAATTTTCCATACTAGTATTACTAGTACAATAGTAGTATTGTCCACTAGGAAGGTGCCTTTTGCTTCGTGTCCCTTACGGTATGAGAATAGTTAAGCATGCCCCAAAAGTATTCACTGGTTCAAAGACTTTCTATGAAAGAAATAGCATGCAGACAATAAAAGATTCACAAGTAATAATATTCCCCAATAATTACCCTGCGTGGTATTAATGACTCATATGACCATATTTTAATTACAAAAATTAGAGGTAAAAAGTCAATTTACGGGTTTATAAGGGAATCCAATATAATAGAAATAATAATTGCATGATAATTTCTGCACAAAGCTTGTTTAACAAATTGTAACCTGTGCCCAAAGTGGCCCCATGGAAGTTTTATTAGATGTTTTTGTTGAATTGTAATTTCCATTCCTACACACCATCGTTCTTGACAATACATAACTAAATGTCGAAGCTGTAATGTACATATGTATGGAAAAGTCACAGGGAAACCATCTAATTTGTACAATTGATATATGTTTATAATTCTAATAATAATAAATAAAAGTCATTCTGCCAAGAAATAAATATGGAAGCCAAATACCCCAGAACTGCTAAACAGATAAGCATAAGAAAAAATGACAGATGTTATAATATATTATGGAACAATACACCAAGATAATCATATGTTTTAAAAGATAAACACACTGAAAATCTTGATATTGAGTCTGTGTGATATATGACAGACTTATTTTATTATTCTAATTTTATATATATTTTCAAATTTCATAATAGAAAATAAGTTAGCTATAAACTAAAGAAAGCTAATTTATATATCTCATACCTAGAGGGTATGGAGTAGAGAAAGGGTATGTGAGGGTTAAAGGAAAACTGCTGGATGGGACCAGGATATGGTTTAATGAGCCAAACACAGAAAGGTAGAGAAATAAATTCTCTGTTCTCCATAGTTCTCAGACCAAGCCTAGTACATGAGTGAATCGAGACTGGGGATAAAGGAGGCAACAAAATGTTTGCAGAATAATTAGGACAGTGGAAACAAAGGAACAGGGGACAAATAGGTAAAGGAAATGTTATCCTACAGAGTAAACCCTATTCTTGAATTTTACCTCATTTTCCTTACAAAAATATTTGAGGATAAGAAATTAAAATATGACTTCTCCTTTGGTCTGAGAACTATGGAGAAGGGGACACATTCCATGTGGAACAGGAAGTGAAACCTTGAAAAGTGATGGAGGCCAACACTGAAGAGAAGTGGATGAAGAGGAAAGTACACATACAGGAGCACAGCTGGGAATGAGCCCAGGAGACCCTTTCAATAAAGCACACTGAAATGGCTAACACTTCTGGAGGGCTGCTACCGTCTGAGAGGGAGCTGATGTAGGGCCCTGGAACCCAGGCTCATAGAGCCAGGATTAATTTGAGGAACAATAGCAAGTTAGTAGAGATCTTTAAAAGAAAAAATAAAGCAAAGTGAAAAACTAAAATTTAAAAGGATATACTCTGGGCACATTAATACTTCTATATGTTTATAAACGAAAATAAATAAATAAATGTTTCCGTATTCATCATCATCCCTAATGATTTTTAGGTATTTTGTAATACAGATAAAACTCCCACTAAGGACAAATAAAGATGCACCCACCAATTTTGTTATTTTAAAACACAGTGGTAATAAAAAGAGTTGCAAATACCATGTAGAGAGTTGTAAATATATAAATAGTTAGAACTATTTATATATAACATTATGTATTATATAATCAGATCATGTCATTTTCATGTATTTACATACATAATATATATTTATATATGTTCATATATGTCATATATATTTATACACATTTTTTTAAATGAACCTTAAAGAAATGACTAGAAGTGGAGTGTCTATGTGAAATACAGCATGCATACATTTTTAAGGCTTCATCCTGCAGAGAGACTTAACACATTCATATTCCTAGCAGTAGTATGTGAAATTTTTATTGTAGGCTCTAAGAGATATGACCATTTTGATAGCTGAGAAAAAACAAAACAAAACAATATAGGAAAGGCATACTTTGGATTAAAAGACACCAGAGTCAAACAGATTATAGACCAACACCAGTGCCATCAAATAATAAGTTCCATAGAAACTGTAGGGCAGAGTAGCAATATATTGAAAGTCCTATCTAAAGAAAACTGTTCTGGTAATATGTTGTATGCACAGTTTTCCAACAAGGAGCAATAAGCACCAAACAGAGGCCATAGTCAAGTCAAGAAAGGAGGTCTGTGAGGAACATGGCAGCAATGGGAATAAGAGCAGAGGTTGGCTGGTTTTTTGGTTTTTTGGTTTTTTTGGTTTTTTTTTTTTTTGTGTGTGTGTGTGTGTGTATTTGCATTCTTAGCAAATGTTACCAATATTTCTATTAATCTCTTAATATATATTTATTCAGATATGTTTGCTTTTTCCCTCAGAGAGAAATTCCTTTCCTGTTTCTTACAATTTCTTCTACTACTAGAAATTAGCTTTTCCTTTGATAAGCATTAGGCATATTTCTTTATTAATGAAATTTATATGCATGAAGTTCACCTGCAAAAAAATTCACAAATGAACATAAGCTTAGGTGATCTCTGATGTTATGTTAAAATCTCAAAATCCTGAATTGATCAGATTTCATTATCCATACGTTTGAAAATGACTTCAAAAATGAGTTCACACAATCTAATCACTTCATTTTTTCTTTTCGTTCTTGTTTACTTGGGCTACTGATATGTCTCTACATAAAGCTTCATTTCAGATAATGCTTCTGCATGATAATGAACATAGGCTGATGAGATTACAGCCTTATCCATGACCTTGAGCAGGATGCCAAAACATTTTTTTTATATTCAGTTAATATACATATCACTCAAGTCAGCATTTTACAGGTGGGCAAGCATGACTAATAATCACCTTGCCTTGTTATCAAAAATGTGGTTATATTAGAGCTGTGATTAATGTCTTGGTTCTTAAACAGCCTGCTGGAATGTAAGTCTGTTGCTTCCATAACTTAAAGAGATCATTCAAAAGAATCTCTTCATTTACCTTTGATTTTAAGTGGTATTTTTACCTGTGTAGGGAATAAATACTGAGCAAATAAAATTTTTGTGATTTTCATGATGAATACTGTGGTTGAACTTTTAAGTCTGAAGAGCATAAAACAGGGCACTGGAAAGAGATGTTCCTTTCTGTTTGAGTATGAATCTAAAATTCTTTGCTAAAACATGTACCATGTTCTTAGAGTAAGGCCACATTCCACATGGGAAAGGATGTGAACGTTAATTATTAGGAGATCATAAGTGTACCTAGATCACAAGTGTACTTTCAACATGGGATAAAGCTGGCTTGCATTTAGGGAACACCAAGATCATAGGGGAAAGAGCCACACAATTGTGCCAAACTAAGAGACCACAAATCTGAATTTAGCTTAAGTTCTATGGGGGAATTCATCTGTTGTCCCATTCAAATTTTGGAAGAATACTGAGAAAGCATATGTGAATATGAAAGCAATGATAGATATTTATCTGAGGCCCATATTTATCTTACACCAATCTTACAGATACTGGGTGCTAGGTTAACAGGAATGAAAATAAATTCATCCCACCCTCAAGAAACTTGTGATCCAGTACAGACGTCCACAAACTGCTGTGATACCAAATTGGCCCATGGTCTGTTCTTGTACAGTCTACTCGCAAAGAATGGGCTTTATATTTTTACATGGTTAGAATTTCAAAGGCATATTTTTTGACACATGAAAATTATATAAAACAAATTTCAGTGCTTATAAATGAATCTCAGTGTCCATAAAAGTCTTGGAACACAGCCATGCCCCTTCATTTACATATTGTCTCTGGCTACAAGAAGCAATTGCAACACAGACCATATGGACCACAAGGTCTAAAATATTTCCAATAACACCTGCTGATTTCTGGTCGAGTGAAAGAGAAAAGCAACTCAAGATATAAACCCACCAAGGGTAAGTGTCTGGGGCATGAATATGCAGAAAAAGCAACATATACTTTCTGTGGGGAGCAGCTGAGAAAGTCTGACTAAAAGATGATTTACAGAAGGGAATCATCTTAGCCAGGGTTCCTTAGGTGGTGTAATGGACTGAATGTCTGTGTTCCCTCCAAATCAGTAAATTGAAGCCCTAATCAGCAAACTGATAGAATTAGGATTAGGGTCTTTGGGAGGTGATTCAATTTAGATAAGATCTTAAGGTGACACCCACATGATGGGATCAGTACCCTTATTAAAAAGAGAGATTCATAATGTCCATCTCTCTCTCTGCATGTAGGCACCAAAGAAAGGCCACATGAGCACCTAATCAGGAAAAGGATTATGGCCAAGGGCTAGACTTCTGGCCTCCCGAACTGTAAGAAATAGCATTTGTTTTTTAAACCATCAATCTTTGGTGTTTCTTATAACAGCCTGAACTGTCTGTGTACAGAACTTAAGGGATTCTTGAATTTGAGAGGCAAAAATAACACCTTTGTTTTTACTACCCTGTAACTGAAATTTAGTACTTCTTTCTATTTTAAATGTAAGCCTCAAACCACACCAGTGATTTGTCACCAATAGAAACCATGGCTATTTTCATATCATCCCACATTTGCTATAGCTAACTCAAGTATAATGTATACTCATTACTACTTTGAAATCACAGGTATTGCTAGACCAGCTTTTAGATCTTAATTTTGATGTTGTCATAACAATTCACTATTAAATTTGTATCACTATATTTCAATATAAATGGTTTCCTTTGTTCGCCTTTATATTTTATTTTATGCTTTTAAAAACAGTGTCTTAGAGAAGTCCATGTATCACTAGACTGACAAATAGGTCCATACCACTCAAAATTAAAAGCTCCTATTCCAGGGCTGGTGGTGTAACCCAGTGTAGAGCTCTTGCCTAGCTTATGTGATGCTCTGTATTCAACCCCCAGAACTGATAAAGGCACACCTGATAGATTTCCCTGGTCTGCATCCATAGTGGCATTACAATTGTTAAAACATCAAAATACATTTATATTATTTAGTAAACAGACCTAAGTTCACTGACTTTTCCCCTGGTCCTTTCAGAACAATCCCATAGGATCTCCATAGTTTAGTAACTAAAGGATTAACATTGAACTCAACAGTGACCTCCCAGAGTTTGCTCCAGAAGTAAGTATTCCAAGGGAGTTGCTAGATTTTTTTTAATATGGCCCCCTTAATGCTTTAGTTAGCTTTTTCACTACTCTAACTATCAGATCTGACTAGAATGCTGGAGAGGAGGAAAAATTTATTTGGGGCTCAGGGTTCACAGATCTCAGTTCATACAGAGTCAGAACTCCATTGCTCTGGACCTGATATAAGGCATCAAGGAAGAAGGGTATGGTAGAGGAAGGAAGCTCAGGACAAGGCAATAAGGAAGCAGAAAGAGGGCCTTACCAGGGATAAAAAATATACTGCAAAAGAGAGTGGTGACCCACCTCCTCCAGCCACACTCTACCTGCCTTCAGTTAGTACCCAGTTAATCCCTATCATTGGATCATATGGATCAGGTTTAGGCTCTCATAACCCAATCATTTCACCTCTGAATGTTCTAGTATGTCTCATACATATCCAAACCATAACACCCTTCCACCAGTGCTTTCCAGAAAGGGGTCTGGTAGGGGGGTATAAAGAAGTAATAGCATAACTCCTGGAGGAGACCAAGTGGTCCAGGTGAAACAGAAATGATAAGGTAAGTACAAGGTAGACGGCTATAGTTCTTGTATGCCTGTTCTGAGGTTAAGTCTAGATCGGCAAGTCAGAAGAGAAGGTGCTGAAGAATTTAAAACAAATGATTCACTTCAAAAAAGTGATGACAGAAATTACCTATTAATGTACTGGAGAAGAGGACTTAGGGGAGACAGAGATAAAGGTAGAAGCAGAGATCAATTAATAGCTCTTACAGTTACCTGGGTGGGTAGACTGGAGATGGCAATGAAGCTAGAGAGGTGGATGAATTTTAAAGATATTAGGGACCTTGAACAGGCAAGACAGGTCGGGAATATGAAATTTGACTCTTATATCCAACTCTGTAGCCTAGACCTATGAATGGAAATGAAACAGTGTAATAATGAATGCTGTGTTTATATTATTAAGAAGTTCAGGTGATAGTGTATTTGCAAAAGCTGCCTTTTTTCTGCTTTGTTTGTTTGTTTTATTTTGTTTTTGTGGTGATGAGGATTGAACCTAGGGCTGTTTTTTTTTTTAAAGGCAATAACCATGCATATCAAAAACTAGTTTAAATACCTTAGCAGTAATTAAGCTTCTTATTCTCTTTTACTTCTACATTATATATTCTACATTCTACTTTCAAACTATTTTCTGGTGTTTTGAAAATTACCCTTGCCCCATTAAAAAAAAGTCAATATGTCTTATGAAAATTTTGGGTTCAAAACTTGATCCAACAGCTGTTTCCACCCTAGAAGAACATGTGCCAGGTTACTGTGATCCCAGATCAAATACTTTAACACTCAGATAGTTTTGGATATGTTTAAGAGGCCAAGGTAAAGCTTCATAAAAATTCTCAAATGTCAGACAAGTATATTTTATGTTTGGAGGAAGTTTTTTCATTATCCAAGTTGATCAAGAAGATATACTAATGACCAATATGGATGTGAAAAGATGCTCAGTTCCGCTACATATTAAGGAAATGAAAACCAAAACCAAAATGAGGTACCATTTTATACCCATCAGGATAGTTATATTTAAACAGAAAGAAAAGAAGACTTGGTGAAAATTTGAGAGAATTGGAACACCTGTGTGTTGCTAATAGAAAGGTAAAATGATACATAGTCAAAATAATTGAAATAGGGACACAAACTGATACTTGTACACCAATAATCCCAGTAGCATTAACAATAGGTGGAAGTTTGAAACAACCCCAATGTCTTTTGAGGGATAAATTAATAAACCCTAAATGGATATACACATACAATAGAATATTATTCAGCCTTAAAAAATGAATGAAATTCTAATACATACATGAATTAACCTTGAAAACAGGTTTGTAAAATAAGCCACACACAAATTCTCTGATTCCACTCATAATTCATACCTAGAATCATCAGATTAATAAAGATAAGAAATAGAATAGTAATTATCAAAGACTGGGGTTGGTGGGGTAAGTGGAACAGAATAGTTTAATGGATACAGATTTCTCAGTGTGGGATGGTGAAAATTTCTGTAGATGATAGTAATGATGGTTGCACAGCAGCATGAATATTATATTAATTACATGTTAAAATGATAATATTTTGAATGTACTGGGTTAAATAAAAATATGCTATTAAATTATGCTTATCTGTTTTCCTTTTACTTTGTAAATGGGACCATAAGATTCCAGTTTTAAATGTGTGATTTTATATCACATATCAATATAATAACATTTTATAAATGTCACAATACATTTCTATTGGTCAGTGATTCTCTAGAATAGCAATACATATAATATGTTATGTGTTGTTTTTACTAAATATCATGTCTTTACTAAACATGTCTCTTGTTCCCTGGGATGGCATCAAATTGATTCTATAAATTGCATTTTGTATGTGTCAAATATTTTGGCTGCACAAAGTTCTCTAATTCTTATGCTTCATTGGAAAGTCACCAAAGGCCCTCATAATCTCAATTAAGAGAAAGCTGGTTTTTAATATAAGCTGTGTCTCAGTGTCTTCACAAACCCAACATTAGTTGAGTTTTCTGACAAGGATTCAATAATAATTTATTTTCTCAAGTCAATTCTATTTTTCAGGGAAAATTCTCAAAGTAAATGAATCCCATGTAAAATGGGATTTTACATATGATTCACTTCAAAAAGGTGATGTGACCTATTCTTTGTCCAAATGAATTAGAAGCTCTTGAGGGCATAGCAGAGGAGGGAGGATAAGGAAAGTGTTATCAGGTTACTCTCCTACCTCTGCTTCAACATTAATAAGAGGGCCAGCTCATACCATCAGGTACTTTAGTATATGCCAAAAGTGTTATACTACCCTTCCATTTCTTGATGCTTGAGTCATCTGTGATTACTCATATGGTGTGAGAGAATCAGAGTCTTGGAAGAGACATTGTGGGACTCCAAAGAACCCACAACTATTTCCCAACATTATTAAGGCATATGTTACCCTTAAGTTAAATTCCAACTGCCAGAATGTTCTCAGACAAATGCTGCATAATTAGAAAAGGCCATTTGCTACTGACTATGCATCTGGAGCACACCAATGTCTCCACTGTGCAATTTTGAATATACATTTTAAACTTCCTTCCTAGAAAAAGTTATCTTTGAATAATATATTAAAATATTAAATAATTAAATATATTAATGGTAATATGTTTGAAATTGAATGAAAAGAAAGGGTTGTAACAATAGACACTGAAGATAAGAATAATCATTATTATAGGGCTGGGGTTGTAGCTCAGTGGTAGAGCGCTCACCTAGCATGCATGAAGCCCTGCGTTCCATTCTTAGCACCACATAAAAAATAAAATAAAGGAAATGTGTCCACCTACAACTAAAACAAAGTATTAAAAAAAGAATAATCATTATTATAAACTTAATAGTAGAAAAAAATGAACATTGCATGATGTTTATATATTTGAAAGGACATAGTATAGTAGGCTGACGGGTAATGAAACAACTAGAAAAGAAATAGCTGCTTCTCTCAATTCTGCTTGACTTCACACCTTGTACAGTGTAACTTAGAAAGGCCAAGTGGAAACTTATGAAAATTGTTGGAAAACAACTAATAAAAGCCAAAGCTGTGTGAACCATCCTGAGTCCAGAGATGACAGTCACTGAGGGCCACGTGTGGGCGATGGCTGCAGTGTGCCAGGGCAAATCCGATTCATGCAGAACTCTAACGGTGCCTCTCCCCTCGCTGGTGGAAGCCCAGAGGCACCAAAAAACAGGTGCTGGTTAATAACAGGATCTGAGAATGCCAAATGGGCCTATGGAAGCAAAGCATTCCCTCAGTGTCCCAGCCTCTCTCCTGGCAATCCTTGTTCACAGTAGTTCACTATACTGTCTTGACATCTGTTGAGCCAAAATTAAACAATATGGAAAATTGTAGTAATCCAGTTCCATGAAAAATTAGCATAGGAGGCTGAGGATTGGCCAGTGGGGAGGAGAGGTGTAGGAATGAGAAAGATTAATGATAAATAAACCAGCCCTAGGTCACTTGAAACAACAGTGACCTGGGCAAAAGTCAGGTATGTTAGGCAAAAGAGCAGGAAGAGAAAGGGAATTGGCCTCTAGGAAATAAGTGGATTCTGCAAAGCTCAGATATAAATAAGGGAACAAGAGTGAAAGGAGAAGTCAAGGACCTGGGCCCACACATAATAATAGAGCAGTGAGTACTAAAACACCAACAATAAACTAATCCAATCAGTCCTACAAGACTGATCTTCATAAAACACAGTTCTGTTATTCTACTCAAAAACAGTTTCATAGCTCCCTACTGTTGTGCATAAAGCTAAATCTATTCATCCTTACTCGTTATCCACGTTACCAGCTACAAGTGCCTTTCTGGCTTCATCTTCCACAATCCTTTACACATATCTCGTATTTCAGACCAAGGTTCTGTTGCCCAGTTTCCAAATCCACCTTTCCTTTCCCATTCTTCAGGTCTTTCCTCCAATTACTGCCCTCTATGAAAAGCGATCTTAGTGGCTCTACAGGTCAAATTCAAAACTCACTTTATCCATGAGGGCCTTCAAGTTACCTAGCTAGAATTTCTCTCCTCTCAGTGTTGACAACATTCTGACCGTGCCTCCTTCATGGCTTTTATCCCTGTACCTTCTCCATATTTATTCATGTACCTGAGTTACATAAAACATATTCTATCTGAGTGCTGTGACATTTTCACAGCCCTCAGCAATGTTTTGTGGTGAATAAATGATGAGATGAGGTAGGAGAAATCATCTGTGAAAAAGATGAAGAATCTGAGCACAATCAGTCTGGAAAAGAGTAAATGAGATCCCAGGAATTGTCCTAAGATATTTGGAGGGTGATTAGCTTTCCAGAGTAAATGCAATTCGACTGTTTAAAATGGAATTAAAGGCTAGCCTGAAAACAAAAGTCAGGGGCACATATTACAAAAATTCTACAGGCATTAATGAGATATTACCATGTACCAAGTACTCTACTAGGAACAGTTGATACAAAGATTAACAAGATACAGCCCTTAGTCTCCAGTACCTTCTTTGCTACTACAGACTTTCTTTACTTTCCTCTTTATTTATAATCAACTCTTTATTCTATTATTATATTTTAAACTAATTGCCTTAATTTTTCCATCTCAAGCTAAATTTGAACCATTCTATCAGAGAATTTTTCTAGTGGATTTAAAATCAGCTTCTTCTTACTGTCAAGGAAGAAACTAAGACTACTAAAAGGAATTTATAATTGGAAACTTAGAGTGCATTTAAAAACAAAAGCAGTAGAGAAATGACTGAATATGGTGCTAAGATTTTCTCAGACAGGAAGTGCTCAAGGAGATCACCTGATAAATGGTGGAGGGAAGGATCACTGAATCAGATGGGCAATGGAATGGGATCACCTCAAAGGAGAAAATGAACCATAACATTTTATAACAGTGTAAGGATAAACGCAGACAGCAGTGAGTCATAGAGCTATATGATTGAGCATATAATGGTAGTTATTTTCAAAAAATACCCCCTTTGTGGGGCACTGTACCAAAAGGATAATGGTTTAGAAAAAGACTCCACATCAGAAGGTTAGATGTCCAGAAAAAAGATGATGTCATTTGTTGATTATAACAAGGGGAATAGTGCCTCTATCAATGCTCTATGCACAAGTTTAAAGACACTGAGTGATTCACAATGGGGCCAGTGCAGGCATTTTGCCTTCACCCTACAGAAGTGTGTAGCCTTGGGCAATTGGTTTAAGCTTTCATTAATCTATTCTACAAATCACAGATAATAATGCATGCCTGTTGAAACTATTCTCAACTATGAATGAAATGATAGATGGCTCCTAAAATGCAATCTGATCTTCCGTGGTCTTAGATGATGTTAACCATCCCACAAATTCATAGGAAAGTGAGACCACATTAGCAGTAACCCGGGTAGTGACAGTGAATTCTAACACAGCTAAAAAAGAACAAACGTTTAGAGCATACATGGAATTGATTCAACAACTCAGAAGAGTAGAAAAGAAGCCTCTGGTAAAACTGGTAAACCTGGTAAATATCCAGTTTGCGCAGGCTTCAAGGTTAAGAGGGAAAATTAAGATAAAGAATGATGGAGAGTGTGTTAATAAGCAGCAACGAAAACTGGCTTACGGCAGCAACAGAGCTCTTTGAACGCAAGAGATGCGTCTTGTCATCTTTTTCCCCCCTGGCTTCTGGCATATAGCAAACAGCCAATAAATACTGAATGAATCACTCATACATATTCTTGTCTGATGCTCTTAGATATGAATGTCTCCTCATTCTTCATTTCAGGATACCCCTTAATACTATTATAATCAGGCTTCAAATAATTTATTTAATGTCAAAGCCCAGGAAAAATCCAGGATCAAAAAAATATTGAATAGAAAATATGCAATTCTTTAGAAAAGACTTTAATGAGATCCATTTTCACTGGGCTCCTCAACGTGTACAAAGGTCCATTTCACATCAGTGAATCTCCAAACACATCATATTTTGGATATCAATCATAAGCTTCAATCTCATGCAAACTGCTAAGATGAGTTTTGCTGGCAGCATTCTTATGGTGACAGGATTTCCTGCAGGTTGGCACATTCTGAACAGTGTGCCTAATTCAAAATATCAGAGCATGTTTGGTAAATGTCACTGCACATCTGTGCATAACAACAGATTTTGTCTTGAATCTCATTAAGAAAATGGGTATCACATCTGTACGTCCTTTTATCAGTTGGATGGGCCACCTCCCTAAACACCACACCAAGATGTTGAAAACATATGCTTACCTATTTGCTGAACTTGAAGTAGACATATTTAGAAAAGGCACACTAATAGCTTTGTGTTATAAGTTGAACTATGTGATTTTGACTCAGAAATATTATTAAATGTTTTTCTCCCAAAGGAGGGACTTCACTTGTCCTACTTAGTTCTGAGGTCATACTGTTTCTCTCCCTGCAAACAGTGTCTTTTTGCCAGAAGCCATGTATTTGATGTACTCTTAATTAATCTTACTTCTTGAGGGGAAAAATGAAGCATTAAGATTATATGTCTATTAGCCCCCTGCTGTATCCCACCTTCAGACCTCACCGTTAATGTGCCTTAGAAGTTTTCATTTTCCTTGCCCTCCTCTGCATCACCTCTGTTCATTCCCACCTTCAGGCTAGACTCAACAGCCATAATTTATGAACCCTTTCAAGTCCTCACATAAATGTGAAAAGCAAAGCTTCTGTCTGATGCTGTCTCCCATTAAGAAAGCTTATGACAGCACTGGTTAAAAGAAGCAGATAAAATATTACTGGGCATTTATTTTCTAGGCACTAGTAGACTCTGAAATAGAAGTGTCGTTTTTGGCCCATCTCCTCTTCAGTAAATTGTATGTAATTCTCTAAGTTTGGCAGAATTCTATAAAAAAAACCACCACAAAAAGGAGCTCTCTAACAGTCTTCTCCACTGGCAGATGACACCAAGAAATGTCAAGTGAGCTCAGCTGTTTTACATTTCCAAAACTGTCTGCTTCTGGCACATTTTGAGAATGCCATTTTTCCTTCTTGTGATTTTTCATATCTGGAAGATGCATAGCATTGCAAAGAAAATTGATCATTCAACAACCATTAGAAAAATGAGCTTTAATTGACATGAACTAAGAAGCTGGTTGTGCAATTATGCAAGAAGGAAAGTAACATTTCTTATATTTACACAGAAGAAAGAAACGGCATCGTCTATATTTTAAGAAATGATCACTGGTGTCCTCAAAAGAAAATCTGAATGATTTCTAGGAAGAAGATCCTCTGCTGAGACATATTAAACCCAGCCCTTTCTCTTTCACTGACCATCATTTTCACACAACAGCACCAACTGTGAAGGTGGCACAGAATGACACTACAAGTTCAATCTCACCACCTCATGACTTTCTTGGTTACGTACACCCACAGTTCACATTCCCACTCCAGTCCTTTCACCTACATGCCAGTTGCAACTAACCCTGTTTCTCATTATGTTATCTCCTTGCCCACTTCATAACCAATAAGCTTCAAATCTGGTTATTCTGAAGCTTTACTATAACAGGTAGTAGCTTGTAAATTTTGTTTTTTTTTAAGCCAAGGATGACATTTAATTATTGATTTAATCAGATTTTACAAATTCTGACTTTAATAAAATCTGCCCTTGGTTAGCAAAATTGTGCCAACTTCTTCAGCAGATAACACCAAACCAAACACAGGCTATTATTTGCTCATATCATTTAAGGATGTGCATTTATTAAAAGAAGGTGAAAATTGGCATAAATACATACAGAAGAGCTCCACACTCCAGCCTGGCCACTGCCAAGATTTGCGTGTGTTGTTATGCCTGCCAATAGCAGCTCTTCTTCAATCCTAGTGCCTTGTTCCTGCACATCCCAATCCTCCTTTGTGAGTATGAAATTAATCAAGTTATGTTGTTTCTAAACTAGAATGAGTCTGGTTTCTGTCTCAAGCCCCAGAAGGAGTCCTGAATGCTTAAGAAATTGCTAACTCTGGCCTGATCATGAGTTCTACTTTAAATATGTATAACACTGAACTTTGAAATCTTTAAGCCATGTGAATGGAATTTTATAGTTTTCAGAGTTTTATAGTTGCACTTGTATGGTTTTAATTTTTTGAAACAACACAGACAAAAAGAACAAGTTATGATCCTATTTGATCCAAAGAAAAAAATCCAAGGTTCAAAAAGATTAAGTCAAACTATAAATATTATTTAGTCAGAGTTTGATTGCTCCAGACCTCATATTCTGTAGATCCTTCAAAGGGCATGCCCAATTCATACATCACATAATCTTAACCACAATGACCAAATATGAACAAATCACCAAGTTACTGATTTTAGATTTACATTTTCCAAATCCTACATATGGAATGCATGACCTTTATACAGAATGAATTGATTCAAAACCAAGCTACTCAGTAACTGAAAGATTGGTACAAATCTTAATCATATTTCTGACTGACTTTCTTGAAGTTTATGACTGAGTGGTAAGGATCTCAAGACCTTGACTAGAATCATTAGGAAGGTTACTACATAAAGATAAAAAGGAAGTACCCAAGTCATGGGAAGTACCCATGTCACTTCAATATAACAAAATATTTACCCCACAATAAATACTTAGGATACACTAAATGCTGAGTAGGCATAACAAGACAAAACTATTTCCTGTATCCTAGGAGGTTACAGTGGTTTGTTGGAGCAGAACATTAACCAAGCAACATCAATACAGTGTGGTGAGTGACAAGTTAACTGACAAGGCCAAAAGTGTGTGAAGAACCCACTCAGGAGCATCTAATGGAGCCCTAGAGATGAGGAAAGAGTTCAGAGGGAGGCTAGGAGAAGGAGGAGTTACTTAAATGGAGAAAGGGAATACTGGTCAAATCCTGAGGTCAATGAAGTTATAAACTTTACTTTATAACTTTGAAGATAAAAAAATCCTATTTCTTCTTTCCTTAAATAGAGTCCCATCCCCAGAATAAAAGGCCCTTTATTTTGCTCAAGATCATAAACTCCTAAAACATATCCACGGCATATTTACGCTTTCCCACGCAGTATAGTACAGCAGTTTCACCGTTATAGATTGTTCAAATTTTATACATTCTAGTTAGCATTTTTGTAGATCTTAGCCAAAACTAATGATGCATTAACAAACTCCACTTCCTCTGACTTCACTAATACCATTCATTATATTCCTATATGCCAGATATCTAATGATTACATGTACATCCTGAAAATAATTTTGGCACAGACCGAGAGGGATTTCAAGTCTATTTTCTCAGGCACATCCAACACCTTTAAAGATGCAACAAACCATGAGAGATGGCAATAACATAGCCACGCTCCAAAACTCATGTGTACTACGAGCCACAGAGTATTATTATGCTCTATACATAATACAAACAGTTATTGTCTTAAGATAACTATTTTACATTTTACAAATTATAAATATGGAATACAGAACTTTATCCAGAATGGATTGTCTTAAAAACAAGCTACCTGATAATTGACACATTGCAGTGTCAGTTACATATACAAATATAGATCAGATTAAGTCTACTATGACTTTGCACTTTCTTTTTTTCTTTATGTAGCAACACTGTCTAATGATTCTACTCAGTGTTTTGAGATCCTTACCCACTCAGTCATAACTTTCAAGAAAGTCAATCTAACTTAATATCATATTAAAGTATGTATTTATGTATATTGACCGAATGAGATAATACCTCCCAGTCCCTGACAAAAGTTGCAATGGGTACTTTCTTAACTGTACTGTGCCCACATCAGTTTGGTTTTGTTCAAATGCAGCTTGAACAATTTGCATTGCTCAAATGCAAACATGTATTGCACATGATTTCAGGTTGATAGGAGCCATTGGGCTGGAACACAACTCAGTTCACTGGAGGCTACAATGCCGAGTGCTGAGTTGAGAGGTAATCAACAGAACTCACCCTAGTCCTTAAAAGTGTCTTGTCTCCACCTAGCACTGCCAACGGAAATTTGGAGTCTTCAACGTAAGTCAATAATGCCATAGACAGACAGTGAACAGGGTACACATCAGTAGGAAGTCATGAATGTTTCAGAATTCAAACTTTGCCATCTCTATTTTCTTTTTACTGGTGCTTTGGCTCCCTAGTCAGTTCATGGCTTTCTCTTCCTCACTTTTATAGTGAGGAAACCATGATAAAAAGGAGTAAAAGCATTCACGGCCAGGATGATGCCATAGTGGAAGTGGAGAGAGACTCACATGAAGGACAAACGTGGGAACTTCTGAAGGATCAGAATTGACACTCAAAAACACACCAATTCTTCCCCTCCCATTTCATGTATTGGTTATCACCCATTTGTTTTTAGAATCAGGGTATTGTTGTTGTTGTTGTTGTTTAGGCCATTAATGAAAAATACTACAAAGAAATAAAGGGACTATTCCTGATGAGGACGTGGTATTCTTCAAAAGTTTTAACAAAAATAATCAAATTACAATGTTATGGCCTAAAGAAGAACGAAAGAATAACATCCCCAGTGAGCAACCTCAATTCTAAAAACTGAGAAGAGCATTTATTTTAATTAGTCACGGTCTTCACACTAATTGCACTTCTGTCACAAGTAGGCCTTTTTCCATCAATAACATAGTTGGCCTTTCAATATTAAAAGGAGAAGATGAGAGGCAAAAACAAAAAAGTATGCAAATTTTTTTATTCCGAAAGCTATGACTATTTTTAAAGCTAAATTAAGAGCATTCTAATTGACACTAATGAAACCATAAAGTCAGATCATGACTTAGAAAATTGTTCCTTATTTCATCAGGGAAGGAAGTTCCATACTGTAATCGCATTGTCAGGTAAATGCCTGAGTAAGCATGTGGACTGTGAGGCTAACTTACCAGAAGTACAAAAGGCACAGATGCACCCCTGTAATCTATTACAAAGCTCTGGGGTGCCGTCATACTTCAATCAGTTTGCTCTAGTAACTAGCAAAGTGACAATCATTATAGGACTTATACCAGATGTGAAATGCTCTGGTGCTGATCTTTAAAAAGCAGACTATTTCAGTTTCCCCAGAAGTGTCCCAAGATAAAACTACTCATTCTTCTTGACAGGTATAAATTGTTCTGTTTGGTTTTTATAGTCAGAACTTTGAAAGAGATGACCAGTTTATACCTTTGGTTTCAGAACACCAGAGCACACATCTGCTGATGTGAAGAGCAGGTAGAAAAGTCATACAGGCTGCGTGGAAACATCATGGAGAAAAAGACATTTTGTGAGTAATTTTCAAGAAAGCTACTTATCTCCAAGCTAGACACAAAGACACTACAAAACAGGGATAAGAGTAAGAGTTGAAGGACGCAATCCGGCATGCACAGCATGTATTTAATCTTTAATAGAACGCAGCTCAGAGGCTCTGCAGGGCAGTGGAGGGACTGATTTCTGCAAAGATGGGGAAGTCAGAGGCCTGTCAAAGAGCAAGCTCAGCCAGAGCAGAGAAAGAGCACATCGGACAACCAAGCGAAGAGAAAGGTCTTTCACAGGGAAGTGTTAAAAGCAGCAACCAAATGTAATGAAATGTCAAAAAGGATGGAGGAAGAGTTAACCAAGATGACAAGAGGGCAAGCACCAGAACCAACCCTTTCCAAAGAATTAGCCACTTTTGCAGAAAGCTGCTACGTTCCTATTTTTAGGACTGTGGGTTGTTTTCAGTGAAACTGAAGTTCATATTATACATTTTTCTACACATTTATAAGCCGTCTCATTTGCAAAACAAAAGAACAATCTTTTTAATTGGATTAAATTTGTAGTACAATTAATAATATTCAAATATTGTGCCATTTTTTAAGAACTAAGGCAGTGACTTTCAAACTGTAGAGAACATCAAAATCACCAAGCAGGTTTTTTAAACATAGATTTCTGGTTCCCATCCCCCAACAGGTTGTACTGAGACCCCAAACTGACATATCTAATAAATTCACAGGGAGTGCAGATGGCTGGTGATGATCTGGACAATATATAAGAAGGAAAACAAATGAGCATATGTATTTTGATGCCTAGATTATAACTGGACCATGAGGAGAAAGAACAAAGAGAACAGCTCCCTTATGCATGTCAGTATGTTTCTAATGTTCAAAGCCTGATGGAAAAAATCACTAGGCAATTTTAAATTGGAGTAGAATTCTTGTTTTTGTTTTTGTTACTAAAATAGATTACTTTTTATCAGCAAGGGTCTCCAATCAGGACTTTATAAACATAAATGTGTGTAGAAATCAGCTGATAGCCTTGCTAAAATACAGATTCTGATTTGTAGGTATACAGTGGTGCCTTGGATTTAATCTGTATAACAAAGTCACAGATTGTATTCATGCCAGTGGTCCAAGTACCACACTTTGAGTAGCAAAGCCTACTATGAAAGCAGTATACCCCAGCAGCTAAAAGTGAGGACTCAGATCATGATCCATGCATAGAAATCCATGCTCTGTCACTGACTACATATGTTATTTAGGGCAAGTTACTTAAATTCTTGTGCTTCAGTTTCATCTGTAAAATTAGATTAGTAAAAGCACCTACCCTATTTGATGTCATGAGGATTACCCTAGTTAATACATGTAAAACAGACTTGGCTCAGATAAAGCATTCAGTAAATACTACCTGTGTATACAGAGAAAGAGAGCTGATTTGCCACTATTAAAACTAGTTGAATATGTGCTTTTTATATTTTCTTCATAAGGGATTACACACTCCTTATTTAGGATGGGAGGTAAGAGTCTATATAAGATTAAACCCTTGATTAAACAGAATTCTTCACCTGTCTTCCGGCTGGTGTTTTGGTGTTTCATTGTTTACACCATTTAAAGCCATCTAAAAAACAACTTTGTCCCCTTGGATTTCAATGAGTTTGTGTCACACCTAAGGCAGAATTGATTGTGAGTGGAGGTGGGGGTTATGAGAAGAAAAACAGTGCTTTGCCCAATGGTGCCAACATGACTAGTGGTGAATGATCACATAGGAATTCTTTCTTGTTTGTAGAATGGAATTGTAGGAACTTCTGACTCCTTCCACTAAGTTTTCTTAAAGGCAAGAGCAATTACAGATGCAAAGAAAGGTGCTACCTCCTGCTTTTCTTGCTCTTCTCAGTGGAGAGAAGACATGTTCATTCCAGCTGTGACTACTTAAGAGTTCTTGTATGACCATTGTTTTCAATGAGGAATAGAATGGGCTGCAAATTTATGAAGTGATAAAAAAAAGACAATAATTTTCCATTAACAATATAAAGAGTTTTGTTGTTGTTTTTTAGGGACCCAGACCACTGCTGCTACAAAGATACATTTTGTAATGCCTGTCTGCTTCCAAAATGTCAGCATAGCAAGATTGTTTTCACAAGACTGTCAACATTTTATTGAAAAGGTAATCTAGGATAATTGTAGAGGCTTGAAACTGCACCTGCTATAATTTCAGTTTTGGCTTCAGGGAAACAGCCTCTTTTAAATGACAACATAACAAAAAAGCTTTGTAACCAATGGCTTTTTTTCCACATCTACAATATTCATATTTGAGATCATGAACATAAACACACATGCAGGTACACTGAGACATTTGGTGACTGAAATCATCAAGATGTCTATTTTTCAATTACGTGTAAAGTAGAAAGGAACATTTGGCCCTGAAACAAAAATCACATCAAAACGGGGATATTTTTGAATTTGTACTAGTGACAACTGTTTTCTAAAGCAAACACAGTAATTATTATGAATATCCTAAATACCGCTGTATCCATGAAGGAATTCCTTTCCTGAGAAACCATTTCCAACATCTTCGGAATATATAAAATGCCTGGAAGGAATCTTAGAATTTTAAATCCTGCAGTTCTTAGGATGATAAACATTCCTTTCAAAGGTAGGCATCTTTTTCTTGCTCTATGTCAAAGTTTTATGCAACAATGCCTCTTTCACATGAATGAGAAAAGAGGGACAGCATTTGCTTTACTAATTAAATGCAAGACTTCCTACAAATAAACAGACACATGTAAGCTTAATAACCTTCTCAATTTTATTAGAAGAATTCTATATCATCAGCTACTATTTCATACAATCTTTAGCCAAGCACAATGTCTTTTGTGAAAATGGCTTAGGGGAAAAAATAAGTCTATTAAATCAAGCCAATCGTGTTCTAATTTGAGAAATTTAACAAAGCTAGAGACAGACTTAACCCAAGAAACCAGAAATGATTAAAATCTGCCTATAATTTTATAGAGTTACAAGTTACTTGGTATCTGAAGACTATGACTGTATAATGTTTGTATGAAAAAGTATGTCATAATATGTATCTTAGATCTTTAAATAAATGTATTTAATACATATATGACCCATACCAAAAGAGTCATTTCAAGTGTGGGTATTATAAATATCTTTTTCTTTTCCCCACAAAACTGGACATAAAATGATTTCTTTTTATTAAGATGAGAATAAGTTTTACCTATTTTACACAACTTGAATCATTAAAATAAAACCGTCAGTTGTAGCGATGGGGAATAGAAGCCTCTGGAAGAACCCAAAGGTGGGCATACACTGCCATTTTTTTCAAGGAAATGAATTAAAAACATGAGCACTTGTTTCATAAGCATCTCTTCTGAAAGACTATATTAAGATAACTATAGTATATGTTAAAATATAATATCAGGACTATCTACATGTGATTTTTGCTTTTTACACATGAATAAAATGGAATAAAGCCTGTAATCCAAGCAACTTGGGAGGCTGAGTCAGGAGGATTGCGAGTTCAAAGCCAGCCTCAGCAACTTAGCGAGGTCCTAAGCAACTCAGTGAGAACCTGTCTCTAAATAAAAATACAAAATAGGGCTGGGGATGTGACTCAGTGACCAAATGTCCCTGAGTTCAATCCCTGGTTCAAAAAAAAAAATGGAATAAATTTAGCAAGATAAATTTCAGAAAAAATCAATGCATACTGTGAAGTACCTATTATTGAAAAGATTCTTCAAAAATGACATACCATTCAAATGTTTATTTCTTTCATCTGTAGAAAGGGAATGATAAAATCTGATATATTTGTCTTTAAATTATATGAGAAAATGAATGCAAAATGAATTTGTAAAATTGGCACATACAATGAAACACAAGTGATCAAAACACCTGTTGACCACCTGCCAAATACTTACATAGCACATGCCCTGCATTTGATGCAGGGCTCTCATACATTGTTGTCATCTCAAGATTACTTCTGAAGGTAGACTACAGAAGTGACAGCTGATCCTCTTTTGTTGACAAAGGACTGAAGACATAAATATATGTGATTTGCCCAGGGTCTCACTTGGAACCAGCATCCAAATTTTATATTAGTTTATTTACTGCTCTTTTCATGCTACTATAAAACCTCATAGCAAACTTTAATCCTCTGAGAAATATCACAGTGGGGTTTTATAAGGAAAATGGGTATGTGAAAGGAGGAAAATTCTACACTCAAGTATCACCTCCCACTGTGATGCATACACAGCTCAGTTTGAACTCCACTTAGTCCAAAGGATAACACAGGGTACAAATTATAGCTCATTTGAAACCCACCTCTAGCAGTAGAGTATGTCAATTGGAAAAACCCATGTATTTTATAGAATCTGATTACAAATTAAGGTACTACTCTTTGTATTAAAAAAGATTATGCCAAACTTGAAATGGGAGATGTGGGCTATATCAAGTAGAGTTTCAAATAGAGGAGACTTCAAATCTGGCTCACTGAAGTCCCCTACCTCTTCTGCTACTCAGGATCTTGGATGCAAATATTTCAAAGACCAAAGTAGTTGTTCCCCAGGTAACTCAACTGACAGACATTGGGCAATGCAATGTGGAGTAGTTAAAAATCAAAATCAATAACTGGAAATGACAAGGGTAAACAGACCACAATAAGGAATAGTCACTAGTGGCTCTTAAAAGCATTCATAAAGCAAAGCCAGGTGGCAAATACAAAAACATCAAACACTGTAGGCAGAAATCAGCCAAGGACCTTGGCCAGGCTACATCACAGACAAGTGGGGTGGCTAGGTTAGGAAGCCTCTTCTCCTTGGTCATTTCTATTCCCACAGGGAAAAGGCCTTTCGAGGTTATGTGGTGTTCATAATATCATATGATTATTGGTGAACACCAAATTTTAAGGTAATGGAAACACATAGTATTATGATAGAAAATGTTAATCTTTAGTATCAAATATACCTGGTTTCAAATACTGACTCAATCATTTATATTTACATAGTAATGGAACTTCCAGGCAGAGTCTAAATTGGGGTTTGAATTCTGGCCGTGTCTGGTATCTTCCAAGGGTTTATAGAAGCATGAGCTGATTTCCATAGACAAAAGGCGCAGGGGTGGGGTAGTTTTTTATTACATCTGAAAAGAAAGGCTAGGGGAAAATAGAGACTCCACTTCCCAATTAGGGTGTCATATAGTTCCAACTGAAACACCAAAGCATGTAAGAGAATCTTGTAACCAACCATCTAATAGGATCAAGCATCTGTAGTACATACTGAATGAATGGGTCAGGATGCTCAGAAACATATGACTTAATAGGTGGTTCTTTCATGGAAACAGGACAAATATTGGATTGTACAGTAAAAACATGCCTGACAGCTCCGTTTTCTCTGTTCTCTACCTTAATTCTAAAGGATACATCTTTTCCGATGCTAAAGCAGAAACAACAATCATATTCATTTCAAAAAACAAAAACTTTGCTAAGGTTATCTGCCTAGCTCCAAGAGAATAATTGCTGGCATTATTAAACACATTAAAACACATCATGTAAGTGTTCCCCTCCAAAGTATTAACATTGGGATTACTTCACTATCATCAGTATATGCTGTACCCAGAGTAGTAACAGAGCCTCCTACTGGTGGTCAGTGACACCAGTGGCCATAATAGGAGCTATTTTCAGACAACTGGCAGCCAGCTGGTAATAAGCAGTCCAAAGCATCCTGCATACACAGAATCTCTGAAAAGAGACCGAACGGGGAAAATATCACCAAAATGTGGGCTTTCATGCCTGGTATTTACCCTATACACTCACAAGCTGACAAACCCTGGGGCATTTCAGGTCATATTTGTGAAAGTGGAGCCATATGCAGGCTACCATGATAGGCCCTGGGGATACCAACAAAGTAAAACATAGGCCTCACTGTGAAGGAGCAGAGTCACTGAAGAAAAAGGCATAGGAAACAGAACCAAAATATAACAGTCACGGGAAGCAATCACTATGGACTCCAATACCTTATTAAATAGATAAACTTTGGTACATCTAAATAATGGGATATTATTCTGTACTAAAAAGAAATGAGCCACTAAGCCACAAAAAGACATAAAGGAAACTTAAATGCATATTACTATGTGAAAGAAGTCAATGTGAAAGAAATTCATACTGTGTGACTTTAACTACATGATACTCTGGAAAAGAAAAACCACAAAGATAGTTAAAAAGATCAAGAGTCGGGGGACCTTAGGGCAGTGAAACTATTCTGCTTAACACTGTTAGTGGTGAATGCATGCCATTTTACGTTCTTTGAAACCCATAAAACATATAATACCATGAATGAATACCAATTTAACATATGTACTTTGGATGATAATGGAGGTCTATCAGTTTTAATAAATGTACCATTCTGGAGCAAGGTTCTGATAGAGAGCCTATGCATGTGTGGGAGCAGGGAGTATTTAGAAAAACTCTGTACCTTTCACTCAATTTTTCTGCAATCATAAAACTGGTCTAAAAATAAGGTCTCCTAAAAATAAATAATAGTCCACCTAATGACAGAAGCACATAGTACTATGTGAACACACAAGATGGGTGTCCTGTTTTGTTAGAGTGAGAGGATGCTTTCCCAGACAGGAGGGTAATGAGTATTTCCAAAGCTTTCTAGGAGTGTTACTTTCTATAGTCAATATGAACATCAAGTTCTTCCTCTTTATAATGGATGTAAGAATGTATACCTTGTCCATTACTGTGAGGATGAAAGGTGGTGTATGTACATCAACCAACAGTGCCTGTCAAACAGTGGACCCAAAAAAGATATTCATCCTGATCTACAGGGAAAATTACTACAGAAGAAATTAGACTATTACTTATCAGTATAGAGCAAAGTTGTACAAATTATGAATCAACTAATTTAAGATTAAACTAAACATTCAATTTGCCCTTTGGGGAGAATTAAATGAGCTAATTATAAGATTAATTGGATTATCAGTCTAATACTTGTTTTTAAAACAATTGCAGCCTTCTGCTAAACTGTCAAGTGGAAAGCAGCCATAAAACTTCAACCACCCTTGGTAAAATAGGCTTTCCAAACATCTAGGACAATGTTTAGCCTCAAATCAAAATACAGATCCCTGGTTTCTGAATTTAATCAAAGGTTACTCATTAAGTAATCAATTTACTTTCTCATTTAAGGTAAATGATTTATTAATATTTACTTGCTTTTTTAAAGTAGTGAAAATAGTCCTCAGGTCCCTATTACTATCTCAGTATCCTTTTCTTTCTATAAACTATCCCTGTATCTGTAGCTCTCTGTTAGATTCTGTGGTACCAACTTCATAGCTAGGAAGGTGTACACTTTACTCTGATCCTAGACAGTCACAATCACTGAGCATCAATGTGAAACAAATAGACTGTGCTTCTTCCTGACAAATATAATAGAAAACTATAGTATTTACATATTTTATTTTATTTTTAGGTATATCTTAGAAAACAGTATCATGTTCTGTGTTACTCAGGGTCTCAGAGTAGATAAACATTTTACCTGGTATTCGTTTATTTTTTTCCTCAGAACAGTGAAATACATACTCAATATTTTTGTTGTTGTTTCAAAGTTGTAACTGACTGAGAAATGTCAAGTAACTTGCTCAAAGTAACATGATAAGGGTATAGTTAGGATTTGCATTAAAACAAAGAAAAGAGTAACGAAGGAGAGAAAATTGTGACTGAAAAATACAGAGTAACAGTATGTTATGGTTCGGATCTGAGGTGTCCCCCACAAGCTCATGTGTGAGACAATGCAAAAAGGTTCAAGGGAAGAAATGATCGGGTTATGAAAGCCTTAATCCAATCAGTGAATTAATCACTTTGATGGTATTAATTGAGTGGTGAGGCAGGAAGTGGGGGAAGTGGGCCTTTGGGGGTGTGGGCTTTGGTGTATTTATTTGTATCTGGCAAGTGGAGATATCCCCCTCCAGTCCCGCTTCCTGATCATCATGTGGGCTGCTTCTCTCCACCACAATCTTCTGCCATGATGTTCTACCTCAGCTTGAGCCCTGAGCAATGAAATCAGCTTTCTACGGACTGAGATCTCTGAAACCATGAGCCCTCATAATATTTTCCTTTCCTAAAATTGTTCTGGCCAGATCTTTTAGTCACAGCAATGAAAAAGCTGAATAAAACATAGTGAGAATGGGGAAAGTAAAGAATGGCAATGAAAAAAGAAAATAACGTGGCCTCCTCAGCAATTAAAACAAAAAGAGAAAAGACACTTCCATCCACAAAACCATCCACTCACTTGTACCAATATTGCAACATGCTAGCAAGTACACTTGTGAATTCAAAACGTCATGTAATAACGTCTTCTCAGTGGCAGGAAGCTGCCATTTGGGGAGCACTCATGCACGTGAAATGTCAGCATGAGTGGCCTAGGTGAAGGTGAGCCATCTTTTGGCTTGAGCTACTCTCAAGAAAGATGACAGTCAATCCCCAGATCCATCAACTGTTTTACTTTACCAACTATGGTTGGTATTCATGCACTAAAACAACCAGTTGGTACAAGGTAGCTTGCTAACTATGAAGAAGTATTTCATTAAAGGTGAGATTTCAAGTTGTATTGCTGTCAATTAAAGGACTTCATAATCTCCCCAGAAACTCTATAAAACAGGCACCATTTTCTCTTAAAACAAATAGAGTTCCAAATAGTCATGCAACTAAAAATATATTCTTATGAAATCGATTTTTTTAAAGTATACAAAAATATGACATATTTGACTGTCCTGGGAAAAGGTATGAAAATTAAGATGAATGTTTTAAAACATTAATAATATGGAATACTAAATGAATTTAATGTTTGGCTGAATTTAATGTTGGTAATATCATTCTTAAAATTAAACAACCAAATATTGTCTTGCAATGTTTGTCTCAGATTTATAGATTCCCATCTGCACATAACTTACAAGCTTCTTAGGTACATCATGAAATATGCATCTCATCACTGCCCTGTGCAGTACTTTAAACGACCATTTACTCCATTAAAATACTTTATAAGAAAATGCTTGGGCCCAGTTTCACAGAACTAAGTAGTTTTTGTGCCAACTACAATTTTAAGAAAACCTACTTAAAATATGAATAACATTTAAAAATTCAAAAACTGAGCAATTAATCACTGATTTACTCCATATTCTTTCATATGCTATATATCCAACTACTTGCAAAATATTAAGTATGAATGTGAGAAGGCTAAGCATACTGTACTATTAAATAACTATTACACTTCTGAAACTTTGGTTTCGATTCTTTGGGAATTTTAAATGAATTTATATTTTTGGTTTTTAAATTAAATCATTGGTAAAGAATGGTAAGGACAGACTAAGAAATTAATTGCTCATGGAAGCTTGTATGGTAATGTTTGATTAGGATATATAATAATGAAATAAAGTGAAAATCTCCCCACTTAATTTTTATGTGTTTAACCTATTCCTGTTAGATACCTTACAGAGTAAAAAATGTACACATACAATGTAATCTCACTAGGCAGAGTGAAGTGTAGAAAACATGAACACTCATTTAATCAGAGAGGTTCTACCTCTCCAGTGAGGATTTGAGGAAGAACAACTAATGATAATCTAAGTAAAGTGCCTTGCACATATTCACAGCTGAGCAAATATTGGCTCCTGTTCTACTTGATTAACAGATCCTTGGGTGAGAAGGCTATGCTTAAATTCGTTTTTCACTCATATCCTTCTTGTTAAAATAGAAATTCTTAAACTGGGTTTACAGATGGGTTTGGGGGTAAAGATGAGTCAGTTGCTGAGAACTAAGATCAGCAAGACCTATGTCTACCTCACCCTAACTGTGAGACACTCAAGTGACCTAGATGTTCCAAGTCTCAATATGTCAAGTGGAAAAGAGGGATGGTGATAGTTTATTGTGATAAAAAGTGAGATAATTCCTGGCACATGGCATAGACACAATAAATGTACCAGGGAGAACTGTTAAACTCCCTGATGTGGTGTTGTTCAATAACATTTCATATATCAGAGCTGTATGCATGTTTGCTTCTGCAATTTACATATATATATATGAACATATATATACATGTATATATATATAGCTTTCATAAGAACTTTAAAGACTATGAGTCTGAAACAGGATTAAGAGTCCTAATTTTACAGGAAAGAGAGAAATCACATTTTAAAAAATAAACACAAAACAAGCTTGAAGTTTTGTTCCTACTCTGAAACCTTGACATCTTCATGAAGCTTAGCATGATGAGCTGAATACACAGAAAGTTTTCATATGAAAGTAGGAAGATACTATTCCAATTACAAACTTCCCTTTCCAGAGCATCCCTGGTGCACTTTTATGCAGTTACTGAAACCTAAGCTTTTGAATGTCTTGAATTAGCCCCAGCATTTTCATAAATCAAGATTCCATGAGTCTATGGAAATCTGTACTTAAAGGAAAGTTAAATTATAGATGATATATTGATTTTATGAGACTTTTAATTAAAGGTTCTCCTAAAGAACCAGTTTACTTGGTATAACACAAGTAAATTTTGTTTTATAAAAATGAGATAAAATATTAGAAGTTGCCAAGTGGGGTGGTGCAAGCCTATAGTTCCAACTATTCCAGAGGCTGAGGCAGGAGGATTACTTGAACCCAGGAGTTCAGGGCCCTACTTGGGCTATACAGTGAGACTCCATGTCTTAAAAAAATAAATGTTGGAGAAAGTCAACCATAGCATAAACCAGGAATAAATAATAGAAAATCTAAACCAGACCTTATAAAACAGAAAAACTAAGTAATAGAGTAACATTTCTTTGCCTAGCTCAAATTGTAATTTATGACTGAACTTGCATTTGAGCTGCATGTTCAATGAAGAATAATTCTGTAACATACATTCTTTAAAATTTTTTACTCTAACCCTGCCGATAAATAATCTGAGTCTGATAGCAAAGGAACATTAAAATGAAAAGCAAAGGCAATCAGCTAAGTACCTTTGTGACATTTACTTTCCTTGACAAACATTCTATATAACTGTGCAAATAACATTTTAGCCACCAAATCTTCATTTGTCTAGTTTCAAAATATGTTTTCAAATTATTATTTTAATGGTCAATACCCCCAGTAGCCTGATTTAATGATATGTTTCCACTTAATGCAATTAGTTATTTGAATTTCTTTGCCCATGATTATATTCTTAAGGAAAGATCTTTTAAATTGAACAAACAAAAATACAACAAGCTCTCTGCCAAAAAATAATCATAAAACTTAGGAGAAAATAATATGATCCATATTTTCATCACCAGGAAATAACCAGTTATAAATTTTATACAATTCACCAGATTTTTCTTCTGTACACACATATCTGCATGCTTACATAAATATATTTTTAAAACTATTTTTCTTTAATGTGCTCTTTTCACCTTTTTTAAATCTAATTCATTCTTTTTTAATTCACTGAATGCTAGTTTTTAAGTTTCTTTGCTCCATAAATTAAGTAATACTTCATTTATAATTATTTGGGTTGCTTCCAACGTACTACTATTAAAATATTAAACAAAAAGCTAAAACTGTAATGAATCTCCCTATATATACATATTTGCACACTTATTTTCTGACAATAAAATTCTCAAACTGCAATCATTACACCAGAAGGTATGCTAGAAAGCTTGAGTCAATTTGAATAGCCAGCGCCAGGTTTGCAAGAGTGCTCATTTCCTCATCTACTCTCCAACACTGGATATTATAATTCTTTTTAATATTCTATGCACTTTATTCTTGGGGATAACTTGACATACCAAATGTCAAATGGTATTTGGACCATTCAAATCTTGGAGGGCTTCTTAATGGAGGTCACTGATGGAAAAAATATACATATATATAATAACAATATAATCCACATTGCAGAATCTAGTTTTCTCTTTGTTTGTTTGTTTGTTTGTTTGTTTATAGAAAGAAACAGCATCCTTGAAAGAGTTGTTTGGAACTCTCAGTAACTGTTACAGTTCAGTGTGTATGTGGAGTACCAAGAAAGATTAAAGGCATTTCTGAGAGCTGAACAGAAAGGTAGCCAGGCCATAAATCATACATCCAATATTTCATGTCTAGACTAGTCTGAAGCGCTAGGGGTAGATGTATGTTTCAGCAATTTATGAGAAAAGAGTTTGCTTTTCTCCTCTTATTACCTTATAGAACCATACTTTATTCTGATTCAAGACTTGCATAGTTTATGTGATGGTGTTATCTAAGACCACACTAGGGGCTATACACAGACATTTTCAATATTGGTCTTGCAAGGTCAGTTGTGGAATAATAGCAAAAAGACCCCCAAGGAGAATAACAAGAATTGGTCAGTAAATTAGAAGGTAAAAGGTGAAGAGAAACTGATAAACACTAAATCACTGAATATGACATGAAAACACAGCACTCTGTCCACCTTGGTACCTGTGGTTGATGTTTCTCCCAAGATCCAGAGATTAGAAACCAAATTCCAAAAATGTTTCCAAACAATAAGCTTAACATTAACTACTTTTGGTAAGAGAAAGAAGGAGCAAGGGAGGAAGAGGAGGAGGAATCATAGTAATCATTGTCTAATCAGCAGATGTTTTCTGAGTATTTTCTTGTATAGTCACTCTTTTATAGAAGATAGATGCTTAACTTGGCAATAGGGCAAAGTGTTGAGAACATAGAACAATTTCCAAAACAACAGGTCTATATCAGTGAAAAGCCTTCAATGCCCTTTGCTAATGGGTTTTTTAAATGGTCACTGCTGCCAAGTCCTTTGCCAACATATTGTTCATGGTGATTAAATCACAAAGTTACAATTTATAATCGCTCTCTTGCTATGCTGCATAACTCTTGTTTCCCACTGGAAATTTCTTGGGGCAAATGTAGAAGAGTTCCTTAAATCAAATACCCCAAAAAGCACAAAGCCTAAAGGCCTAGCCCTATTTTGACTCATCTGTCAGATATCTTTGAGGCCACATGAAATCTCTCAATTATGCCAGATTTTTGGTTCACAAAATTAGTCCATTTACAAGCGCCCAGTCTGAGCCATTCTGAGGATGAAAGAATTGTACAAACATACAATTGCTTGGCACAACAGGATTTCAAACTCTCTCTTTTATCCCACAAAAAGCCATCAAAGTCATTACAAATGAAGCCAGCTTGCTGTATTTCATTTACTATATAGGAAATTCATCCAAATGATCTAAAGGGGGAAATTGACATTGAAAAAGACCTCCATTTCCAAATAGACTTATTACGGCATAATGTCTTATTTTAATTAGAAGGTCTGGGTGAAAGCAATAGGACATGGATACAGTAATTAAAATAATATTTAGTTGTGTGAAATCTTTCTTTGAAAGTGACAAATAATACAGAGAGCAAGAGCTCTCTCAATATAGGATTTAAAATATCAATATGAGTAATTATAAATGACTCAGAAAAGTATACAGTTTCATATAAACACCTCAGGATAACTAAAACATTTAATTTTAACAATTTCCACCATGTATCTTCCCAGTAATTACTTATTTCATGCATATGTAGTAAGCTGGACATCTGAGACTTGAAAAGGTAATTGGTCTTGTTCCCTGTCTCTAATGCAGTCATTCTAAACCTTCTGTATGAATAAGAATCACTCAGGGAACCCAAATAACACAGGTTTCAAGAGTTTATCTCTCAGGTTTCTAATTTCATTGTGTTTCAGTGGGACAAAAATACAAATTTTGCATAACTATCAAAGAATGTTTTTTTCACTTTCTGTTCAAATCACTGGGAGAACCATGGTCCTCGTAAATATCTAAATCATCCAGCATGAAAAGTTGTATGTGAAAGATCTTCAAGAACAGGGATACAACAAACCTTATGCTTCACCCTAGGTTTTTATTCTGGATCACCAAACATTTTCATTTGGGTCCTTTAAAAATGCCACCAATTTTAATTTCAGGCATGATACAATATATTAATAGTATGGTGCACATCACCTTTACATGTATGATACTTACTTACTTCTTTTGTTGAGTAGTTTTAGGCCTTAACAGAATTTTTTAAAGACTTTTACTATCTAAGTTAGTTAATTTCACTAAGACCATTCTGTACTCCAAATTCATTCAATCTTTATTCTCTGCACCCTCATTTCTTTAAAAACAATTTAACTACTTTATGTATTTCCTGGGATAACTGATAAAAATTGACAAAATATCTACAAATGAAAATCCCAGGATTTCAATTCAGATACCATTTTAAATTTATAAGCCATTAATATGTCTTCTAAAATTTAATATTTGTGATGTAGAAAAAACACTTCTTTTGCCAGTTCATGTCATTTCTATGTTGCAATCTTTGCAAAAAGTATATTTACTAGAACTCTAAAATTTTTGAGAATATATACCTGAAGTGAGCTATGTGTATAAGAATTAAAAGAATGTTACTACAATTGTGGCCAATTTTGAAGATATGTAAATGCAATAAATATAGCCATTGCAACTCTTGACTTATGAAAAATCTGATATAGAAAACTTCCTAAATTAATAACTACAAAATTCTGCCTCCTGCTTTATCTAAAGGAATATATTGTAATAGTGTCATGCATATATGTTGGAAATCAGATGTTTTTCCCCTGAAGCAGCACAAATTAGCATTTCACAAACAACTAGTTTTATAGGATACTTTGAGATTACGTAAATCCCGAATTCAATTTTGGAGATGGTTTGGCTAGGACAATAGTTTAGAGAACTATTTTAAAAATAAAAAAGCAGCAACAAAATGCTTCTACCTAGAAATGAATCTAGTTCTTGACTTAGTCTTAAAAGGCAATAAAGGAATTTCTCAGTGATTAAGTCATGGTTATCTGTTTTTTATCTTGTGCACCCTCTCACCTCCATGGCTAATTTTCCTGGAGAGCTTTAATGCCTTTTAAATAATGGCATAATAATGGCCACCATCATCAGAAAAATGAAACTACAGATATCTTACTTTGTTTTTTAACATCATTTCAGTTAATGAGAGGATCGAGGAAGATAAAATTTGGTGACCACCTATTCATATTTTCCTAAGCCGAAACTTGCAGGAATTCTGGAGGTCATCTATTCCAACAGCTTAATTGCTGGAAAGAAAACAAAGACCTAGAGAAGTGATAGCCATGAGGTCACATAGCTAGTAAGCAGCAGTGGAACCCAGTCTTTGACTCTGACTTGAAACCTCTTCCCACCAAATCATGCATGGGTATAAAAATATTTCAAAAGAAATGGAAAATGCTACTGTTATGTTTTAAATTTCCAGCCTTTAAATGTTCTTTATCTGTAAACTTTAATGATTCAAATTTGTGCTCCTATAATCTGATTTTGGTCCATGAGTTATTTTTCCAATATTAAAATCATTATTCAACAATGGTATTAAGTAGCTACAATAGTTCAGCCTGTATATATTTTTTAAATTCTATGTACCTTATAGAAAAAGTTTCTGTAAATTTGGTTCACCTAGATCCTAGTAGAAGGAGATGGAAGCACTGAATTTCACGAGCCTACGTGCACTTATGTTAGTCTACACTGCTATTATAATCCAGGTAGAGAAGAAACTTACAGTTTACAGGGAGGGACAGAGAAAGGGGAGTTATATGTGGTTTGAAAATTTCCCAGAGAATATGCATCACATTGTAGTTAGTTGAGAATCACTTAAATGAACCCTATGAATTATTTAACTCCCAGTAAAAAGTACTTTCAGATGAACATAAAGTATAGTTGAGTCAGGTGTGGTGGTACCTGGAATTCCCAAGGCTCTGAGGCTGAGGCAGAAGGATCACAAGTTCAAAGCCAGCTTCAGCAATTTGGTGAGGACCTAAGCAATTTAGCAAGACCCTGTCTTAAAATAAAAATTCAAAGGGCCGGGAATGTGGCTCAGTGGTAAAGCACCCCTGGGTTCAATTCTCAGAACCATAAATATTTATTTTTTTAAAGTACAGTTGATGTCAGAGTTGACCATGAAAAATCCACAGTAATCAATGACTGCAATTAAGTGGCTTCTGTTCCATTAGCCAGTGTCTGGAAGAACAGGCCAAGAAATGGTACTGCTACTCAAAGAGCTTAGAATGTCAAAACTAATGAGCAAAGTAATAAGCTGAGTGGTGCTGAACTGTGTCCCTCCAAGATTCATATGTGAGGTCTTAATGGATGGTATTTGGACATGAGGCCTTTGGGATGTATGTAAGTTTGAATGAGATCCCAAGAGCAAAGCCCTGCAGCAGGATTAGTGTCTTTACAAGAAAAAAGACACCCAAGAGCTTGTTTTCTCTCTCTTTCTTCCCCATGTGAGGACACATGAAAAAAGCAACCATCTAAAAGCCTTCAACTATTCTCACTGAAGAGTCTAAAGGACACCTGATCTCGGACTTCCCAGTCTCCAGAACTCAAAGTACTGTAAGTAAGCCACCCCTCACCCCCATCCATGGTATTTTATTACTGCAGTCCAAGCTGACTGATACAGTAAGAAACAAACCACATAAGGCAGCAGCGTGCTCAATTCCAGAAGGGCAACACAGACTTAAGCGCCATAAGCAGGCAGCCTTGGAGTGCAAAGAGGGCTTCATCCAAGTGTGACTTAAGCTGACCCTGGAGGTGGATTTAAAAGAGGGAGACAGGAAAGGAGATGCATTTCCCTGAGGAACTGTGCCTTCTGGCCATCTTCACAGGATGGAAGGGGCAAGTGCTCTCCTTTGGGTCAATTTTAAAAGGACATTAATTCCATTTTTTGAGGGCTCCTCCCTCATGATTTAATACTGTCACCTTGGAGGTTAGGATTTCAACACATGAATTGCAGAGGAGGGGACCAAACATTCAGACTACCGTCAGCATGAACTGATTTATTACATTAATTCTTGGAGATAGACTGGCACTGAGAAGATGAAAGAAGGGGCTTGCCTATTTCAATACTATATGAGACGCATGTGGTCACGCTCATGACTCCACAGAAACTGAGACCCAAAAGTCATACCAAATCGTTTGCACTGTTCTGTCTCAACCTAGGCCAGGTTGTCAGTTTTCTGTAAGAAAACATTCACAGACCAAGATCAACCTTTGTACTTCATGGAAATTCAAAAGAGCAAGTCATAAGCAAGTTGATTATGAACTCAGAACCATTCTTTTGCACAAAAAATAATTTCTTGAACTGAAGAAAAGCCATGACAGAAGAATCCCACCTTGTATTTCTAATCCTCCCAGCATTCACAGCCCTCCACTGATAATTCAAGCATCTTATCCAAAATTTGGCTACACCCAGTAATGACAGATCCATGTCACAACATTAACAACTTCAGTATAAATGTGTTTTAGAATCTCTTTCATGTGATACAGCAGTGAGCTTTGTCCTGTTTTGTTCTGAGGGAAAGGCATATCTTTTTTGAAGATAAAAGCAAATAATGTTCACCCAGGTGATACTGTGTCAGAGGGTCAGAAATCAAGAGTGCCGGGAAAATATCAACTATATTGCATTTAAGCAGTATTTCCCAAACATTATATCACTTTAAAATTCATAATCTAACACCTACAAGCATATGGTGAGACAATCTATACCATTCAACTACTCAATTCATTCTTAGAAGCATGCAAAAATCCATTTTATTGATTTATAATCATATCACATTATAGATTATAACTTTCTTTATAAATATAGGTCCAGGATGACATGTCCCTGTAAATATTAATTATTATTACAAGAAATGTGCCCAAAGTAAAATGAAGAGGCTAACTGAAATTCATAGTTCTCTATATTGATCACAGTTATTGATAGAGCTGGGACTAGAACATGTCTTCTAAGCCCCAGTTCTCCCATTCTTTATATTTCATGGCACTGATTTTTTTAAATACTTTTGCATACACCACTGTTATACTCCCCCAAAAGATTCTCAAGTGCCATCAGGAGAGTCAGCCCCACCCTAATCCCTTCCCTCCCTCTAGCCCCACCCGAATCCCCTCCCCTCCCTATAAATGCTGTTACCAAAGAACTAACTTGAGTTCCCCCAGAACAGCACTTTTAGGTGTATGGGTGTTCATCCCTGGCCAGCTAAAATAAAGGCTTCTTTTGGATTTATGTGAACGACTTGGGTGATCTTATTTTCGTCGGGTATAACACCACTATGAGGTGTAGACATTGTGACATTGGTGAGCAGAAAGAATTAAGAGCTTAAGCAATCAGTCCTTGCTGGAGGATACAAAATGTTATTTGAGGTGATGATCAAAAGAGAGCAAGTACCATTTGTAATTAAGGATCAATTTTAATAAAGGAGGAAATTCAAAATTTCCTTTTGCTGAATAGAGCAGAAAGAGGCTGGCCCAGATGGGGAACCAGGGACAGTGGAAATGCTCTGGAAGACTCACCGGTAAAGGAAAGTCCATGTTCCTACTGTTGTACAGCTGAGTTTAGTGCCACCATTCACAACTATATGATGGCATTTTGCATTTTACCTATCGTATTGTAGATACAGAATTTAAGACTAATTGAATATACATTTGGGTTACATATGATTCCTTTGAAGAAAATCAGTTAATGATTGGATTCTTCATAATCCATCTGTATCTCTCAAGTATATACAGTCAAGGAGAAATGTATTCTTGGGCCCAAACATCTATATTTAGATATTAAAATTCCCCTAATCTATGTAAATGAGAAGGCTAACTGAAATTCACAGATTTCCATGTTAATCCCAGACCCTAGAGGTGACTCCTAAACTGGTAAAATAATATGGGAAGCTAAGAGATTCACAATACAAGCCAGGTGTGGTGGCACAGGCCTGTAATCCCAGAGACTAAGGAGGCTGAGGCAGGAGGATCACAAGTTCAAGACCAGCTTCAGCAATTTAGCAAGGCCCCAAGCAACTTACCCTGATCCTGTCTCAAAACAAAACATAAAAAGGGCTAGGGATGTGGCTCAGTGGTTAAGTGCTCCTGGGTTCAATCCCTGTTACCAATGGGAAAAAGAGAGAGAGAGAGAGAGTTTCATAATACATAAGCCTCCTTACTCACCAAATTCTGAAATATATCATCCACCTCATGAACATGGATTTGAATCCTGGAGGGTCAATGTATCTGTTTCTATAAAACTATTAACAATAAACATTCTCTTTGAATATTTACTATGTAAATTCTTTGAAAAAAAAATAAAAATTTATTACTATTTGAGTTCTCTGTAAAAATTACATCCAGTTTATTTCTTAGAAAGACTGGAGCCACACTGGCTTTATATGAAACAAGTATTTGAACAAAACAATTAGTTCTGTAAAGGAAAAATTATGTGAAGGGAACTCACTTTTTGTTAATATCTAAGGATGTGCATAGTAATAAAATATTAATGCTGAAAAAAATTTAAAAACTTTTCATAAAAGTAATAATAGTCACTCTACCTTTAACATCTTAACACAGGCAAATAAACAATATTTCCTTTTGAAAGCATCAGAACGCCGCTGTATCTTCACTTTGTCTCACATCATTAGCCCTGCCCTGTGTTTACAGACACTTTCTACCAAAATGCATTTTCTCCAAAGCTCATTCAAGTAGATTGGACAGCAGGAAACCTTGTGGAATCCCATTTTCACAGTTAGACCCTTTCGAATACATAGCCTACTCAGCAGGATATTTTCATTCATTAACAACAACAATAAGCATAGCAATTTCCACCTTAACAAAAAAGGAGGGCATAGCTTGCATCCACATTTAAGGAAAGGGGATTACAAACTAAGGTGCAACAGGTAGGATTATTCTGAAACTTTAAAGAATCTCATTAAAGAGAGAAAGGATTATGTAAAAGAGCAAGTCATCACCAAGCGGGAGCATCCAGCAAATACTTCATGTTTCAAAGAGATAATTGTTAAAAATAATGGGTTCTCACTGATCCTCTTCATAATTTCTGACTTTACTTCTAATACAGATATTTTTGAAAAGCCCACCGATATGGTTCATAAATAACCTGTTATAGAGAAGAAAAACTAGTAGAAAGTTGTTCTTTCTTTAAACAGCAATTCACATATGAATGGAGTGGTCTTTCCATTATTTAAACGAGAACTTGCATCCTGAATCTTTAACTTACCCCATCATTCTTTAGCCTTGCTGATGACCTAAGCAAAACAAAGTCCAACCATGTACAAAGTCAACATCTGATAGTCCAAAACAATAACAGCCACCATAACAGGATGGCAAACTTTGAAATGAGAAATTCAGCATGTTACCCAAAAATTAATAAAAATTTATAAAAAATAAAAATTTATTTAAAAATTAATAAAAATTAATAAAATTTTATTAATACAAATACACACACACAAATAAAACAAACACACACATCAGGGAAGTAGACAGTGGCAGATCACTCGTTATGAGACTGCTTGTGGCAGACCATTCGTTGTGAGACTGTGCTCTGTCGTGCCACAGTGGTGATGGAAGTGGGGTGTGGGGCTGGGGATGTAGCTCAGTTGGTAGAGTGCTTGCCTCACAAGCACAAGGCCCTGGGTTCAATCCCCAGCACCACAAAAAAAAGAAAAAAAAAGAAAGGAAGTGGGGTGTGATGAGCTAGCCAGGCAGGTAGGTTCCAGGTTGCAATCAGACTAGCTTTGAGCATTTATTGAGCTTCTGAGTGAAGCTTTTGTTTGAAGAAAGTATATTTATGATATTAAAAGTAAAATTCCCCAAACCACTGTTTTATACATATTTTTAATTTGTTCTAACTAGTTATACATGACAGTAGGATCCATTTTGACACATTGTACATGAATAGAACACAACTTTTCATTCCTCTGACTGTACATAGTACAGAGTCACACCAGCAGAGTAATCACACATGTATATATGGTAATAATGTCCATCTCATTCCACCATCTTTCCCATCCCCAAATCCCTTCCCCTCCCTTCACTCCCCTCTGCCCAATCCAAAGTTCCCTCATTCTTCCCTACCACTTTCCCCATTATGGAGCAGCATCTGCTTATCAGAGAAAATATTTGGCCTTTGGTGCTTTGGGATTGACTTATCTCACTAAGCATGATATTCTCCAACCTGAAAATGCCATAATTTTATTCTTCTTAATGGCTGAATAATATTCCATTATGTATATATACCATAGTTTCTTTATCTATTCATCTGTTGAAGGGCATCTACGTTGGTTCCACAATCTAGCTATTGTGAATTGAGCTGCTATAAACATTGATATGGCTGCGTCAATGTAGTATGCTGATTTTAAGTCCTTTTGTTGTAGGCCAAATAGTGGGATATTTGGGTCAAAAGATGGTTCCATCCCAAGTTTTCTAAGGAATCTCCATACTGCTCTCCAGAGTGGCTGCACCAATTTGCAATCCCCACCAGCAATGTATGAGTGTACCTTTTCCCCCACATCCTCGCCAACACCTATTGTTGCTTGTATTCCTGACAATTGCCATTTAAGTGGAGTGAGATGAAATATTAGAGAAGTTTTGGTTTGTATTTATCTAATTATTAGAGATGTTGAGCATTTTTTTCATGTATTTGTTGATTGATTGTATATCTTCTGTTAAGTATCTGTTCAGTTACTTAGCCCATTTATTGATTGGGTTATCTGTTTTTTTGGTGTTTTTTCAATTGTTTATATACCCTGGAGATTAGTGCTGTATCTGAGGTGCAGGTGGTAAAGATTTTCTCCCCTTCTATAGGTTCTCTCTTCACATTACTGTTTCCTTTGCTGGGAAGAAGCTTTTTAGTTTGAATCCATCCCATTTATTGATTCTTGATTTTATTTCTTGTTCTTTAGGAGTCTTGTTAAGAAAGTCAGATCCTAAGCCGACATGATGAAGATTTGGGCCTACTTTTCCTTCTATTAGGCACAGCGTCTATGTCTTTGATCTACTTGAGTTGAGTTTGTACAGGGTGAGAGATAAAGGCTTAATTTCATTTTGCTGCATATAGATTTCCAGTTTTTCCAGCACCATTTGTTGAAGAGGCTATCTTTTCTCCATTGTATGTTTTTTGCACCTTCGTCTAGTATGAGATACCTGTATTTATCTGGGTTTGTCTCTGTGTCTTCTATTCTGTACCCTTGATCTACCTGCCTATTCTGCTGCCAGTACTATGCCATTTTTGTTACTATTGCTCTGTATACAGTGTAAGGTCTGGTATTGTGATGCTTCCTGCTTCACTCTTCTTGCTAAGGATTGCTTTAGCTATTTTGGCTCTCTTATTTTTCCAAATGAATTTCATGATTGCTTTTTCTAGTTCCATGAAGAATGTCACTGGGATATTAATAGGAATTGCATTAAATCTGTATAACACTTTTGGTAGTATGGTCATTTTGACAATATTAATTCCGCCTATCTAAGAGCATGGAGATCTTTCCATCTTCTAAGGTTTATATGTATTTTTAAGGGCAGAAAGATGTTTATAATATATTAAATGGCAAAAGCTAATTATAAAACTGCTTGATCCCATTTTTATTATACACACACAGATAATTACCAAAATGATTAATGGTGTTTATTTTATTTCTAATAAGGGGAATAATAGATGATTTTATATATTTTAGCTATATTCTTTCTATTATGAACCTGTATTTTTAAATTTTTCTCTTTTGAAACTCTGCACAGGAGGCTACAGAAGCTGTTCATTTTACTCTTCCCTTCCTTTAATATAGTGTGTTAAGAAATAACTGCAACAATGCATTCTCAGTATTCATATGTCCATCTTTTAGAATTAAACAATAATTGCCCAACAAGCATGTTGTCTTATAACCTAAGCAGTTTTTACACAGATAGATTTATATCTGTGTTTTGTAGAACTGTAAGTCAGAGTTGTTAAATTTAGCTTTACATTTGTGTGAATTAGAACATGATTGTTAGGTTTTTAAATAGTTACCCAATTATTTATTTATTTAACCAGCATTTTCTATTGCAGACTGATATGACAATATCATGTAGGCACCTAGTTTACTTTTTAGACTGCTTTCTGTATGCTCAGCTTTTAAGAATTAAAATGTCATGAATTGCCTAATTTTCTTACCACAGCATTATCATTTTGAATTGCAGAGTAAAGAAGCAATTGCAGAGTAAAGATTAGCATCTATATGACATATACATAAAGGAAACATTAAAGATGAAAATTGCCAGTTGATTTTCTCTGATTATCTATCATTAGGTTGCAAATGATATGACAGGTAACATATACTTAAAAATAAAGGATTACTGCTTTTTACAGTAGCATTGCCCCCCTCCAAAAAAAATGCAAACCAAACTTTAATTCTAAAATTTCTATTAGCCCTAAAACAAGAAATTGATATTTTACTCCAATATATCAAAATTATCATTTGAAATATATTCAATGTAAAAATTATTAAAGAGATAACTTACGAATTTTAAATTAAGATTGTGAAATCCTGTATTTCATAATGCACACATCTTGATTCAGAATAGCCTCATTTTAAGTGCTCAGTATCCACTTGTCACTAGTAGGTATTATATTGGACAGCTCAACACCATAATATTTTAAACAGATAAAATTGTAAAGTGGTTTCTTATCTTAATATCAAAAGCATTCTATATTTCCTTCAATAATCCTACAGCAAACACCTTCAAAGTCTTTTGTCTGTACTTTGTTCTACTCCTATCGTCCTTCACAATCTACTTTTCCTTTCTCTTTGGAGTGGGCCAATGAGTTCAACTCCACACTTCCCTGAGTTTTGTGCAAATAATCCTTTTTGTCAACCAGTTCAAATCATTTCTCTTTTGATGACCAACACACAGTCCTCCACTTGGAGAACATGTTCCTGATTATTTGACAAATCCTATAGCAATTAATATTCACGTCATTAGTTTTGATGCTTAATTTTGGCTCTATTGAATTTTTATTATTTATTTACCTTAAATTCTAATGTTCCTGAGAATAAGGACTATGGTTTCTATTTTCTTGTTTCCTTTAGTGTTATCTAGTATGTGGAATATGTTAAAATACTTTATGTAATTCTTTTATACTTTTTAATTTATTGTCTATCTCAAAAACTTGATCCAGGATGACTGAATGTAATTTAGAAAAAGGATAAATGCAAAGGAAAGAAGAACTTTCTAATAATTAGAGCTGTTCAAAGAGAAAAGGAGTTGACTTAAGTCATAAGGGCTTTATGATTGAAAGTATTCAGAGAGAAGATAGCCACTTATTTGGGAATTTTCCAAAGGAAAATTTCTAAGCCAAATGGATCACTAAATTTTTCATATCTAAGTACCATTCTGATTTTTAGATTCTGTACACAGGAAAGCCAATGTGTGAAAATCTAAATTTATGATACA
The DNA here is from genome assembly GCA_020662805.1 of Glaucomys volans. Taxonomy (NCBI): domain Eukaryota; kingdom Metazoa; phylum Chordata; class Mammalia; order Rodentia; family Sciuridae; genus Glaucomys; species Glaucomys volans. The sequence continues at coordinate 735,294 of JAJEJO010000837.1, forward strand.
TCCATTATTTCAGGATCTATCAGACTACAACAGAAACCTGTGGTTAAATACACAAATAATCGAATCACTATTTTAAAACCTGATTAGGTTTTATTTCACACAAACATACAGTTAAATTCAACAATTTGGCTTGTAATCCTGTCCCAAAGCAGGTATAAATGTAATCAGCTATACAAAAACCACTTAGCTTATAAGGCAAGATGCTTGTAGGGCTGTTGTTCTCGGATTTGGTTCTGGTGGTGGTGCTAGGTTATCAGCAACAGATCTGGAGCTTTCAATAGTTTACATGCAAATTGCTGAATCTGGTCTATTGTTTATTGCATTCCAGCCCTGAGTAATCTCACCTTCTTTGTATTGCTATTAATGAAAGACAATTTGAAACAAAGTCAGTTCCCCTTCAGTACCCTGCATGGTCAGCATTGATCAGGAGGGATCTACCCCTGATAGCATGTCAGATAGGGCCACCCTCCTCTTGAGCACCCCAAAAGAGTGTTACAGCTTCACAGTTGGACAGTTTCTGACCACAGATTGGCTTAAAATCTAAATCAGGGCATAGCTAGAGCAATTAGCAAGTTCAGAATCAATTAACGCAATATAGAAGTATTAAATGAATTCTTATTGCATACTTCAAAAGAGAGAGAGATTAGTAGCAGTAGCTCTTTCTTGTGGGGGTTTTTTTGGGGGGGTTGTTTTTGTTTTGTTTTGTTTTTTTCTAATAGAGTTCTGATTTTATTCCAAAGCTTAACTGAGAGGACTAACATTCCAAGTTGAATTGCCTCACAGTTAACAGGGTGTGGGGAGCCAATACATCCTCTTCAGATTCAGCACTGCCTTCCTAGCGGTGACACATCTCAAGAGGAAACAAAATTTCTGGATGGCTGACAAAAACTAGCTCATCTTGAAGACTATTATTTAAATAGTTTACCTGGAATTCATATAGCTCAAACCTAAAAATTACTTGGAAGGGAGATATAATCCCTTTATATGGCAGAGGGCACTGATGGCTGACACTTTGTAAAATGGGCACTTTCTGCATGACAACATGCTAATCTTGTCCGTCTGGCTGAATATCCAGTAGCTCGGCTGGTAATAGATGAAGGAACCAGACAAATAAGCAAAATGTTCCATAAAGTAGGGAGCCCAGTTCTGCTCTGAATGCAAACAGATCTGGGTTCCAACCATAGACTTGCCTCAAGCTAGCTTGGTGACCTTGCTAACTCATATAATCTCAGTTCACTTCATCCGGTGTAAAAGAAAGCTAAAGTTACCCCTTTGTGTAAGTGACTACTGTGGCAAGTAAACAGAAAAGCATTTAGCACGGGATGAGGCCCTAGCAAAGTTAATTGGCTCCCTATTAACTGAGTGACAGATGAGTCATATTGCTGGAGAATTATCAACAGGAGCAAAGGTGAAATCCTAGACTGAATCAAGATAGAATCTGAGACTTGAAGGATGAAGTCCAAATCAGTGTCAGGAACCAAAGCCAGGTCAAGAGACTTCTTGAGTAAGACTCTCAGTTTATGATTCTCAGACTCCCCACTAAGTAAGAGAAGAGTTAGGGACCTGGTGAATGACTGAGTCCTGGGAAAAGTTAGAGCAGTCAAGAGCACCGCCCAAGGATAAAATGAGCTAAAAGCTGCTTGGGGTCAAAAAGGACTTTTCATTCAGAGTTAAATGGTTCCTGTTACAAAGAACCTAGGGATTCACAAGATTGCTAAGAATTCTTAACTATCAAAAACAATGTAGCAGGCCTGGTGGTGCATGCCTGCAATCCAGAGCCAAGGAGGATTGCAAGTTTAAAGTCAGCCTCAGCAATTTTGCAATGTGCTAAGCAACTCAGTGAGGCCCTGTATCAACATAAAATAGAAACAAAAGGGCTAAGGATGTGGGTCAGTGGTTAGGCACCTCTGGATGCAATTCCTGGCACAAAAAACCAAAACCAAAAAACACCACCACTAACAACAAAACAAGCAAATAAAAACTATGTAGCAAAATTAACCTGTTCAAAAAAAAAAAAAAAATGTCCACAAGCTTCATAAAAAAGGGATCTTCCCCTATAATCCCAGTTGCTTGGGAGGCTGAGGCAGGAGAATGGTGAGTTCAAAGCCAGCCTCAGCAAAAGTGAGAGCTAAGCAACTCAGACCCTGTCTCTCCATAAAATACAAAATAGGGCTGGGGATGGGCTCAGGGGTTTAGTACCTCTGAGTTCAATCACCAGTACCAAAAATTAAAAAAAAGAAAAGGGGGGATCTTCCTGGTTACCAAACATAGTTATTAACTCAGAGGGTTAAAAATTACATTGAAAAAACCAGTTTCGCTGTTATAGTTTGTATTTTAAAGACCATATTAGTTGCAACAGGGTTAGCCTATGACAGTGAATTCTGAGAAATATGTTCATTTAATATGTGCAGTTTTAATACATGGCTAACAAATGTCAAAGTTAACAGGAAACATTTATTTAAGGCTTGTTGTGTACAAGGCATTGTGCTTGCTAAATGAAATCCATACCCAGGTATCTTCTGCTGTCTTGACTGCATGCCTGTCAATTTAATGATCAGCCCAGTTATTTTAAGGAAAACTATACTGTGAGAAATCAGCTACAATTGAACAGATCATTTGAGCTGTGCCTGATTTGTACAATGTCTCTGCACTTAACTGGAGACAGTGCTGCCCTACCTGATTTTGTCAGATACATCACCTAAAAATTTTTTATGCTTAGGCTTAAAAGAAAAAAAGCAATTCAACAGAAATTGGCACTTCACAACCAAAACAAATTGGATTCTAGAAGTCCTCCTCTTCTTAAAAGAAGTAGGACAAAGAACAGAATTTTATAATATGTAGATTCTATTATACGATTGCTTCATAAATATTTTCTTCCATGCTATTGTTCCTGGATTTTACCAAGGTTGTCCTAACCATATGCAAATACTGGTCAGCACAAACCCAAAAGAGTCAAGGGTTCCCAGCTGTACTTGCTAAATAAAATACATGATGCCCAACTAAATATGCTTATGTGAGCAGCAAACTAGGAAAAGTGCCATTTCTGATATAAAGAAGCACCTACATTATTAATCGTATACAGCCAAGTACCTGGTTCCTACTACTACCTGGTTATTGTACTAGCCTCAGTTTCATTACTCCTAATTTATTCAGTTTATGAAAGATCTTAATGTTAAGGTTTATATTAATATTTGATGGGAATATCAGAATGAAATCAAACACTACATAAAGTTCTTCAGAATGCAGGAAAAAACAACTGCAACTTCAATTGTACAATCACTCATTTTTTATATACATCAACAAATATGCTAAAGACAGTGTTTCCTGTCTATTTTTATTAGAAAAATCCACATTGCTGGTCACCCTTACCCTATCCCATGATCTTTATACAGACATTTAACTTTTAAAGTGGTGATATTTTCCATTTTAAATCCTTCTTTTAACGAATTAAGTAAAACTAACAACAAAAACAGACATGGTACAGCTAAATATCCACGGCTATTTAGAACCAGAAAGATGAGACACATTTGATGCATATAGTTGGTTGATGAAACACTGAGTGCACTAACATTTGTGGCTCTGTTTTCATAATTTTCCTGTCATTAAAAAAGAAATTTGAAGAAATAGGCTTCCTAGAAAATACATTTCATCCCTAAAACTTGACGTTAGTTTTACGATTATAAATTCAGTTTGGGTAAACATATTGAATCATGTTGAGTTAAAAACTGATCAGTGCCTAGGAAAACTTGCAGTGCAATGAGAAGGACTCTAAAAAATCTGACAATGAAGGAAACAGGGAGGAGAAACTGGTCTCTTCCTTTATCTCCAGTCTTTAGGTAAGGATCAAAACAAAGGGGGCAACAACAGGTGTTGGCAAGGATGAGAGGAAATACAAGCAACAATAGGTGTCCGTGAGGATGTGAGGAAAAAGGTACACTCATACATTGCTGGTGGGGTTGCAAACTAGTGCAGCCACTCTGGAAAGTGGTGTGGAGATTCCTCAGAAAACTTGGAATAGATCCACCATTTGACCCAGCTATCTCACTCCTTGGCCTATAGCCAAAGGACTTAAAATTAATATACTACAGTGACACAGCCACATCAACATTTATAGCAGCTCAATTCACTATAGCTAAACTATGGAACCAACCCAGATGACCTTCAATAGATGAAGGAATAAAGAAACTGTGGTATATGTACACAATGGAATATTACTCAGCCATAAAGAAGAATAAAATTATGGCATTTGCAGGTAAATGGATGGAGTTGGAGAATATCATGCTAAGTGAGATAAGTCAATCCCAAAAAAACCAAACGCCAAGTTTTCTCTGATAAGTGGATACTGATACATAACAGGTGGTGAGGGGTAAAGGAAGAATGGAGGAACTTTGGATTGTGTAGAGGGGAATGAGGGGAGGGGTGGGGGCAGGGGTAAGGAAAGATGGTAGAATGAGAAAGACATCATTACCCTATGTACATGCATGATTACACGGATGGTGTGACTATATCATACACAACCAGAGAAATGAAAAGTTGTACTCCATTTGCATACAATGAAAAAAGAAAGTGACTTTCTTGGAAAATAAGACTGTAATCATAAAATACCTGTTACAATCCACCGCACAGTGGGCATGAGACCTATCCTGTACATTCCCCGTGTGTAGGTGCAGTTTGGCCCTCCATTGTATCCTGGCCTGCTGTCACCAAGAAGGGAGTGAGTAAGATGTCCAAAACCTCTCCATAGAGTTCTCTGAGTTCTTTCTTTGGGATCTGGTAAACACCACACTGGGAAACTTGCAGCCCTGGGGCTAAACAAATGGCTTCCCTGATATTTGGACATTAAAGGGGACAAAAGATGATAAATCTATGCCTCATAAGGCGAATAGACTTATACAGCTTTTCAAAGTATAGCAATTTTATAATGCACTCAAAATACACTGATCTAATAGAAAGGATGAGAAAAACAACAATGATAGTGTGAGAACTGGTACCACAGTTAAAAGGCACAATGAGGTTATATTATGTGGTTGATTCAAAGTATTTAAGAAGGAAGTAACATGTGAGTTAAGTCTAAACAACACTGGAAAGTGGATAAATGATACAGAAGAGTGCCGAATTAGCTCTGGAAAGAGTGAACAGATGTATGGGAGCTAATTCAGGAAATGGCAGTATTATGAAAAGGTTTAACTACCAGTGCAAAGAGGTTGTAGTGGTATTTGTAAATAGTTGCTCTAACCAGTTCTTAGACTACAGACGAAAGGAGCTGGAGCTGGTACTTCACAAACTAAAGAACTTGCTAGGGATTTACCCCTGGCTTCTCCCCTCCCATTTATATGGGGGAGCCCTAACTCCCACCGTACCTGACTGCATTTGGATATTTGGAGATAGGACTTTCAGGAGGTAATTACGGTTAAGTGAGGTCATTAAAAAAATAAATAAATAAAGGTCATTAACAAAAGGCAGGATTTACAGTCTTGCAGAAGCTGAAGAAAGACCTCATCAGCATACAATCAGAAGGTGGTTATCTACAAGCCAAAAATGGAGTTCTCATCTGAATCAGGATATAGGCACTCTGACCTTGATTTCCATCCTCCACACCTGGGAGAAAATAAACTTCTGTTGCTTCAACTGCCTAAAAAAAATGTATTTTTCTCTTTTTGAAGTGTGCTGTATGGAACCCAGGGCCGGCACATGCTAGGCAAGCACTCCACCACTGCACCACAGCCTAGGCCATCTATGGTATTTTATTATGGTAGCATAAGAATAGTAAGACAGAATTGAAATAAAAATCATTGAGCATTTTCTCACAGATGCCAGATATTCCGACCCACATGTCCCAGTTCAGTACTCATTTCTGAAATGTCATTGGTATAGTGTGTGCATGTTTCATAATCTCAAATTTTGAATTTCAAAGCTTATTCTATTTCTCAACTAATGAAAAACAGGTCGCCTCTATTCAAGTTCATTAAAGCTTATTTGAAATAACAACAGACACTATGTATATAGTTTAAGCAAAAGTGAAATGTGGAAGCAAATTATAACTGCATTTCCTTTGCTTCTTTCTGTATCAACAAATTAGGTGTTGGATCAAATGTAATGTGAAATAGTGAAATACATTCATCAGAGAAATTTCAAGAATAATGAAAATTCTAGCAGCATATGATTAGATGCTATTTTGAGGGCTTCTCATGTCCTTTGTTGGCTGCATAGTGGAACTGTACATTTGTAAGTTTATAAATTTGCATAAAAGTACTTCAAAAATATTTCCACTATCTAGATAATAGCATGAAATGAAGTGTATGATTTTCAAAAGATTTGTAGAATTATTTTCCATGATCTGTGTTTTGGCTCAAATACCAAATAAGTAGAATGGCAGCAAAATATTTTCTGAGACATTTCCCAGAAACATTTTGGTGGGAGCACTCTTTAACTCTTGAGATACTGCCATTTAGAGTCACTTTTTTCTTGACCAAGAAGATTAAGGCTTTACCAATACATAAACCTTTTAATACAATAGAATTTTCTACAAAGAGTATATTCTTGTCTTAAGATGACTTTTACAAATAAAAGTCAAATACCAATCTATTAAAAATACCCTTTTACAGTTTTAGTATCATAAGACTGAAAGAGTCCCTTCAGCACTATCAGCATATCTTCTTCCCCTGGGCAGACCTACATGACAGGCCAAATTCCAGGGTGCTACCTAAAGGACATGGAATCAGAAAACGCCCTCGGTTAGTTATGTCAAATATTTTGTGACATCTATCAAAATGGATTTAGTCACATCACCCTTCAAACCAAAATGACCAAAGTCTTCTGACTCTAATGATTTCTCTCTTAGATGAGACAACCTGGGCACTACAAGTATTTGGGAACTCAGAGATTTTTCCAGGAGAATAATCATCACTCCTGGAGAGACAAGATTTAGCAGTGTTTAGCAGTGTCATTGAACCTGAAAGAGAAAGACCACAGTCTTGACGGTCAAGTGTCCTGGATTGGCTGCTATACATTCCTCAGGCAGGTAAGGTCCTCACTTGGCTTCAGGCTTATTATAATTATATAATTAATAGGGATAGACTAGGTGATTGCTCAGGTACTTTACAACTTCGATGTTTTGAAATTCAATGAGTTCTATCTTGAAAAGATGAAAAAGTTACTTACCCTGAAAACTGCCTTTAATAGTGCTTAGAGACTTACAAAATCAAAACTATGGATTTCTGGGGAATTATCTCACATTTCCTTGAGTTCACATGTCCTGAATTGTCTGGGCCTTAAAACACCCCAGCAGGGTCACTTGTGCTTTTGGCAGAACAAGGGTGAAAAGCTCTCTGTGGGAAACATGCCAAGACAAGTTCTGCTTTTGATCTGTGAGTGGCTTCCTTCTTCAATAGACTGACCCTGGAGTGCCCAAAGTCAAATTCAGAAAACAACAGCAAGCAAAACCTGCTCTTTTTATCAAAGGAAAAGCACCCTTTTGCACACTAGGCAAGCACCTGCACAGCTTTGTCTGAGTTGATAACTGTTGCTGCAAGTGATATGACTGATGTTGAATTGTTTCTGTGTGAATCTGAACCACTTCTGAATGATCCAAAATAGCCTATTCTTTCCTCTTTCCTCTTGGAAACTGACTTCACTGACAAGCAAGGACCCTCAATGACTCCAGATAAAACAATAGCACACAAAATTTATACCTTGAGGCTGTTGGCTACAACTGGTATAGATCAAGAATGCCAGGAGATTAATAGTCCTTTTGAAATCATATGGTCACTAGAACAGCTGCCCTTGAAGTTAAAAAAACAGTCCAGGCGACTAAGCAGAAAGCATGGGTAAAGGGAAAATAGTATTTTGTTGCCATAGACGGGAACTCTTGGGTACAGGAAAAAGACTAACAGCCAAAATTCTGGTGCCTTTCATGACAGAGCAAATGTTCTCATATCAATAATAGAGTGCAAGGGGAGAGTGTGACAGTGCAGCACAGCCCCGAGTCCAAATAGGAACTTCAAGCCATAGGGAAGATGGACCAAAGGTGAACGCAACCCCAGACCGACATGCAGCTAGCAAGGATTTTTTTAAATGAAAATTAATCTTGATTTCCAAATTGCTAACAGTACCCACACAGATTGCTTATTTGGTTTGCTTCATACAAAATCTCAAACTATGGCATGTTGGTGCTTAAAGTATAAATAGGAACTCAAATGTTGTTGTTTATTAATCGAAGCAATGGCTTACCATATATACATTTTAACAGAAAAAGCTGCAAGGTAAGAGCGGGGAAGAGAGTAACAACTTTGGAATCATGTAGGGTTGTGCTTAGAACACTATTTTGTTGCTTAGCTGGCAAGAGATCCATTACCAGTCCAGTTTACTTCTGATTTCTTTTCATTTGTGAAATGAAGATAATGCCATCTACCTTATATGACTGCTATGAGAATTCAGCAGAAATAAACAAAATAAATCCATAAAAAATAATGTCAAGTCCTAATGCAGTACCTGCATAATAAATAAATAAATCCAACTTTCCTCCTCTAGACTTTCTTTAGCTAAGAAAAATGACGATATCATGAAATACAATTTGCTTTCCTTCCTCCTCATCCACATATTAAAAATATATTAATAGCATTAAAATTCTATACAGAAGGCTAGATTATAGTAGCATTCACCTAAAAAACACAAATCACAGGGAGATTAGATTGATTGATAGGTAGAGATATAATTCCTAATAAACAAAAAGAGGTTTTAGAAATATTTTCATGTTTATAAAAACACATATACTAAAGTAGTAATGCTCTTTCAGTCTTTTGTACTTATAAAGTGCTAATTAGTATATTGGTTTTTTAAACCATCTCAAGCAACTTCCATTCCTTCCAATTGTGCTATGAACCAAAAAGTGCTCCAAATACTAGTCTTGTTCTGAAAAAAAAAATAATAAACAGGGTACCCAATGGATTTTGATAAGTTAATAAGTATATAATGATTGTAACAAATCTTTTCCTGATTAGCCAGATATTTTGTAAAAACTTTTAACTCATAAAGACCATATATTTGAAATGAAGTGTAGTAGAAAGAACATGGAGCCAATTTTTTTAAAAAAATAATTTTCTTCTCTATTTTTAATATTTGGAATGTTTTGCTAACAGTGAAGAAAAGGTATTTCATTTTCACCAAATATACAATTGTCTTACTAAGATGTATGTGAAGATAGACTAATAAAATCTACTTTATTTTAGGCACACTATTCCATCACCAGCTTTGCCCTTGTAAAAATAAAATTTCAAAATCTGTTACTGGACTGAGGTTTAGTACTCATTTCCAATTATGTCTACAAAATCACTTAGCAGATAGCTGCTTTGCAAATTAATCTTTCATGAGGCTCTTTAAGGGTCGATGTGCTTGTATTAGCCACCAAACACATTCGGCTTCTGAGACAACTGACAGATCCATGATTCATGTGAGTTGGTATTTTCCATAACATTTACTATACTCATCAATAGTGGTTAGTGCAACAGCTTCCAGTAAGCACCTGCCTTAAGAGCTCGAAAACATCCAGCCATAAAAACAAAAGTGCATCTGTTCATCTTCCATACCTAAGAAATGTTTTTCTCCTATAAACAAGAAAAGTATACCCAAAATACACATAAGAAACTGTAAGACTAAAGTCCTCTGTAAGACTAAAGGCAAAGTTAGACTAGAGAGTGAGTCTGGGTGAAAGACGGTACAAGATTAAGAGAAAGAAGCCTTGGATTGTCTCTGTTGTGACACTAGCTGGGTTCCTCTGAGGAGTCTCTAAGTTGCAACCAGATGTGGTCAGCTAAAAGCAGGTTACTCCACAAGCAGTCACTTCAGAGCGCAGGGCCAACATTTTAGACTCTGCACCTAGGCTGCCTGCATCATCTGTCAGCTCATCTGTGTAGGCACTTCATGACAGTGAGCACATGATTCAACATGTAGTGCTTGAGTCTCCTTATCCTTAAAATGAGGATATGACAGTAGTAACTACATCACATGGCCTGGCACATAGTAAAAGGGCAATAAAGAACTTTGGATGGCTTATAGAGAAAGATATTTGAAGTGAGGAAATCCAAGAGAAATAAAAACAAAGGCATGAAGAAAAAATTGAGATCATATGTGCACTAAAGGAATTCATTAAATCAACTCAATCGACAAAGAATCTTATTAAAGTCACTTATAAGCTAACCTAAAGAATAAGAAAACACTTTCCAAGCGTTCCAAATTGTTCTAATATTTAGAACAAGCAGAGGCCAGCAACATCAACTTTTTCTTCTTAAATTTGCTAAAATTAAAGAAAGAGCTTGGGTAACACAAAATTATGAATAGATAGTGTCAAATAGACAAATGAAAAATACATATGAGAAATAAAATGAGGCAGGGAGAACAAAAGCAGTAAAAGAGAAAAGGGAAGAGGAAATAAAAATGGATGGGGGTTCCACAGAGACCCCAGGTTGGGCTACTTGGGAAGATGTTCCTCAGGCGACAGATTTCTGCCAGCTGCCTTGGGGCTGCTTCCTCTTGGGGCTGATCACTTGTGATTATTTCCAACCTGCTACTTTCATCCCCTGGAGCAGAGGCCAGCCTTCCACTCATGCTGATACTCAAAGCTTGGTTTTCTTCCCTGAAGAAACAACAAGGGCAGCTGAAAGGACGGCGCTGCACATGCTGACAGTCTTCCCTGGGGAGCTCATCCACCTTCCAGTCTTTCTATTCCCAGAGGACTCTGGGCACATCTGTGTGGAGCCAACAAAAGACTTCAGTGGACTGAGTCCTATCGTCATGTTTGTTCCTATGTTCTCTTACCAAACAGTTCCCATATTGAAGATTAATTTGCTTCTGAGTTATAGCCCCAAATGCATGTTTGTGGGTACTCTGACACTCCTGGAGAAAATGTTGACTGTTTCTGTGCATCTTTTTTTTTTCCCCTCAAAGAACAGCAAATTTTCCCTGGTCCAGGTCAGTCCTAGATCTCGCATTCTGTACATTTTTCCTAAGTGACTTTATCATCCTCTTGGCTTCATCTTTGGCTCCAGGCTGAAATACATTTAGCTCACGTCATACCTTTCCATCTGGATCAGTTTCTCTACTCTCCTTTGTTCCTACCTTAAACTCACGACATCCCCACATGCTCCTTCTTTTTCACTCCTTAGCAAACCACATAAGCTAACTAGTTCTAGCAACTTGGGTATGTCTGATTCTTAGCTCTCCTTCACCTGATGGTATTCAATTGATCATCAAAACTTATTAATCATGCTGAAAAACAATCTTGCCAGTTTTCTCCCTCTTTCTAGTCCCACAGCAAGTGCTTAGTTCAATTGGTTTAAGAGTCTCAAGATTTTTCCCATATTATCTTTCACATTATTGTGCAATTAGCATTCAAATAATATCATGTCCTCATAGAAGCTGATGCTCATAGAGTAATTTCCCCAAAGTAAAACAACAAGCAAGAAGTTCAGGCTCAAAGTAAATGTCATCTTCCTGCACTAACCATGTTTTCTAAGGTCCACCCTGAGGACCCTAGCTTACAATCTCATGAGCAGACTCTAGATGTTAGGGGAGACAACACTGCAAGTAAGAATGTGGCTTTTCCAGAAGGATCAGAGCAGGATTGTTATCTCCAAAGATCATCGACATGCCACAGCAAATGCTTTGGATGGAATTATAAGACAGGAGCTGAAACTTCTTGTTAACCATTTTTTCCTAAAGCCAAACCACTTACAACTTTAAGAAAGTCATGATTATCAAACACAGAACACCAATCTTTGAAAACCAGTTACAGCTCCCATTTTTTCCTGACTGTTGTTACTAGGAGATAGCATTTTGTTCCAAATGCCCATTTTAAACTGACCTTTAAAAGATTAGCTATAAAGTTAACACTCAAAATATTTGGGTTAGAGGCAAGGGGAAAGTACTTTTTTTTTTTTTAATTAAGTATCCCTAGACTTAAAAATGAAAAGTAGCTTATAATAAAAGTCTGTCAGTAACATCGTTCTGAATAATTAATCTGAACTTTGGCACTCCTAAATTTACTAATGCATAGCTGCCAAAAGTAATGAGTTAACACTGAGTCAATGATACATATTTTCAAATTATAGCAATTGAAATATGCCTTGCGATATACAAAGTATCACACCTGGAATGACTCAATAATTTATTCCTGCAATTATCTCAAAAATTTCCTTTTCTTCCACTAAAAATTTCATTCTAATCAAAACCCACTGTTTTCCAACATCAAATTAAAAATGAAAGAACTAATGAATCACCTAATTTAAGAAAGCTTTGTACTGTATGAAAGGGCTATGGCCTCAAGTTTAGATGAGTGAGGGTATCTTGTTGCTTGGCTCCACTTCTGTATTTGCTCATGGAAGTTAGAGAAAAGAATCTCAGCTAATTCTCAAGCGTCTTGATACTTTTATAGTCTTAGAACAAACCAGTGGACAATTCAGGTTGGCAGATGTGAAAATAAAGAATTCTATTTTTTGACAAGGAAGAATTCTACCCACCCCAGCAAAAACAAGAAAGCAGTGTGGCATTGAACATACTATCCTGATTTTGAAAAATAAGATAGAATTACAAGAGTTCTCAAAGTGTGGTCCACAGATCACTTAGGGTCTTGGAGCCATTTTCAAGGGGTCCACAAGTAAAAAGCTATTTTCATAATAATCTTAAATTATGATTTGTTGTTTATAGTTTCATTTTGTCACAGGTGTGCAGTGGAGTTCTGTAGAAACTAGATAGCATACAGTGTTGCAATACACTGAATGAAAAGCAAGTAAGGATCCAGCTCTTCTCTATGAAGTTAGATATTAATGTGATTTGCAAAACATAAAACAGTGCCATTCATCAAAAAATTGAGGAAACCTATTTCCATAAAAATAGGCTATCAAGTTAACATGTGATAGGTTTTATTTCATTATTTTAAACTTACATAAATAAATAATTATTATAAGATTTTCTCACATAAGAAGCAGAGTAACTATGACCCCCATAAATAAAAGCTCTGTGGGTTCAACAATAATTTTTGAGATTGTAAACGACCAAAAACATTGATAACCACTGCAACCATTTATATTTTATTTTATTTTATTTTATTTATTTTAGTTATTTATTTTATTTTATTTTATTTTATTTTTTATTTTATTTTATTTTGAGTGAAATTCAAGCCAGGATAAAGCATTATCCTCTATGGCCATCCTCTGGAATTCTCTTCTAGCTTTCCTTCTCTTAGCTAACATGATCCCTACTTTCTTCCTTTGGTCAGTTAAACCAATTCAACTTCCAGGTAAATTAATTCAATGATTATTTCTTAAGAGGTTGTTTGAAGCAATATCCATGAAAACAGGCACTGTTGGGGATATAAAAATTCAAAGAGGTTATAATGCTCTGAGAAGTGAAGATATCCACATGGCAAAATTAGATAGTGATTCAAAGTAATATAGGATTCAGTACCAAAACACATGACACAAGTAGTAAATGTTGTTAGCTTTATGATAAAGAGGAAAATGGGACTAGAAGTTTGGGGAGGAAAATATTCATAGCAGGATTAATGTGTTTATTTATCCATATCTGCTTGTTTAACAAGTGGAGATTTGATAGCTTACAAAACACACAGAGTACAAAATTTGGGGGAAAAATGAATAAGCAATGAAATTAGGATGCATGGGGAAAATGAGATGAATAGTAAAACTGAAGCCAAAGATGAAGTTGGAATAGAAAACAATAATGTTTACTAAGACCCAAGAATGACTACATAACTTGCAGAGCCAAGTGCAAAATGAAAATGCAAGGCCCCTTGTTTCATAATTAAGTATTTCAGGATGACAAATGCAGGGCCCTAAACCCAAAGCAGGACCCTTAAAAGTGTGGGCCCTGTCTGACCACATAGAATGCACACACACGATGCCAGCTCAGTTCTTCCACAGTTGCTCAAGTCCAGATCCAAGTCCAGCTTTAAACTAACTTAGGAAACAAAGCTGAGGGAAATGTGATCAACTTTAAAATTCACAATGCTCATTACTCAGGAAGCATCATGAAAAATCATCAGAATACAACAGAATAGAATTTTAACTTTCTAAAAAGGAGGTTGAATACTATTTCATCTACACCCTTTCATTTCATTCCATTACTTCCATGTAAGTAATGGAATACCACAGGAGTGAAATGATTTGCCAATGGACACAGTCGCCAGAAGACAGGTGAGATTAGAGCCCTGTCTGCTCATTCTCAGTGAAGAGCATAGAGAAAGAGGAAGTTTCCTTCCTTTCATAATTCCCCATTCCCCTTCACTTCCATCCAAGAATAAGAGCAAACATAACAGATACTAGAAGCTGTAAATGTATTTAATATTTGTATATGTCATACCTTGTACAACACATTTTAATCTCACAACTGCTTTATGAAGACAGGATTATTACTGCCCCTTTGTTAGGAAGGAAGGAAGGAAGGAAGGAAGGAAGGAAGGAAGGAAGGAAGGAAGGAAGGAAGGAAAGAGAAACTTACAGCCATACATATAGAATTTGAACTTGGGAAATCTGACTCTCCTTTTTACAATTTTTCACCTTTCTTTTTTTACCCCAAGACATGGGTCCACTAAGCATCCTTTTGAAGAAATAAAAGAGCCCACAGATTCAGAAAACAAAATAAATATTTGGTAATATCTATCGAGTTATTCCTTTCATTTTACAGATAAAGAAATGGAGGACTATAGAGGTTATATAAGTTGGGATCACCAGCAAGAAATTGGCAACATTTGACATATGTTCTTATCTCCATTTTCCCCAAATTTACTGTGTATCAGAATAAACCAGAGAGTTTTTTGAAAATATGCAGTTCAAGGCCCCCTAACATACCAGAAGCCCAGATTTGAGGGGAATGAGGACAGGAACCAGGAGCATTTCTTATGACTCCAGAAGTGGTCTGCAGTAGTCAGGCCAGCATCAGTCACTGAGCCGGGTTGAGAATCCCAGCCCCATACCTACCAATCATCCCCTTTACACTAATCAAGTCTATACCTTATTGTAATGAAAATCACAATAACATGATGACCCCTTGCCATTTTACATCTCTAAATCAGGCTGAAATCAATAAAATAGGCCAGAAGGAAATCAATGTTTTAACCCTCTGAAATCCATTTTGTGTAGATAGTAGAAATTTTCATGAAGGATAGGTGGAAAGAATGAGTGGAAGCAGAGACATTCTTTTTGGAGTCATAAGGAGACAGTTAAGGAAGGCTTGAGCCATAGCAGTGCCTCATAGGCATGGAAAGTATGGAAAAATAATTGGTGGGGGAAGAAGGTAGGAGTGGGATAATATGTAAAGATTGTATCTGATTTCTCCATGGAGCCCAATTCCAACAGTAGTTCCTCCAGGTACACAGTGGTGGTTTTTAGACTAAGAGTATACTTGATAATAAACTTGATATATGATTATCTGTATATAATCTCCAAAAGTTGCTAATAATCTAATTAGTAATATGTAAGCTGAAGTATTTAAGGATGGTGAACTTGTATCTGTAATTTTCTTGGAAATGTATGAAAACCAAGATGGATTTATGGATGGACATAGTGATGAACAGATGGATACACATGCAATAAAACATGTATAGTAAAATGTTAGCGGTAAAATCTAAATTGTGTGTATATGGGTTTTCACTCAACTCTTCTCAACCTTGCTCTGCGTTTCCAACTTTTCACAAAAACACATTGCAAGGCAAATGTGTTCAATAAAAGTAACCCAAACCAGATGTCATTGTGTCTGCAGCATGAAATTAGATATAAAATCAAGATATCACTTCATAGATAGACAGAATGTGAAATTAGAATAGAAAAAAAATATGGTCTCCAACTTATGATGGTTTGTCTTGTAAATTTTTGCAATTATGGTGGTGCAAAAAGTGGAACTCGTAACTTGAATTTGAAGAAACTTGAATTTGAATCTTTTCCTTGACTAGGAATATGTATGTAGCATGATGATCTTTTCATACTGGGCAGCAGCAGGAGTCACAGTTTGCAGTCAGCCACATGATCATGAATGTAAACAACCAATATTGTACAGGGTAGAGCATTGCTAAACTATGATGCTTACCGGGTTAAAGGATTTAAAGCGGTTTGATTTATATTTTCAGTCTACAATAGGCTTACCAGAACATGGTTCCAGCATAAGTGGAGGAACTTCTGTGTATTTCTCATGTGTTCCTCACTGGCAGATCATTCCCCAACTGTTGGTATCCAAATATGCTCATTCCCTTCTGGGAACCATGAAAAAACAGGACACTGTGGAGTTTCACACATTAATATGAGGAAAATCAATTTCCTCCCACAAAAGTCAAAACTAATTGGAGTAGAAAATTACCATTTATCCCTTGTTAATAAAGCTTTAATGGATTATCCATAAAAAAAATGTACATCAGGCTCAGATAACAGTTCCTGATTTCAGTCCTAACCCAAAGCCTTAGAAAGTACACTATGAGCAAGAAAGTTTTCCACACTGACCCTGGAAGGTATGTTCTAGTAAGCAAATATAGCCAAGAGTACACAAAGTTGGATCATGTATCTGTAGAATAGCAGTTCATTTCTGCTGGTTTCCATCCCAGTCCCCTGATGGCTGACTTCCACGGCACAAGGACAGTATGTGTTCCACTCTCTGCCGTTATAATTCCTACCTGAACACTTCCTACATCTCTTTGCTGTTTCAGGAGCCAGGATTTTCATGGCACATCTCCAGAAATCCTCCCACAAACAAAAATGATCACAGTATTTCCCTGTGGAATCCTTCATTTGACTCCTGAGCACATAGCACCCTATAGATGGGGCCTCATTCTCTTGAACAGGCTTACATGGTTCTGTGGCTATGCCTACCAACAAGACATTTGCAGCAATAACCCATTTTCAGATAAGACTGAATTCTTTATTCCTTTTGGATTAGCATTGAATTCTTAGGTTATGAAGGAAAATGATAACTGCTGCAGATTTATAGCTGCAGATTTGACTGCTTTGGAAGAAGTCAGTTTTTCATTCCTCTCAGATTACTTTAATTCATGTTTATCTTGACCTACCATCCCTGGGTAAAAAAAATCAGTTATCATTCCTGAAAGTGACACATTTTATTAACACCATATTTCAACTAAAAAGGAACCAAATTTTTTAGCATCCTTTGCTCTGAACTGGACATGCCTCCTAAAGACTTAAATTTGATGCACACACCCCATGGATCTAATTGCTACTTCTAAATTCAGTTCATTATTCAACAAATATTTATTGAGTGCTCATGTGCCAGACACTGTAAAATCACTGGAATGCAAATAAAATTAAATAATACCCTGACCTTTAATTCACAGTTTAAAGAAAGAACATATGTAAATAAATATTTCCAGTGTGCAATGAGGCAAAAATAACCCTCCTAGTATGCTCCAAGTCCTAATTATATGTTCCCATGTGAATGCAAGGTCATGATCACACCATCATTTTAACATTTTAAAATATATCTCTTGATCACTCTTAAGAGTTATATAGGCAAGAAATAAAATTAGATTAACCTTGACAATTTACCAGTCATATACTGTTATTCACTGAAAGCGAGATGTGGTAATTTTAAAGTGCCAGTAGCAAGAGATTTTGTATAATAAAAAGAAAATAAAAAAAATAATTGCTATTTTTGTAAAAGCTGACCGCAGGAACCTGATGTTTATTAGAATGCCTGGAATTAGTTCTAGAATAACATTATTTAGTAGCTGGAGTATGTGAGGGTTTTTTTTCCCCCTGCAAATAGCTACAATTTTAATATTTTATAACTTCAGGTATACTGAAACTATCATTAACACCAGAAGTTAAAATTTGGGAACACAGGGAAGGAAAACAGTATTTAACTGCTAGGGCTCCTGAGGTGCTCAAAATATAAACTGGAATAACTGCAGGATCAAAATTATTAACATCACAACTATTGACAACTCAGCCATTACACCACATCTAATTGCAGCTAAGCTTAGTATTGATTTGTTTATAGTGCCCTATTCCGATATGACCAAAACCTCTACTAAGCCTGTTTTTGGAATTCTTCTTATCAAATCATCCTCAACAAAAGAGACTCTTTGATGTTTAGACTCTCTTACATATACTTGATGGAGATAAAGTGATCACTAATCACTCACCTTCCAACTCTTATATAGGGAAGCAAAGAGCAAAGTACAGGATAATAAGAAATCTCAGATTATTGGTCCATCTAATAGTGACATCAAGGAGAATCCTGTGGAAGAGTATGTTTCTCCTCAGCACAAATTCCTAACAATCCTACACTTCACTAGGAACATCTTTCAGCATTCAAGAATTTGCCTTGAGTTTATGTTGTTAGTATATGGTAAGCTGTAAATCAGTACATCAGTCCCATTGCAGGCTGAATATGTCTCCCTTCAGTATCCATTCAGATACTGAAGTTCTATTCCCCAAGTTAATGGTATTTGGAGATGGGGTGTTGGGAGATAATCAGATAAATGAGGGTAGAGCCCTCAGGAATATGGTCAGTGCTTCTATGAGAAGAGACATATGAAAGTTTCCTTCCTGTCTCTTTCTGCTCTTACCTTGCGAGAATACAGTAAGAAAACAGTCACTGGCAAATCTCAGAATTCTGGCTGCCAGGACTACTGTGAGAAGTAAATTTCTGTTATTTCAGCCATATAGTCTGTTAATTTGTTATAGTATCCAAACTCAGACACACACACACACACACACACACACACACACACACACACACCATCTAGCACAGCAGCCCCTATCATTTCTACTAAGATAGGATTTTACATGTTGTAAATTCTTTTATTCCCCAGGCTTGGTAAATAGGTTGTCTTTATCCCTCTTGCCTTTCATTTAGCTACCAACCCAGTAAAATCTAACTTTTAGCATCACTGAGCAGAATCTGCTTCAATAAAATTTTCAGTAACTTCTAGATTCCAAATCAAAAGAATTATTTTCTCAATACTTCTATTATTGAATTTCTTGCTAAATTCGATCATCATTTTGATATAAAAGACCGTGCACACTTCTGCTTCTCTGTACATCTCTATCTTTCTGTTTTTTCATCCTGAATTCCTAGTCCTTTGTTATTAGATATTAGTATACCTGAAGGCTCCATTCTTAGTCTAAGACTTTACTTCTTTCTTATTTATAGACGCTCCTGTTATAGACTGAACTATGTCTATCCAGCACCTCATAATATGATCATATTTGGAGATAAAGCCTTTACAAATGTGATTCAGTTAAATGAGCCATTAAGGTACGCCCCACTTTAATCTGACTGCTGTCCTTATAAGAATCTGCACAAACAGAGAAAAGATCCTGAGAGAACACAGCAAGAAGGCATGTAACTGCAAGCCAAGGAGAGAGACCTCAGAAGAAAACAAAGTAGTCCTCAACGTCTTGATCTCAAGCTTCTAGCCCCTACAGACCTGAGAACATAAATTTTTACTTTTTAAACAACCCATTCTCTGGCATTTTGTTGCTGCAGCCTAACAAACTGATAGAGTTTCTGCATCTCTATTTACAAATCAGACTTCTCTGAATTACAAACCTGTATATTCAATTCTATGGTGCATTTATGTTTATAATGTTGCATAAATTAAAACTTTAACTCAGCCTGTTCTTATTTGAATTTATGTTCATCTCTAGATTCCGTTCTTCCCTTGATTTTCTATGTTCAGAAAACCAAATATGAGAACTTCTAAAAATTTTTACTAAATTCCTCAAGGCTGAACCTCTATCTTCAGAACTACTAACACTATTGTAGTTTAAGGAATTATTTATGAAAACAAGGCTTACAAAGGCAATTTATATGAGAAGTACCCAGGAGAGGGAAATATTAAAAATATAGATTCTAGCCATATATATATATACCCATATATATATGGGTATATACCCATAATCCCAACAACTCCAGGAGCTGAGGCAGGAGGATCACAAGTTTGAGACCAGCCATGGCAAATTAAAAAAGCCCTAAGCAACTTAGAGAAACCCTGCCGCAAAATTAAAAAAAAAAAAAAATTAAAGTCTTGGGATGTATCTCAGTGGTAAAGCAATCCTGGGTTCAAACCCCAGTAAAGCACCCCAACCCCACCTACAGATACCATTCTGCTTCCATTTATTTAAAAATTGTGATTTTACTGGATTCCACCTAGTCCAGATCCTTCACAAAATATTCTCAATTAAAATGTTACCCCCTAATGTGGAATAGCCTTTTTCTGCTAACCTTAACTTTGGGATAATTTCTTCCCAAACTAATTACCTGAATTATTATTCACTCTCACAATAAGTCCTTGTGAAAAGGTTTATAAAGATAAAATTCATTAATTGTTTTCTCCTTTTGACCATGCATTTACCCTTTTTCAATTTAGGAAGTCAGGTTTAATTTTCCCTTTGAAAAGTGTTACTCACTAGACAATGGGACAAGAAGATTTAACCCACTTGTTTTTGTCCAAACTGTGTGTAACATGGTTTTGATCAGAATTTAAATTATGCTAATAATTTCATACTAGAAATATGCATGTGTATTTAATGGGTTACAACAAAATATATTGTAGGACATGGCCAAAAAAAGCCACTAGTTAACACATAATCTCCCTAAAAACACTCATCATTTGAATTCTTAAAACAAAAAAGATGCTAGATTTTTCTCCCTTCCCCACTTCACATGAGTAACTCTCTGCAAGGTCAAAGTCTAAAATGTGTTATTTGTAGTCCTTTTCTTCTCAATCATCAGTAAAAACAGATTTCCCAATTGTCATTCCTGTTTGCTCTTCTTTACTTTTGAAGGCCAAAGCCTTTGTAACAAATTAAACAGTAAAAGTCATTGAGCAGTACAAAGCCATGCAAAGCTTGGGGCTACAGGGCTTAAACTATCATTGCTCCAGGTTTAGAGGTCTGTGCTCTTGCCTGTGGGCATGCCCTTGCGGAGATTCTGGAACACCAGCTCCTCTTGCCATAAAACTGGAAACCATTTGCTTCCCAGGCTCAGGGTACACTTGCACCAGGAGGGTAATGAACTCTCTCAAAAGGGATTCTTAATTGTCCAAACTCCTAACATGCACATGGAGTGAACCTGTGTAAACTATGGATCTTGGGTTATAATGTTTCATTGCACCACTCTGGTGCCAGATGCTGATGATGGGGAGGCTATGCATGTGTGAGGGCAAGGACAGTGTTGGAGCTCTTTCTACCTTCCAAACAAGTTTGCTGGGAACCCAAAACGACTCTAAGAAATAAACTTTTAAACTTTTAGTAATAAGTTTTAAAGGGACTTTAAGTGTCTGAAAATACTAAGTCTACTGTTCAATAGTTGATGATGTAGTTGGATTGCAGGACCTTTGACTTTTCACTTTTCCTCATTTCTGACAGGGGCTTTTAGGTTATTTTATAATTGGGGGAAAGTGTTTTATCTTTCCATCCATTATCACCTAAAGATAATAAACCCCAGAAAAATAAATGAGCTACATAGGCTGAGTTTACTTTGAAACATATCTTATTCCATTCTAGCTGAACTCTGAACATAGGCATGAAGAACTGGAATATATATATATAAAATATAGAAAAAGTGTGAAAAACTGAAGAGGCTCCCTTGAACAGGAAAAAATGCACAGGTTCACACCTGTCTAGCCAGAATCTAATTTTTCTTTTTTTTTCTTTCTTTCTTTCTTTCTTTCTTTCTTTCTTTCTTTCTTTCTTTCTTTCTTTTTTTTTTTTTTCTTTTTTTT
>JAJEJO010000837.1:757135-772947 GCA_020662805.1 Glaucomys volans
AGGGCCTTGTGCTTGTGAGGCAAGCACTCTATCCACTGAGCTATATCCCCAGCCCTAGAACCTAATATTTTTAAATCTAAAATTTTTTTAATAGAGTGACCTTTTCCATGTTGATGACTACCTGAAATTTCAGGATATATGCTAAGCAAGATGTGTTGCTGCTTTAGTAGATATTATTTTTTCCCTTGGTTTTATTTCTGTGCTAAATGGCAGATGATCATAGTTTGATTTCAGAAGAAAATAAAGTGATTTTCAAAGTGATCTATAATTCCAAAAAGGGGAAAATACAGTTTATGTATGAATCCATGGTACAAAGTATTTAATCATATCTTAGATGCTTATGCTCACTTGTCACACATGGACAACTTGTTTTCCTCCTTGCCATAACAAAGCATCACCTTTTTGATGGATGAGTTTAAAGGATGCCTAAGCTCCTGTAAGTTGCCTTTCTCACCCATCTATTCCATTTTTATAGTACTCTTGGCCTTTTTTGTCATTCTGTAATACTAATAGCTAATACTTATTAAATCTTTATGTGCCAAGTGCTGTTCCAGATATATTGCATATTCTATATACTAATTCATTTAATCTTCATAACAATTCTGTGAGATAGGTACTCTTTTTAAAATTTTTTATTTTTATTTGTTCTAATTAGTTGTACATGATAGTAGAATGCATTTATACATTTTGATAGATCATACATAAATAAAGTATAATCTCCCATTTTTCTGATTATACATATTGCAGGATCACTCTTTGATATAACAGATACCTTCCTTGCTTCTCCTATTAGCTAGTGAATTCCTTGAAAATAAGGATATTGAATTTTTCTTCAAATTGACAACTACAACAACCCTAACCCTTTCGAATTTTGCTATTGTTTTTTGTAGTAAGAATCTTTCCAAAGATGGTAATTATAAAGAAACTTTTGTTTGGGGGTGGGGGGCAGTACTGAGGATTGAACTCAGGGGCCCTCGACCACTGAGCCACCTCCCCAGCCTTTTTGTATTTTATTCAGAGACAGGGTCTCACTGAGCTGCTTAGTGCCTCACTTTTGCTGAGGCTGGCTTTGAACTCAAGATCCTCCTTCCTCAGTCTCTGAGCTGCTGGAATTACAGGTATGTGCCACCATGCCTAGAGAAATTTTTTTTTTTTTTTTTTTTTTTTTTGAGACTAAACATTCCCAAATCAGTTTAGTGGTAGAAAACAGCTAGGGAATGTAACTATGTAATAAATCATAGTTCTATTTAAATAACTACTTATAAAGGAAAAGAATTAGGTGGGAGATAACATTTATCTAGGTAACATCAACATCTCTCAGTTTTTAATGAGAGACTAAATAAAGCAGCAATTAAATTATAATTTGGGCTTTTCCAACATATTCCACAAGTCCAGAGATTAAATAAGATCACGAAGAATAAAAGCTAATTCACTATTATCAACAGCAAATACTAAAATTAAATAAGTAATTAAATAAGCACAGATTCTAACAGGACAGGTTACATAGTCTACAGGTAATTTAAAATTTTTATTTAGATTCAGTATAAGAAAACAAAAGGAATAAACATTTTAGAATCAGAGATAACTACAACATGTTTCTTGATTTACGACTGGTGTTACAACCCCAATAAATCCTTCATAAAACCTTAAAAATCCTAACTTGAAAATATATTTAACAATACCTAGCCTAAAGAACATCATCACTTAGAGTAACCTTTTTTAAATTGCTCAGAACACTTAAGTTAGTTTACAGATGTACAAAATCATGTAACACAAAGCCTATTGTTTAATAAAGTGTTGAATTTTTCATGTCATTTCTTGAATACCATACTGAAACTGAAAAAAATGAATGGTTGTAACATATATGATTTTGCAAACCATAAAATTAAAAAATCATTAACTCCAATCCGCATAAATTTGGGACTATCTATAGTTTGAATCTAATTTCAGCTCTTAAAAGCTCTTCCACCTTGGACAAAATATTTAAATGCTCTCAGTTTCTTCTTTTCTTCTGGCAAAGTAGGGACAAAATCTTCATTGTCTAGTCACAATGAATATTAAATAAAGAGACATAATGTATAGAATCCACAATGGATGCTCTACAGACCAAGGGTTACTATCATTAATGCTTTTCCCCGAACTCTGCTTTTCAAACACCAACATCAAGCCAAATCCTTACTTTTGTCAAATTTTTTAGGGAGTGACCTAACAGAGAAAGACAGACTACAACTTGAATTTATGCAGTAATTTGAGTTTTAGAGTTTAAAGATGATTCTAAAATGTCCCAGTGCAAGCAGAGTTCTTGTGCAGCTTTGGGGTCTATCATTTTTCCTTTCCATTCCCTGTTTTGGCCCTCACACTAGAGGTGCTTACCTCAATTCTTCTTCAATCATATCTGAGGCATTGTCTCTACATTTTAGAAATTGCAACAAAAGAACAATGAGCATTTAGCAGGTTATGACCTTTTGGACAGTGCATGGCAGGGTACCAGAGTTGCTGAGTGACTATGATAAATGTTATGTTCACCACACTTGATGGAAGGCTCTGTATATAAAACAGAATAACTCGATTATTTTTATATTGTATCAAGAGTATTTTTCTGAGGTGTGGTTTTCACTTGCAAAGTATTTTCCACTGGTGGGTAACATTTCAAAATTCAGTTCTTTTGAAGTTCATTTTTTAAATAATTTAGGGGATTATAGGCAATATTTTAGTTAGTACATATGCGAAGAGCAACAGAGTCAATGAGTTAGCTCTTAGTCCCATCGGGTGGTGAAAGAAAATCTCATATTTAATACATTTCCAAATGATGTTAATAGTACCCCATGGTTTACACACAAAGTTTCTGGGGTGAAGGGTGCTGTATTACATAAGGAAATGATTTTTCTGTAAACTTTTAAAGTAGTACTGTTGAAATAGAATAAAAGTCAACTATTCACCAGAGCAAGACTTCCAAACTGCCAAGTGCTTTTTATTTTTGTTATAAAAGTCAATTGTAGAGAAGCATTTATCTCTGGGGCGCACTGGTTTATTTGAGTTAAATTTCAAACTGGACCACTATATTAATGCGTATATATTAATAAATGCTTTTTTAGGCCTCAGTATATTACAGACAGCAACTCCCTCGGAATTCCTAATTTCAAAATGCACTAATATAGGTTTAGGGGTTGGGGTTGTAGCACAGTGGTAAGAGCACTTTCCTAGCACATGTAAAGCACTGGGTTCAATTCTCAGCACATCAAAATAAAACTAAAATAAGTTTAAATAGATATTTTTCACCTAGTCCAAATCTTATGGCTGGCTACCAGTAAATTAAACCAATGACCTCAGGTAAGAGTTAAAATGTAGGAATCACAATTGGGACTATCTGGATTTCACTCAAATAATAGAAATTTCTATGCTAATGGCCTAAGCAAAACATTACGCACAGTAGACTTCCTGATTGAACTCATTACAGGACTTTTAGACTGACACCCTGATGTTTAAATCTAGTTTTCAATAACTATAGGTAACTTCCAATCCAATTCATCTGCACTAGGATACCTGGAAGTATCCAACTTTCATGCAGAAATTCATCCAGGTAGGGTGACACTTATGACAAATATCAAATTCAACTTAAGCCAGTTAATATTTATACTTATCTCAACACCAGAAAGATGACTCAGAATCTCATGCAATCACACTTTTGTTAGATAAACAACTAATAAAACATGCTGGTTGAATCATATATTCATTTGGGTAATTCTTCTACTTGGAGTAATAAAGGAATTTCACCTATTTACTTAACATGAACTACTTTTATTTGAGACTGAGATTTGACATTAAAGCAATTCTTAGGTAAGGCTAGATTATGTATATGAATATTTTTAAAAACCTAGATAATTAACATTGAGAAAATGTTGATAGAACTCTAAAGCAAAGATGGATAATTGTGTATATATTTTCTCTTACTTCACTACTTGTAAAAACAAACTACATTTTGCCATATCAGAGCCAGAGGTAGCCTGGATTTCAATGTTTTCTTTGTCACAGAAGTACAATGTTTTACTTCTCTGAACATTGATGTAATATGTAACCACCTTGTTTAGATCATGAGATTGTTGAAAAGAGAAAATAATATTAATTATTCCACATAAAAACACTTATAAATAAGACAGTATATATTTAATAAATATTAATGTAATGAATAATAAATATGATTATAAGTTCCCTGAGGGCAGGGATTGTGTTTTATATTCTCTGTACCAACTAAAGCACCAGGTATGGTCACAAATAGAAGGTGGATTGCCCAAAGCAATAAAAATAATTTATTGTTTTATTTTATTCTCATGATTGTCATGAGATAATAAAAATCAACTGAAAAAATTCAAGAAGGAAATTCTCATGGCAAACAGCCATAACTGAAAACTATTTCATGAATAATTTAATAGTATTACTTGCACTGACATGAAAACTAAAATATAATCCTGCCCTGAAGAAGGCAAGGCAAAAAATGCATGCTAACATCTCAACTATATTATTAGAAACAGCAAAGGTGGCCCCTGGAGAAAATGCATCATGTCAAATTACATGGTTTTAGAGTGACAATTCAGTAAAGCATCCATGGTTGATATTTAGAGTTGGGATTTCACACATGGACAACCTGGAAAACATAAGAAAATGCCTCTGGTTATGATAAAAACAACCTCTTAATCTAGGCTACATAGCAAGTTAAGACAAGTGGGAGAAGGCATATTAATTTAATTAATAGCAGATGGTGTCAGAGGGTTCAAGACTCAGGCACTTGGAGTAGTGGATCCAAGATAGTTGCTTAGTTGATTATGGTGAATAACATGGATTTGCATAACAAGATTTGCAGAAATCTGCTCAACCAAGATTTCTCTCTGTGATAGGTTGTCAATCATTAAGGGACTTTCTCCAAAATTTGCTTCTGGTTCCTGGCCACTCCCTTGGCTAATTAATCTAATTCTTGATTTTAAAGTACTAGAGTGATTTTAATAAATGTTTATTAACAAACTCATACAACCTGTCAGTAAAAAAACCTGCTAAATACTATTTTGTGCCCCCAAACGTCTGGTTAAATTTAACCTCCAAACTCTGCTCAGCCTTACTGATAAGTGCTTTACTAACCACCAGCTCATTATTAAGTGCTTTACTAACCAACACTCCAGGAACACCATTTTTCTCCATGATCAATGTACAGCTCAAAGCAATCAGGTTATTTGTTCAAACTCATAATCTAATAGCAATTGAGTGTCAATATAATGATCAAGAGCATGGATTTGGAAAAAGAATAGTTTTAACAGTTTAAAGCTCTGCTGTGTCACTTGCTCATTGAGTGACAGCACATTGATTTTCACACGAACCAGTAGGACCAGATATTCTGGCTTCCCCAGGATAGGCTTGGTTTACACCTGCCATTCCAAAGCATAAATAATGTTCCTTTTCAGTTTGAACAACACATTCAATATCTCCACACACACCCTGTAAGGATCAGATGCCCCAAGCATGAATAAGGAAGGTGCTCTCTTCTCAAGAATGTTTTGGGAATCAACATGGTGATGAAAGTAAAGCTCCTGCCATAGAAACATGGCATGATATAAAAGCTCAGGAGAAAAGTGGTCTGCTATTATGATTATTAACTAGTGAGGCAGTGTGAGCATACTCTTGTGTTTAAAGAGGCAAAAAACTAATGTCAGCAGGATCAGAGATGAGCTGGAAATAGGACGCTGGGTCCAATTGTAACACAAGAGTGCCTGTGTGGAGTAGGTATGCAGAAGGTAAGATGAGCACAATGCAGGAAACTATTATTAAGGGCAGAGTCTTATAGGTCAGGGTGAAGGGTTTGCCTCTATTATAGTTGAGAGCAAGCTAGTGATTTCTGAAAAGAGAAGACTTGATTATATCTATCTTTAAGGCAATAATTCTTCCTGTAATATTTCCTTCTGTCCCTCCCTCCTATTCTCTGTATATACCACTCCCCATCCAGGCAATCACCAGATCTTTTCTTGTCTCCAAACACAGCCCCTTCCCTCAATGTCCACCACAAGCCTCTTAGGCCAGCCACCTTCAGCTCCTATCTAGATCACTCCAGTAGAACTGTCCCTCTTAGTCTAACATCACAGAGAAGCTAAACCCCTTCTTTTTAAATTTTAAGGGGATGATTTTAGATTTGTAGAAAAGATCTGAAGATAGTACAGAGAATTCCTCTACACCCTTCACCCAGTTGTCCCAATGTTAACATTTTATATAACCATTGTAAATATTCCAAAACAGAAAAGTTTAGTACAGTGTTACTAACTAAGCTCCTACCTCATCCAGATGTCACTTTTATCCCACTAACCTCCTTTCTAAGTCCCAGAATTTAATCCAAGATTCTGTGCTGCATCTAATTGTTGCACCTTCTTGGTCTTCTCTAGTCCATGGCAGTTCCTCAGTTTTCCTCAATTTCATGACCTTGACAGGATCATGGAACATGGATCAGGAATTATGTGCAATGTCCTTTAATTTGGGTTTGCCTAATGTTTCTCATTATTGTGGATTTTGAGGATGGTTACCACAGAAGTGAGATAGCCTCATCAGACTATGTCCATCAGATTAGGTTCTGTCGGGTGAAGCAGAACAAGGGTTCTGATGCTGAATGCCAGACTTTTCCACTGCAAAGGTACCATTTTTTTTCACTTTCCATACTCTGTTCATTACAAGCTGAGTCACTAAATCTAGCCCACATTTAAGGAGGAGGGGATTAGTTCCACCTCCTGAAACAGGAAAGATCTACATTTTTGGTTGAAACTTATGTACCAGAAAGATCTGCCCTTTCACCCCTATTTATTTATTCAAGCCTTTTATTTACATCACTATGGACTCATACCTATTTTGGATGTTATTTTTAAAAAATAAAGCCTATATTGTCGCTTGTGAGCTTATAACGCCCCCTATCCTTTATATCATGACTAAAATCCAAATTTCTTACCCTTTCAACAAAGCCTTTATAACCCACCTGCTTTAAGAACTTATTTCCTACGATTCCCCACACTTAACTTCGCCCGCCACAGCCCACAAGTGGATAGTCTGAGCCCTTGCTCAGACTTGTCTTATTCTCTCCTGTTCCCATCCTGGGGTTTTGCACTAGCTGTTCTCTGCCTGGAATAATCTGATCTCTGATCTTTGTATTATAGAAACAGCTTAAAGGCCATCTTTCACAGAAACTTCTCTTGACCACCTGTGCCAAAGTACCCAGTTACACTTACTTATTTTACTTTCACAGCACCCAATACAATTGGACACTATTAAAAACTATTATTTTAATGCATGAGTTTGTGGTTTGCAGCCAAACACACACACTAGGATGTCAACCCTGTAAAAATGGAAACTTAATTGCACCACACCTAGCACCCAGAACAATATCTAGTGCACAAGAGTTAATAGATGTTAATGAAATTTTACATAAATAAATGCATGGGACAAAGAGACCTCAGACACATGATTTAGCATTATACTGTAATAATCAAGGCAAGAAGTAATTGTTTTAGTGAGGTTTTTTGCTGCTGTGACTTAAAGATCTGACCAGAATAATTATAGAAGAGGAAAAGTTTATTTAGGGTCTCACAGTTTCAGAGGTCACAATTCATAGACAGCAGGGCCCATTCCTTGGGGCTCGAGGTGAGGCAGGACATCATGGTGGAAAAGTATGGTGATGAAGGAAGTTCACATGATGATCAGGAAACAGAGAGCCTTCACTTGCCAGATACAAATATATACCCCAAAGCCACACCCCCAAAGCCCCACCACCTCTAGCCACAACCCACCTGCCTTCAATTACCACTCAATCCCATCAGGTGATTAATTCACTGATTGGGTTAAGGCTCTCCTAACCCAATAATTTCTCCTGTGAGCCTTCTTTCATTGTCTCACGTGTGACCTTTGGGCGGACACCTCACATCCAAACCCTAACATAATGAAGACTTAAATTTCAATGAAATAGAAGCTTAAACTTTGTTGTCCATAGTGTTTATCATAAGCTTATTATTCTTTCATTTGTAAAGACATTTCCCTTCTTACTTAAGGATCCTAAATCTCAATTTCAGATTTAGAGATCTTCATGTAGCTAAGCAAAAAGCCACATTTGTATTATATCAGACAGTGATCAGTTTTCAAAAATAATTGGCCACACTCCTGGCTCTGAGTCTCCTAAGTTCACTTTGAAGAGTGCTTTTCTTGTCCTCCCATTTTGTTCCAATGCTAAGAATCTATTCTTTAAGCTGTTACTCAGAGCCCCTCTGTACCCAACAACAACAAAAAGAGACCAAGAGAGTAGAAGAAAGAAGGCATGTCTGTTATACATCTTCCATCTGCTTCCCCAGTGGTCTCAGACTAACTGCCTTGTTTTTTGGACACAAGAATGTTGGTCCAAGGAACGTTTTCACTTTTATTGGAAGAACCAGTTGGAATCCTACTGCCTTCAGTATGCTAACAGTGCCTGCCACTCCCTCCTCTCTGTCCCTGATCCTGACAGGGAATCTGGCAGGAAGCATTATTTTAACAAAAACTGTCTGTCCTATATTTATTTCAAGGGAGGTTAACAGAGAGAAGGCACCAGAAATTAAGTGATACATGTGGCTCTTGTTTTCCTTCCATCTTCCACCCATCTTATTTGTGCATCCAACTTTAATAGTTAGCTTTTTAAGGAGTCAGAAAGCAGCAGTGGGATACTTAAATAACCTGGGATGATTGCCCATCTTCCAAACTATGGTGCAGTGAGGTACTAACAGTCTCATCTATCAGAATATTACCTGGGAATGCCCCTGCCTGTTTGCAATGCCTGGCTTGCATTTGACTCTGGTCTTTGCACATTCCTTTCTCCTTGATCTCTTTTCAAAGTTAACTCCTCACTTACTATTAGCAGGACTTTATTATTAAGCTTTTTTTTTATGAGATTCACAGTTCCTTGAAGGTGGAGACTTGGTTGATCTACACATCTTCAGCTCTAGACTGGAACTGTCATTTCAGAATTAGGTGTCTGGCAGGTATAATCAAGTCCTCTGAGCTATTCAATCAAAAGATGATTCAATTTTTTTTCTTTTTTTTTTTTGCATTTTTGCTTTGAACAAATAAGCTTCTCAAAAGAAGCTATTGTTAATCACAACAAGAATCTTTCAATGTAATGGTCACAGTTCATATCCAAATTTATTTGCTGTCATATCCCAAATACCAAAACCTATAATTAATAGAAAGCATTCAGCCTCCATTATGTCAAAGTTGCCAAATAAAAGCAATTGGTTGTTATGATTTGACTGCATATTTGGCTACTTCTTAGCCTCCTTTAAATTTATTTTTAGCTTATTCATTTTTTTATTAGAACTTTAAAATTAGAGGTAGTAGTTGGGTTCATCCTGACAAATCATACATGTATGGAATTGGATTTCAGTTCAAATCCAATTTTGAAGGGATTTCTTTTGAAGGGATTTTGAAGGGATTCCTTCCCCATGCTCCTTCCTCTGGTCTGCTAGACTGCCTTTTGCTCTTCTCTTTGTTTATATTTGATGGATTCTTTTTATTTACACATAAAGGTGAAATTCCCTGTGATACATTTATATATGCACATAACTTAATTTTTTTAAAATTCATTCCACACTGTCTCCCTTTTCCCATCACTTCACTCTGCCTCTTCATCTTCTTCTTCTATACTAGTGATCGTCCCTTTACCTTTATGATGTCCTACCTTTCCTTCCTCCTTTCCTTTGTTTTACTCTAGCTTCCATGTATGACAGAAAATATTCCACTTTTGAGTTTCTGAGTCTGGCTTACTTCACTTAACATGATGTTCTCCATTTCTATCCATTTACCAGCAAATTCCATAATCTCAATCTTCTTTATGTCTGAGTATAACTCTTTGTGAATATACCACAATTTCTTAATCCATTCATCTATTAGGGGGTATCTGGGTTTATTCCATAATTAAGCTACTGTGAATTGTGCTGCTACAAAAATTGAGGTAACTCTATAATATGCTGATTTTATTTCTTTTGTGAAAATACTGAGGAGTGCTAGAAGAAAACATAGGGTCAATGCTTTATCATGTTGGTGCTGGCACTGATTTCTGTAACAAGATCCCCAAAGCACAATAAATAAAACCAAGAATCAATAAGTGGGATGCTATCAAATTAAAAATCTTCTACACAGAAAAGAAAATAAAGAATGTGAACAGAAAGCCTAGGGAATGGGAGAAAATCTTTGCTGGCTACTCCTCCAATGGGGGATTAATGTCCACCATATATAAAAATGTATATAGGCACATATACATAAACTTATATTGACCAAAAACAAGGTCAATCAATAAATGGGCAAAAGAATTATAGAGAAACTTCTCAATGGAAGAAACACAAAATGCCAACAAATATATGAAAAAATTGTTCAACATCTCCAGCAACTACAAATCAAAACCACACTAAGATTTAATCTCACTCCAGTCAGAATGGCAGTCATCAAAAATACAAACAATAATAAATGCTGGAGAGGATGTGGGAGAAGGTGCAATTGAACATTGTTGGTGGGACAGCAGTCTATTCATTTCTAATGAAGCATGTCAAAGAGCAAGATCTGAGCCACTAAACAGACCATTGAAGTCTCCCACTATAGAATTCCTAAAAGAAAAAAAGGTATAGAAACTTGATCAATCAGAACCCTTTGCAAGGGATACTCTCTTTCTTTTTTGAGCTCTTAACCTATTGGGACAAATAAAAAAAATAACCTTAGAAATCCTATTTTCATATGTTGCTACTTATCTAATGTGAATACTCCTATAAAATATGAATTCTCTCTTATCCACAATTTCTTCAGCTTCTCTGCTTTAACTGCAACTGATATTTTATGAGAAACAAGCAAGGTGCAGAATAATATCGGCAATTCACAATGGATATCAAGAGGAAAATAGTACAAAGGCATTTTTTTCCAGAACAAATCTGTTCTCTTTATGGAGGACCGTCTTATTAAACATGCTTCCCCCAAATTGGGAAAATAACACTTGTCATTTTAAAGAAGAAAAGCTGTATAGGTAAGCATCAAGAGCAGCTTGCTGAATAATGCATATTTTTGAGTTTTAACAACTCACCAGCTCTATCTATACTGATTTTAGTAGTTCACATAGTGCCTGTTACCTTGGCAACCCAGTGAATGATAGCAATTACATGGAAATGTGTGTTGTACTTGTTTCAATACATCCTTTTATAGGAAAGTCCTGGGAACCTGAAGGCTAATCTACATGCCTGCCTGGGGAATTCTGGGTTATCAGGGTAAGTACCTGTTTCCAGGAGACAGCCTAGGTAAAATTTTGAAAAAGCTTGTGTGCAGATGTTTAGGTACCAGAACACTAGAGACCTCACAGAGATTGGGGTGCATGAGCATTCAGATACCTGGGCTTAGTTTTGAGACATGGGTTTGAGAATGGCAGAGAATAGTGCCTCATGTTAAGTCAACATGAAGTCACTCAAATATCCTCCAGGTCAGTTATTAGGACCCTGGCTGATTGACGGTAAACCAGAAGAGCCAAGTTTCCACCTCATATCCTAAAGGTGTAATTGCTTGTAGAAGCTTAAGTAGGTAAATCCTCTCTCACAAGGGTGGGAGGTAGAAACAGAAAAGAAGTGAGCAGTAATAGCGGTAGGTGACAGGAAAAGTGAAACAGAAGAGTGCCTCCTTTTACTAGGAGAAGTGGTGATAAGGACCCCTCAAACTTCCAAACACTCTAGGGCAGTTGTGATAAGACATGCTCAGCATCCACCTAGCAAAAGCTTGGCATTCATGACAAGAGAAATTTGGGAAGAGAATATGAGGAATCCTAATAATTGCCATGAATGAGACCCACCTGACTAATGACAAGTTTGCAAAGGCCTGGAAAAGGAAATTTAATACATGTAAAAATCTCTACATTTTCAGTGAGTGTCTTTAAACTTAATATGTACACAAGTAAGTTTTCTAAGAAAAGTCTTCAAACATTTTCTCATTCTATCAATATCAGCTGTTTACATCATCTTCTTCAAAACAGGGCAGGGTGTACCTCAGCAAGATGAAGAGCAGAGTGTCAGCATTTTCCCTTTTTTAGGTGTGATTAGAAGTCAACAAGATAGAGAATGCAATGATGGCAACAATAATGATAATAACTGCCATTTTAACAGATGTTTATGTCATAAGTCTGTTGAATCACCTTTTATCCCATTGAGTAGTAATATTTTAGGACATACCTATGCCCTCCATATACATAAATAATAGGAATCATGCTCAAATGGTGTGTCTCTCAAAGTGAAGGGCAGATTCTCTGACAGTTTGGTTCCAGATATTCATTCTAAATGCAGATTCCAAGGCTCTGTATTCAGTGTTTTTGGTTTAATCTGCCTGGAGGGAACCAGGTATCTTTATTGTAGTGAGTTCCTACAGGGATTTCTATTGCATGCTAATTTGACTAATACTCCTCCAAATTACAAATTTATATATGAAACTTTACTGCTGTGCCAGGTGATGTTAAGGAGAAGGAAGGATGTTCTTGTCTTTGGTGACTACGGAAGGTGCTGTGATGGACTGGTGTATCTGCCATTCTCTGGAATAAGTGTACATATCCAAGCACACAAAAATTCTGATTTTAGCACCTAACAAATTTCTCCATCAATCTCTTTGATTTGCCATCTACATCTTTCTTCT
This sequence comes from Glaucomys volans, assembly GCA_020662805.1. Lineage (NCBI taxonomy): Eukaryota > Metazoa > Chordata > Mammalia > Rodentia > Sciuridae > Glaucomys > Glaucomys volans. Next base: position 769,829 of record JAJEJO010000837.1, read on the forward strand.
ATCTTTAAAGACAAAAGAAAGTAAGAGAGAAATGTTTGTCTCCTATAAAATTCCACCCTTTTTGGGGGGCGGGGGCGGGGTTTGTCAGAGATTGACCTCAGGGGCAGTCTTCTACTGAGCCACATCCCCAGCCCTATTTTGTATTTTATTTAGAGACAGGGTCTCACTGAGTTGCTTAGGGCCTCACTTTTTCTGAGGCTGACTTTGAACTCGCGATCCTCCTTCCTCAGCTTCTGGAGCTGCTGGGATTACAGGTATGCACCACCAGTCCTGGCAAATTTTACCCCTTTTGACCACCCCTTTTTCTTTCTTTGTAATAAATGTGACAGTCTTTCACTTAATTGAGGGTCATGGCAGGAGGATTACACTTATCTTTCCTGTAACATATGTATGGGGTCCAAGGTTGCTCTTTTCCTCTGTAAAAGAAAAGTCTGGACATCCGTATGGTAAGTGTTATCTAGGTATAAGAAATGAAAATTACAGTGAACATTGACCTACTTGATTTAAGTGGCTCTTTTATATTCTAAATAATATTTGGGACTATAAACAATGTCTGGTTGTTTTTCTTATGAAACACTGGAAGCCATGTAATAATACTGCTGCCTGTCTGACCCAATACTAGTACACAGAACACAATCCCTTGCATTTCACAGATCTATATAAGCCTGAAGTGTGCCTGTTTTAGAGTCTGCAAAACACTTCCACATTCATCATCCCAGTTTTAAAGCTAGAAGATGTTCAATCTACTTTAATACCCTATTTATAACTAATGCCTTTTGAACTTTTCAACATGAGGTTTGCCATTTTAAGTATTTCTCTTTACCAAAGAATCATGCATCTTAATCTACCCACACTTCTTTCTTTGGAGTGACAGTTTCAATATGAAACAGCTTAAATTAATAGCCATCTCTGTTCTACTTTTTCCCTCTGTGAAATAATTTACAGTTTCTAGGCACTCCGTTTTTATAAGTAAGCAGCCACCAAAGATTAGAAAAGAATTCGATACAATGAATTTTCTTGGCAAAATAACATATTAGCTAAATGGTGTCTATTAAATCACCTGTGCAACTGGCAGCTGGCTTTAGTGCTCTACAATAAATGACAAAATAACCCTTTGGGAGGATTTTTCAATATTCTGTCATGTGGTTATAGATTCTGGAGTTTCTTTCTGTCAGTTTTATGCTGCATTTCTTTACAGAGCTGACAGGCAGCTGACAAGCAAGAAATGTTAGAAAATTTGGCTGCTGCTGGTAAAATTTAACGGAATTTTTCTTTGGGGGGGTATAGTTATTCTGAGTGCAGAAATGTAAGTTAGAACTTTCAGGAATTAATTATTGATTTCAGTGGAACTGCTAGCAACAATGTTAGTCACTCTCATTTGTTACTTGTGGACAAATTAGTTAGCCTGTCCATGCCTGTTTTCCAACCAAAGAAAACCTTATTGTGAGGTTGATAAGCAATTATGTGCAAAGCACTTAGCACACCATGGCATTGTAATTCTAATAACAATCATTTGGGTCCACAGGGTTCTTTTTCGGGCTGTAAGGAAGAATATTAAATAGTATTTTGGAGTCTACATTTACAAACCTGTAGTTGTGTATGACACTATCATATACTGTATTAAAATCTTAATTTTACAAGTAATATTATGAAGAAGCATTAAAACTTTCTAACAATTTTAATGCATAAACGTTGATGGGATTCCTGACACACTGCCCCAAAATATGGCACACTGGTATTGGAGAATATAGACGAAGTATAAAGATTTTGTAACATTTCCCCAACATTTCTCCCTTGAAGGAAGTCATAAAACCTAGGAAGCATTTCCCAACATTCTCCTGAAGTAGGTTATAAGGTCCTCATGTGAGAGATACTCTCCCTATACCAAGAGGAAAGGAGCCAAAACCACAGACACACCAGGAAGAATCTGAACAAACAGGTTTGACTACATTTCCCCAGTTTATTACTGTTGGACCATAACTCTTTTCTTCTCGCGGCATTCCCCACCTCTATCCACTCTTCCTCAAACCTAAGATAAAAACATTCAGGTTTCACCTGTTTCCTTGGGTCTCCATTCCTTATGATGTTTCCCATACCACATAACACTTACATTGAATGCATTTGTATGCTTTTCTCTTGTTAATCTGCCTTTTTTTAATAAGGACCTCAACCACAAGTTTGAGATGAGTAAAGAAAAGATGTTTTTCTTCCATACAATGTATACACAAAGATTATTTAAACAGAAAAGGAAAAAATGTAAATTCATTAACCCCAGTCTTTGGCCATCTGGATCAATTCCATTAAAATGTTTACTCCTGTCTTCACTCACAAATCAAAAACTCTTCTGCCAATTTAAGTTCTCCAAAAATCCATCTCAACTACATTTTCATGCAGCTACCCACAGTGACTAAATTCTACAAACAGGAAAAACTGCTGGTGCTTTTGAAAAAGAAAGCAGACAGAAAACTGCAGCTTTGAGGTAAGCAAGCAGAACTATTGTGGGACCCCAGGAGGAAACCCTAACGCAGGGGGCACTTCATACAGTTTCCTATGGTGCTGTTCTTTCTAGGAACAGAGAACCCTCTTCTACCTAGCCAAAGAGCAGCATAGGTGCTTACACCTTGAGTGAAAGGAGGAGGGTAGATAGTGATAGACATGATGCACAGCAGCTACAGAAACCAAAAAGAAGACACATTTCTGAGAAAGTATGTGAATAAGAAAGGTGGGGTCGGGCATGGTAGGGCACACCTGTAATCCCAGCAGCTTGGCAGGATGAGGCAGGAGGATCTCAAGCTCAAAGTCAGCCTCAGCAATTTAGTGAGGCCCTAAGCAACTCAGTGAGACCCTATCTCTAAATAAAATACAAAAAAGGGCTTAGGACATGGTTCAGTGGTTAAGTGCCACTGAGTTCAATCCCCATTGCCAAAAAAAAAAAAGAAGAAAAAAAAAATGAAAGAAAGAAAGGTGGGTTTAGGAAGTAAAGTCCTCAGATTAGTTACACAAAAAGGAGTACTGCAATCCTTTCACATATATTCTCTCTTGTTTTCTCTCTTTCTCTCTCTCTCTCTCTCTCTCTCTCTCTCTCTCTCTCTCACACACACACACACACACACACACAC